>JAVJGI010000064.1:58309430-58379640 GCA_035590275.1 Ibycter americanus | reverse complement strand
CTCCCCGCGCCCCTCCCCCCCCCCCCCCAAAAAAAAAAAAAAAAAAAGATAAACTTTTGGGAACTTCAAGCACACTGGAAAGGAGCTTGGAGGATTGGAGAGCAGCTTCCAGGCTACATACATGTTTTCCTCTTCTTTTCGTATCCAGTTACCCTGAAATTTACTTTCCTGTTTTCAGATTGTTTCTTTAGTTTGGAAATCAGCATACTGTGGAAGGAAAGACCATAAAAGCAGAGCATGGTTCAATGTTCCCTGAAAGGCACTGTGATAACATGCACTATAGTTTGTCCACTTCGGGGCTGGCTTTGCATAATCATTTATCCAGCACTGTGTATGTGCATAGCGTGAGGCACCTTGGTCACAATCTCAGTTTACTGCTTGCTGAAAAGTAATTCTGTGCCTTTATGTGCTCTCAGGAGCTTTTACCTTAGGTACATGCTGAGCCTGGGCACAGTAGTGTAAGGAAAGCTGATACAAAAGAGGTAAAGAGGTTTTTTTGGAGGAAAGGGACTGATGAAGAAATTGGGGAGAGGAGAAGCTGATTAACATCCTGGGCTTGCTCAGATGCATGGAGAGAAATTAGTCTTTGCTTTGGTATGAGGGATGGGGTAGGTCCATCCTGTCCCACTCCAGCTTGTCCTTCCACTGTCCTAGCCTGTTCCTGAGACCCCTGGGCTGAGGGCTGTAGCACAGCCACCTCATTAGCTCTGTCCCTGCTGCTTCAGGAATCACAAGATGTATCTGCCAGAGCTAAGTGATCTTGTACTGAGAGGGGAAAAATATCCACTGTAAACCTCACCCAGACCATCAGTGATCTGGAAGAACAACTTTCAGGAAGCAGGTGAACAAATGATTTACCACAAGGTAGTTTTGACCCTTGCCAGGGTCATCTTAAACACAGTCTTTCTTTACGGCTGACTGTGCGTAGCACTGAGAGACTGGTCACAAGGCAGTGATGTACGTTCTTCCCATCTTACTCTCCATTACCTGGGACGTAGTAAGAGAGTTTGTCTTTGAAAGCATATTAGGGAAAGCTTGAGAGGAAAGGAACTGTGCAGTCAGAGATGGTGTGCTCTGCTGGTGTGGTGTGGGCTAGGTGGCTTGTGCCAATTGACAGAAATTGTTAATTTGGACTCTGTTTTATTTACTCTTTGGGCTGATGCAGCTGTGGAGAGTCTGCTGCTTCCTCACCAGCAATGCATATATATGTAGACATATTCTGGTTAGTTCCCATAGAAAGAGGTAAAATACAATCGTTTTTAATTTGGGGAGTCATTAGCTGCTGCTCCCCAGGGACGGGAGAGGTTCCCTACTCCTTGGAGACTTTACATTAAAAGCTGATGTCTCACACCCCAGGTTCAGCCCACCAAACTTTGGTCCTGAAGCATCTATGTTAGCCTCCAAACAACCTCTCCTTGAGACCTCAGAGGAACAAATCATCCTTTGGAGACATCTCTCTGCCCCAGCGAGGGCCCAGGGTGACTAGTTACTATTTCCAATTTCAGCATCCCAGTTAAATGCCTCTAGTCCTGTGGGGCGAAGCTCTGTTTGTCTCCCAGTTAAACTGCCGGTGTTTAATGAAGCCCCTCCCTACAAAACAGATGTTGAGGTGCTGGAGCGCATCCAGACATGAGCAATGGAGCTGGGGAAGGGTCTGAAACACAAACCTAATGAGTAGCAGCTGAGGGAACTGGGGTGGCTCATCCTGGAGCAAAGGAGGCTCAGGGGGGACCTTATCGCTCTCTACAGCTGCCTGACATGGGGGTGTAGCGAGCTGGGGGTCGGTCTCCCAAGTTGCAAGCAATAGGACCAGAGGAAATAGTGTCAGGTTGTGCCAGGGGAGGTTTAGATTGGATGTTAGGAAAAATTTCTTCACTGAAAAGGTTGTCAAGCATTGGAACAGGTTGTGCAGGGAAGTGGTTGAGTCACCATCCCTGGAGGTATTTAAAAGATGTGTAGATGCAGTGCTTGGGAACATGGTTTATGGTGGACTTAGTAGTGCTACGTTAATGGTTGGACTCCATGATTGTAAAGGTCTTTTCCAACCTAAACAATTCAGTGACTCTGTGTAGGCTTTCTGGTGGCGGGAAGGGGGAACCTTATAATTTTCACCTCAAAAGGGAGATGTCCCTTGTCCTGTGTTAACAGAGTGACAGCACCCTTTGTACTGTAAGGGCTTTAATTTCATGGTGGGAAAGCAAGAAAACACTAGATTTTTGTCTACAGGAAAGCTTTGGATCTGCTGAATACTTATGAGGCAACAAAACTTACAAAGGGCCTGGAAAGGGGCTGATTTACAACTGCTTTGTGGGCGTAATTTCTTTGCTTACTGGTCCTAAGCGTTATTTGCTTTGGGAGAATATTACTGTGCGTGTTTCAGTGTGACATTTACAGTTTTCCTCATGCAAATTGGCTCAGCGGCAGCTCGGGGACAACAGACCATGAACTTATCAGGGTTGGCAGGGAGAGTGTGTGGTGAAGTCAATACAGGGGTGTGATTTCTCCTCCCTGCAAGGAGGGAGCTGGATCAGTTGCTGTGGAAGGATGCTCTGGAGAGCTGATGCAGAATTATTTTCTTTTTGCTTCAGTTGCCCTTTTTCTCAGCAAAATCAAACTAGTATTTTAGGGCTGTGCTGCCCAATTTCAAGCCTTGAGGCATTTTTTTCACCGAATGTGATGCTATTTAGTTTATTATTTATCTCTCTGTTTAGGTACTTTTAAGAAAAGTTGTGAGAATGTGTATTGCTCCTCCCTCCTTCTTCCCCAGACACTTTCACAAATTTGAAAATCATCTCATATAATTTTGTTTAAAAGAAGAAAAGAAAACTCATTTTGGAGCAAAATTTGAATGTCTATCTAGAAACAAAATATTTTGTAAGGAGTGAAAATGAGATTCTATAATTGGAATTGATTTTTAAGGTTCACCATGCAGTTTGCTCTGAAGTCCCCATGGCAGTGCAGGGAAAGAAGATGCAAAATAGGAATAGGGATGGTACAATGGTATCAGACACTGTAGAACTGATGAGTGGCTATAAGCAACGGACCCATGGTGTGGCTGCATGCTGCAGTGTAAGGTGAGATACTGCAATTATCTGAAGAGATGGAGATGCTAGTTTTGCTAACGTCTTGGAGTAAGGTAAACTATGCAGCAAGAGCTGGCACAGCTTTTGTATTTGGTTAGATATGGCACTGATTTATATCAGGAAGGAGTTTCATGCAGCGGGGCGCTATAGGGAGGCAGTTGCTTGTGATTTACTTATTGTGCCAAACTTGCTTTGAGTTTTATTTTTAAAAACCCTGTGTAGTGTCTTTTTCCTGCCTCCCTCTCCTGCGCTGAGCAGCACTAAACACTGCTTGCCACTGAGGACATTTACACTAATTTTTGAAAAAGCGCTGATGAAGCAGGACGCGCTTTTATTGCTGTCATAATATCTCTCAAGCTTGCTTCCTTGATTGCGTTTGTAAAACACCGACCTTAATAAGTTCAAACCCCAAGGAACGGATGGTGCAGACAGTAGCCCCTGAATGACAGCCCATCTGCTTGTGTGTCTTGCAGGCCAAAATGACTTCATTACAAGGCAGTATTAAGCTGAGTGCAGAGGCTGGCAGGAAAGCTCAGCTTTGCTGTATCTACTGCTCTGCTCTTGCCCCATTTGATCCCATGGTGCGTGCCAAGGTAATTGGCACACAAGTTCTGTCCCTCCTGCTGGGAGATGCTTTCATTACACAGCATGTTTCCTGCAAGCGGGGAAACATGCGCTTTGCATGTCAGCATATTTACACACTGGTGTAGGACAGAGATGGACGGCTGCCTCCTAACGAAGGGTGCACCGGGTTAGCTAAAAATTTTAGACTGCAAGAGAAGGGGGGCAGGGGCATGGTGAACAGGCTACTGTAATGCAAAGAGACTTCTGTTCCTGAAGCCCATCTTTACCTGCCTAGGAAGCTTTAAAAAAAGACTTTTCAGCTAGATGCCCTCAGTGCTATGACAAGCAAAAGCTGGAAGTTTGGGGACCCTGCTCTGGACCCTGTAATCATACGCTATGAGTCTGGAAGGCTCCTGATGCATGTAGGTCAACATCCACCTTGCCCAACAGTGAATGGATGCATATCCTGGTATCCAGCAGTCCAGGCTGCTGGTGGCTGGGAACAGCCAGCTGACACCCACCAAAAAAATCAGAACTATCAGGTCTGTCTCTTCTGAAGAGGAGGCAACTCCTTAGGCTTGAAACCATAGCATTTAGTCTGCTGTCACAGGTAAGAAAGGTTTCTCTTCCCTTAGCTGGAAAAGGCTTGAGCAAGTCCTCGGTGTACTTTGATCTCCTGTTCAAGTCTGCAAATATGCCTCAGCTCCAGCCTGAGGCATCTGCAAGTCAGCCAGTCTGCAGCTCAGTTACTCTTTTCTGGGTTTGACCTGCAGGTACGGTGCTTCTGGCTTCTTTGCCTCTCCTGAAACTATACGGTGTGTTTATCCCCAAATTCATCACTGCTACCCTCTTCCACCCTGGATGCTTCTTGCCCTTGCAGTCCTGCCATTGCACATATCTCCCAGTCAAAACCCTTCCCTGGAAGCAGAGATGCCTCTGACAAAGCTGCTGGAGAGGTTCGTCTCAGTTCTGAGCTGCAGCCGTCTCTCTGTGCACATTTATGATGGCAGCACACTCTCCACAGCCAGAGGCCCTACTATTTCAGTCCTGGCCCTGGTCTGGGGAGACTGCGGTGGCAGATTATGTTGTGATTCTGTAACAATGATAAAAGGTTGGGTGTGCACGGAGCTGTGTATGCTTATAGCTGACTTAACAGGAGCTAATTAATTTTCCCAGCATTGTGATTCACTGGGGCAGCGTTTTCTCCATCTGTGGCTGAAACCCTCTCCAAAGCTTTATCCTGTCAAAGTCACTGACATGGGATGATATCAGACACACATGTTCTCACCCTGTGCTTACACCCTTTAATTGCTGCTTCCTGTTCCTTCATATACTTTTTGGGTCCAGATGAATATGGAAGTTACCTCTGAATGAAAAGAATTGACTTTGAGTCTTGTTGGTTTTTTTGCATGTAATATTTCCTGGGTTATGTACTGCCTCTCCCTCTCGCGGCATCTTGGTGAGGATGTTGTGCCTACAAATCATGTCTTGATGAGAATCAGACTGGGTACTAGGTCCTGTTGGGGAATCGGTAGCTGAGAATAGTGATTGAAGTTTTTTGACAATTTGCTTTCAAATATCTTGGCAACAGGAGTAATTTTGATCTAATGAAATAGATGTAGAGGAAAAAAGAGGTAATCTCCCAGGTCAGAAAAGGCAGTTTATGTAATTTGCTCAACACTGGCTTTAAGACAATCCAGTTGTCCTAGTGCAGAAAATCCTGTGGGTTTCTTCTCCCTTCTCTTTCTTTGAGCTTGGCACTAAATTGGGAAACAGGCTGCTAAAGGTGTTGAGACATATCTGGGCTCTAAGTCTGAGTGGGATTCTGCTGGGGCTGGATAAGCGAGGATAAAAAACCTGGTGGCACAGACCATCTTCCTTTGCCATTGAAAAAACAACAGAACAGTAAACCCCATGTATTTGTTTGCAAAGTCTTTGCACTGTTTGCATGTGAGAAGTATGTTAAGGTAGCTCTAGATGTTACAAACCTGATTCTTCCCTGGTGTGATTCACTTTCCCTTCTTTTGTGCTACATGCAGCAAGATGTCAAATATCTACACCTCGCAGCAACAGCTGTCAGTGTAATAGCATATATGTGAACAATCCCCAGCCTTTGTCTGGAGGAGAAGGAACAGTAGATGGCCTGTCTGAATTTTCTCCATCCTCCCCAGAGCCCAACTGGTACGCTGTTTCCAGTCTTTTTTGGCTAAGGAAAAGGAGGATCAGTGTTTTTGACTTGTCAATATTCTTGTCCAGCTTCTTTTTTTTATCCTGCTCTCACTCTTATTGCTATCTCCATTGCAGTTGTTTTATTTTTGCTTCTCTTGATTTCCACCTCTGCTCCTTTGTGGCACAACCTTTCCACATCTTTAAGCTCATGGCCCTTGTTCTGTATGTTTGATATGGTTTTAAGTAGCTTTGTAGTTTCTTTTCCCTCCTCAGTCCCTCCAGAATTGATATCACTCAGTCAGGTCATAATTTTTTTTCCTCCTATGGATTCTAGCTCCACTTTATCCTGCGGTTGTAACCAAGGTCTCTCAGTCCCAGACTAACTCATTGCATCCTGGTCACAGCTTCTGCATGTCTTTGTAATGATCCTTCGTTAGACTGCTGTCAGCAGCTCAATGAGTTTTCAAATATTATCCCTCTATGCCTGCTGTTGCTGAAACTTTGTTAGTGAATTCAACCTCATACCCTGGACTTCTGAGCGAGGAGAACAGGGCCTTTCTCATCCCTGTCACTGACCCCAGGGAAATGGCTTGATGAGAGGTGAAGATGGGAATTAGGTGCTGATTTCTCCAGCGTCAATGCCATGATCATGAGAGAGTCTCTGCTGCTGCATGGGATATTGCTCTGGAAGGAGGCAAGAGCTGCAGCAGGTACTCATTTACTGTGGTTTGCTTTGTTCCCTTTGCCTCTGGTCCTGACTCTAGGCACCTCTGAGAAGAGTTTGGCCCTGTTGTCTTTACTTCCTCCATCAGGTATTGGCACACATCGTTAAGGTCTCCTTGACTGTTCTCCAGGCTAAGAAACCCCAGCTTTCTCAGCTTTTCCTTGCACATCAGGTGCTCCAATCCCTTAGTCATCTCCACGGCCCTTTGCTGGACCCCCTCCAAAATACCCATGTCTCTCTTGTTCTGGGGAGCCCAGCACTGGACACAGTGCTCCAGATGTCTTACCAGTTTTGAGTGGAAGGGAATGACCACACATCCCTCGACCTGCTGGCAACCCTCTGCCTAGCACAGGCTACGATGCTGCTGGCCTGCTTTGGCATAGGGGCACATTGCAGACTCATGTTCAACTTGTCCACCAAGACAGTGATGTGCACTGCATGCTTCAGTGTCTTTCCATTTAATTTCTGTCATTAGTGTTACTTCTGGCTGCTGGAGCCATTTCTGTTTGTATTAGAGTGTTCTAGTTTGCACTGAGTATTATCAGATTGCAATTTGATACGAAATGGGCAAAAGCTGATTGAAGGGCCAAGGCAATTCTCTCCCTCGTCATCTTCCAGAATAAGCACTGCTGTTGTAAGCTCCAATACCACCTGTGAATGAAAGAATGTTCTTAAATTCTTGGATGACTTCCAGCATCTATCTGTGGGGAGGATAATCTTTCTGTGAAGAAGGGATGGAAGCCTCCGTATATACAAAGGTGACATTAAACTGAGCTACCCTTCCACTCACATTTGTTAATAATCCATTGCATGCATTTCAGAGGCTTAAAGACCCAGTGTGAATTTCTTCTCAGGAAGAGGAGCTTTGTACAATATGGTTTTTGGGGCCCTGGAGACAAGTGAATCTTCCTCAAATATTTTGAATCATTGATGGATATTTGTTCCCAGCTTTAATCATTCCTGTCATACCAGCCTCATTTTTACCCAGGTGACTGTTTCTTGTGGCAGGAAGGTGAGACAGTGGCACATCCGTATCAGAATGGAGATGTTCCAGCAGAGCTGGGAGTCCCCAGGGCTTGCCTGGGAAGTGACTTGGATGCTCTGCACAGCGATAGGATAATAGAAGAGTCTGCCTCTAAAGTAGCAAAAAGGGCTTCCCAAGCTCCTTCAGAGACCTGTCGGTTCATTCAGATTTCCACACTGAACCTGAGAAAAATTTCCAAGAGTTGCAGCCTCTTCAGTGATCCCGTCTCTTCTGTCGTCACTGATAACTGGCTGTGCAGCACACGTGGAAAAAGCTGCCCAACCTTTTTTCTCTGCCTATGGCAATCCTGAGGTGCTCTCGCATCCCCCTCTCCCAGAGCCACCAGAGAAAGCTAGTGTTATTCTCAAACGAAAAAGTCCCACCCAGAAACATAAAAGTTTCATTGCTGTGGAGGGTCAGCAGTAGGTGGATTACAGCCTGAAAATCCCCTGGCAGTTCTTGGAAAATAGGATTTAGATCTTTGTATAAAGGCAACTTTTATTAAGCAAACTGCTATCCAGTTGGCTCCCCGGAGTGCTGAGCTAGGTGAATTTAGGAAGTTTTTAGCCGGGAAATTGGAGGGACACGGTTATCTGTCACAGACTTAAAAACACTGCTGTTGCCCCCAGGGATGATGCTTCGATACAGATGTAGGAAAAAATCCATAAGTAGTCAAAGCAGTGAGGAGAGGAGAGTGACTACCAGGTGATAACATTTCCTTTTAAAATCAAAAGGAAAGTCCCCAATTTATCCCGAGTTTCTTGGTTGCTCAGCTAAGAACCTAAGGCCTTTGAAGACTACAGCTTTCTGTATTTACCTGTATGGTGGCTTTGTTTGTGGTGATTGCTTTCCAAAATGTTGACAGTAATGTATTGCTGGTAGGTTTAAGAGCAAAAAGGGCAACAGCCTTGTTTCTGAGGGCAAAAGTGAAGAAAGCATGGCCGATGCTTTGAGAAAAAACTATACGTGTGTGCGCATGGGCGTTGCATATTATAGAACAAATGTCTGTGGCTGAGCTGCACATTGCTGCTTGGGAAGACCTTGTGAATGTGGCCTTTGGGTTTAATGTGGACTGATTGTGTTCTTCAGGGTAATGTCAAAAGCCTGAAGGTTGTCATGTTCTGCCAGCTGCCCATAGCTTCAGTGGCCTAGCTGGAGACCTGACAGCTCTGGAGGATGGCACACTTGACCCCTTCTGTGTGATCATGTTTGCCTGTGCTCGCTACACAGATTATGGCATTAAGAGCTGCTGCATTGGCAGCAATCTAATCAGAGATGCTTTTATGGTTGTGTTTCTCTAACAGAGCTTGGAGCTGCTTGTAAAATTGAGTAGTAGTGATCTGGCCCTAGAAAGCTTGAGCGTCGTGGATAAACTCAGCAGCGAGCTCAGGCTTCTCCAGAATTGGAGCCCAAGTCTAGACAAAGATCATCTGAGATTAGGGAGATAAGTTCTAGTTGCAGGAATAAAATGGACCCTTGTTCCTGACTAAACCTGATTTTTATATATATATATATATTTTTTTTTTTTCTTTTCTTTTTCCCCTCTTGTGGTATCTGGGCCTCTCTGTCCTTGTCCAGAGGGAAGGGTGCTGTGGAGAGACGGGCAACCACTGATGTGTCTGCTTCACTGCAGGGCATGTGGGGCTGGTGGGGACTAATGGACAGCACTGAGGCCACAGCAGCATTGCAGTCACCTTCCTTCTGTGTAATGGGAGCAGACAAGGACCAAATGGGTCATAAGTGTGCCCCTGAGCTGCAGGGGGGGTGTACCCTTTGATGCACCCTGAGGCGCCTTGTTCTCAGATCATCTGGGTGGGGGACCTGTTGGACAACTGACATGGAGTCAGAGAACAGCTTAGACAGACAAACTTGTATCTGGCTGTTGAGAAATGCCTGTGGGTCTCACAGCTCAGAGACAGCCAGCGACACCCTGTCTCCTCTCATCCCCGTGGAGAGGCGATGCTCAGCAGAGCCGCACAGGTCCCAGCCTGTGCTGATTTCTCTGCTGCGGCGCTGGACCCTGCCGCGCAGCCCCCCTGGCTCCCCCAGGCCATTACTGCTCGCAGACAATAATTGCACATTAACATCTCCCCGCAGAGGTGCGGCGAGGCTGGATGTTGCCTTTGGTGTACAGAAAAGATGGGTAGCAGGTGATTTTTGAGTTAATGAGACCTTTCAGAAACAAAGCTCTCTCAGCAGAGGTAATATACCTCCCCTCCTTCCTTTACCTCCCCTTCCCCCAGTGCTCCCTTATTCCTATTCCAGGTGCTTCTCCTTCTGGAAAGACATTTATCATTTCTCCATCTTTGACGGTAGATTTTTTTTTTTCCCTTCTCTTGCTCTCTCATTTTATCTTGCCCAAGGGGTCTGTGCTACCTTTTATTAGCTGACACTTCACTTCTGCAGATGGAAATGACACTAATGGAATGTGGCTGAGGCTTTATTACAGAAATGCTGTTCGCCCTGCACAAGCAAACCTCCGAATAATCTTGCGGGAAAGGAATAAACCTTGAAGGCAGGTGCAGGCACAGCAGATGAAAAAGACGACAGGAGGAAGGACTGATGGGTTAAGGAAGGAGAGAAAAATAGGGAAGAGAAAGAAACAGGCTAGGGCTTATCGCTGTGCCCAAAAAGAGAGCAAAGGTAGTTTAACTTAGAACCAGCTGCATTTTATGTCCAGGTTACTGACAGAAGTTTCTAAGTGAGAAGATGGGGCAGAGGCAGGCCTCTGCCTGGTTGGCACTCCTGCCATTGCCCCAGCTTCTCGCCTAAAAGCTGTGCCAGTAAAATAACTGTTAAGGATGGTGGATGCTGCTATGGAAGCTTTGGTGTTGCTTCTGTGAGTAAGCATAGGGCTTTCAAGCCAAAGGGATGTCTCACCAAGTGTGCTTGTGCTAACCCAAGCTGACAGGCATGGGTCTTTTTGCTTTTCGTGAGCATGAAAACCCACCTGTGACACACTGAGAGGTAAACATCACTGTCCTCCTGCACTCTGGCCCCTTCTCTTCCTAACTTGAGTGAGGTGGGAGCACGCCTCTGCATTGTGAGAAGATGTTAGCACTGGCAAAGGACTCCTGAGGAGCCTCTCTTGAATCTCACCCCTTGGTGGCTGTCAGCTCTAAACCCCAGGACATAATGATAAACAAATGATTGCAGGGATAAAGTGCTAGAAGAGAGTCAGACAATAATCATCTGGGAAGGGAGGAGGGCAGCTGGCTGGGAAGACTCAGAGGATGTGAGGGAAGTGACATTCGCTTAATAACAGCCTCTGTGGCTGTTTTTCTGTATTATTGATGCTTGCTTTTCCCTCCCTCTTTTATTTTCGTGGTGTGTCTGTTACATCTATGGCTCATTAGGCAACAAGATGCTAATACTGTCTATAAAGCTGCAGGATAGATACCCTCCCCCTCCTCCATTATTCTCTGTGCTTTTTTTTTTTAAAAAAAAATTAAATATCTATTTTAGCTTTCTTTTGTTTTGTGTCCTCTCCATGTCATCTTCCTCTGGCTCCCTTCATTTATAGCATAGCTCAAGGGAGGATAATCTCATGAGCTGGAAACTTTTTGCTCTCTATCCCCTGGTGTAGGAATTCCTCTCACCTCTTAAGCCAATTAACCCTATTTTAAAAAACAGTTGGTTATGTGTTGAGAGATGTTACACTGGACAGTGATTCTAGCAGGAGTAGCCTGGGTATTGGCCAGTTTGAAAGGGCAGAAGCCCCAGATGAGCGACAAGAATTAGTTAACCCAGTGAAATAAAGACTCAAATATGCCGTGGAAACAGAAACATTTGCATCAGTCCCTAGCAGAAAAGACAACACAGACAGCATGTTTGCAGCTGGTGCTCCCTGTTCACTTGTGGGCTCCCAGCCTGGTTGGCTTTTGGACTGATGTGAAAGAAGTTTTGTGGGAAGAAGAGTTTTTGGGCTGGCTCACCAAGGCAGTTGCCAGATCAGATGGACATTTCAGAGATCATCAAACACTGCTGTACTTCACCTTCCCTGAAGATACCTTCTGATACGGAACTGAAGGCCAGTTCTGTATGGGAGCACAAGTCAAATTACTCCCTTGCTTTGAAGAAATGGGTGGGGAGGTATGACAGCAGCCTTCAAACACATGCACAGGCACTGCAGAGAGGAAGGTCGTCACTCTTCCTCATTTCCACTGGGCATGGGACAATCAGAAATGGGCTGAAATGGCAGCAAGGAGTGTAGCAGTTGGTAGGAAAACTGGTATTGTGAGACTAGTGCAGGAACAGAGCATCCAACAGGGCTGTGTTGCCATCCCTGCAAGTCTTTAAGGGCTGTTTAAAGAAGCTTCTGTCACAGTACTGAGACTTGTCTTGTGACAGTGCTGTGGGTGTTACTTTGCCTTCAGCGATCTTTCTGGCTCTAGTCCAGAGGATGCTGTGCAGGTTTTTATCAGGGAATCCCCCTTATAAGTAACTTCTTTTGGAATTAAGCCACTGCCAAATACCCTCATCTTTACAATGACCCTGGTTCTTCCCAGTGCAGCTACCACCCAGCGGAGGAACTGCCTGTAGGTACATGTGTGCAGTCACCCTCACACATCTATCATTTATGTGCCTTTGATTGTAGATGAGGATTTTATTTATAGCACAACCTTTCTTTCTTCCTTCACCAAAGCACTTAAGGGTATTGTACATCATCATAATAAAACCCATTACAATAAAATACTACCTCTAAAACCTTTGAAAATGAAAGCCAGGCAGAGGAAGTCCAGAGGAGGTGGGAAAACAAAGGGTAGGAGGAGAGAATGGGCAGTTTACACATCTGAGGTACCAGAATGGCCATATTGCAGCTAGAGCCTGGGGACCATATAAAGATCTTGAGAGTCTTTGCAGAAATGGGATGAGACAGAAGCAGACAAGGCTTTGATAAAACCAGGGGGGATGACAGGGATTGGTTAGCTGCGTTAATGCACCCCATACCTGGGAACAGTTAGGAGGAATGGGTGGTGCTCAGAGAGAGACTGTACCTCTTCCCTGATCTCTTTTCCACCTTTGTCCAGTAAATATTTCCTTGTGGGAGGAGCTTGGGTGAGTTTGAGGAGGGAGCTTCTATCTATCGTGGAGCCCACCATGATAGAGGTAACTGCAGATCTGGGCTGTGATGGTGGGATGTATGAAGAGATGGGGACTAGACCTGGCCCAAACTCTCTTTTTCATTTTTTCCCTGCTATTCTTTTTTCTTACTTCCTCCTTCCCCTTATTTCTGAAGTCTCTTGTGGATGAAAGGAATCTTTCATTTTCAGTTCTCAGAGCTATTCTTTGGTGTAGTTAAGGCTCTTCTGCACACCTCCCCGAGCAACGTTGTCTTTGTGCTTCTTGTTTAGGCTCAAAGATACACAGGCGGCTTCATCTCCCTTGTCCTCTTCTGTTATATCCAGATATGTTTATTCTCAAAGCCTAGTGCTGTTCTCTCCACCATTTCGGGCAGCCAAAGTTTGGCTCTCTGGTGGGAGGGCTGTGTATCTGTGACTGGACTCTGCCCACAGCAGAGGCAGTGCTTGTTCATTGTGCAGTCATGAAGAGACATCAGGGAATATGCTGACCTTGTTTTAATTAATGGATGGTGGGGTAATGGTTCTGTGTGACGCATTAGATACAGAAATGGGATCCAACACTTCTACATTTAGGGTAATTGAAAATCTGAGACATTTATTATTTTGGGCATGCTACAGTAACTTGGGTCTTTAAATCTTAAATTAATTATTTCAGACACTTACAGGAAGAAAACAAGTGGCTGGAGAATAAGGGGGACTCAAGTAGCCTGTTAACTGGCCATCCCAAGGAAGGGCTTTACTGTTATGTCTGAAGGTGAGAGACCTGGGGAACTAGTGCTGGATCAGCAAACCACGGATCTTTGTTAAGCGTTGGGGTGTGCTGGCCAAAGACTCTTCAGTCAGCAAAATGCCTCGCAGGACAATGTCTGGG
The DNA here is from genome assembly GCA_035590275.1 of Ibycter americanus. Classification (NCBI taxonomy): domain Eukaryota; kingdom Metazoa; phylum Chordata; class Aves; order Falconiformes; family Falconidae; genus Ibycter; species Ibycter americanus. Next base: position 58,366,121 of record JAVJGI010000064.1, on the reverse strand, counting down.
GAGAAGGTACATCAGAAAAACACCTGGGCTGAGGGACCAGCCAGATCCAGGAGCTGTGACTCAGGCACCTGCTGGAGTGTCTCTCGGGCATGTACAGCTAGAGGAGAGCAGACCTCCTGGGCCATGGGCTGGCAAAGGTGCTGCACCACAGCCGGGAGCTTCCCGAGACAAGAGCCTCTCCTGGGGCAGGACTGTCCCTCAGGGATGCTGACGGTGACGTTTGTGCTGTAGCTGCTGCAGTGCTGTGGGCAGCCCCTGGCGCGGCGGCTGCAGCCTGCCCAGCGCACACAGCCCGGCTCTTGCTTCTCCCCAAGTTCCTCGGAGGCTCCCGGGGTTACTCAGGTGAGCAGAGACAATTTTCTCTGAGAATCGCTTTGCCAGTCGAGTGCTCCGGACTGTAACAACCTGTCATTACAGGCCTCACCTGTTATTTGTCTATATAGCTGCTTGCACAATTAAGGGCATAGATATGTAATAACTAGCCAGCTAAGTAAAGGGATTGGAAACCAGGCTAATAAAATCCATTTCCCTCAGCTGCTCTGTTACAGTGGTACCCTAGCAAGAACTTTTGCTTCACAAACAAGGAACCACATTAATTTTCACTCTAATATTTCAAAACAAGCGGACAAACAACTGTTTGCTTCAGCCTTCTCCTCATCCTCACGTGTGAGCATGGGAGGGGGTGGCACAGAGAGGTACAAAATAGAACAAATGGGCACAGGGGACAAAAAAAGAGAAATCCAGAGGAAATACAGAAGAGAACTAGAAAACCTGAAATCCCTGTGAAAGTTATTTTTCAATACTCTATTTCATTATCTGCCTTAGGAGCCTTCCAGTATCAGCTCCCCATAACATATGGCTACTGCTTATTTTAGATGTAATGACTTTTATGTCCCCACATGGAAGAGATCTACAGGTTTGGATGGAGAGTGAGTGCTTTGCTGTTGAATTCCGGAACCCATTTGCAGAGGATAATGAGAAACATATTATTTCCTAATGCTGTTTAGGCTGGTTCCACCGGTGCTATGGAGAAGGTGCTCGCTGGAGTTTTGGAGGCAACACTGTGCAGTGTCACCTTATTTTGGGTTCAGAGGGTCATAGGGCTGTGCTCAACGTGCCTCTGTTACATTCGTGAGGACAGCCTCTAAGAGGTCAGGGGAAGGGGGATAAAAGAAAAGAGGGAAAATAAATTATAAAATATAGAAGAGAGTATAGTGATATTTTTCTCCCCACTTTCCCATAGCTGGCTAGGTACAGTGGACTCCTGATGAGAGTAAGTGTGAGTTATCTTGGGTGGGAGAAGAGTTAATGGTGGGAGAAGGGAGAATTCAAATATCTAACTTCAGGGAGTGAAACAGCATGCCTAAGCCAGGATGCCCAGGCTTCAAGCATAGTTGTACTGATCTTGAGAGAGGTGTCTTTCTCCATTAGCCATACAGGGAGGCAAAGATTATTGCTTGTAACCCCTAAGGGCACATAGAAGTCCTACCAAAGTTTCCCATTTAACTTTTCTTCCATCTTCCCCCTTTTTTCTTTCAATCCTTTGAAGTATAATCAAAGAATTGTTTTATTCTTTGGATGGTGCGTTTCATTTCTAATTAGATAGTTTTCTGCTTTCAGCTGCCACAGACCGGATTAAAAATGTTAGATTTGAAATCAAAGTGGTGGTAACAGGGGTAGTGTGCTGTCAGAGATGTGTGCTCACTGCCATTCAGGCTGGGTGGAAAAGCCAGAGGGAAAATAAATATAAATAGCAACGTTATGATGTCCTTGACTGGCCGTGTGCAGGAAAGAGCCTTGGCCAGAGCCATTAGCACAATGGGGTGACAAGAACAAGGTTTGCTCCTTCAGTTCTTTCCCACTTCGTTCACATTTCATTCACAATTTCCAAGTGAGACACCCAAATACATCCTAAACCCAAGACGTTCTGGTATTTCATGGTCAGTGTTGCCTCAAAACAAGACTAACAGTCATTTTAACTCTTCTGCAATGTTAGCCTCTATTAAATCGGTGTTATTATTCCTAAGGGCCAGTCTTGCTTTTTCTGCTCTGATAAAATCCTCACTAAAGTCAGTTAAAATATCCCAGGCACTCATTAAGCAATTTCTCTCAATAGTATTTACAGATTTATAAAATGCAGCAAAAAGTACCCTTTCCTTTTAGCTGTAATCTGCCTCTCCCAAAGCGCATGGTAAGAAGTCAAGGACAAATAGACAGATAGTCTGAAGACCGGCTCAATCACTGCATCTGTACTAAGCGTTCCCGCGCCTGCCTGGGAATGACAGTCCAATTTCATGAATCCAAAGTCCAACACCTCCCACTGGCGCTACATCACTTGTTGTTTCTTGCCTTTTGATTTCTCTTTGAAAAATCCCAGCTCATTTCGTGGCCAGAGAACCCCCTCCTCAGCCCCCTCTGTTCATCAGAGCCCTCCATAACCTGGCATAGGATAAAAGGGCTGTATAGATAATTTATGGGAAATCAGTAATTGAATCTTGGCTGTTCTCATAAATCATATCACCCAGCTATCAAACAGCTGTGGGTAGTGTAACATATTCCAAAACCTGCATAATTGATGATTCCTTTGCAATAGTCCAGCACACATGACTGATGATTTTACTTAGGCTTTTTCCTTCCTCCCAGCACTCTTTTCCTTTTCCAGTAAGGAAAGCTCAGCTCTCTTGTATCTAAGTGGACCTGTAAACTGAATGGCCGAAGACGTTAAGGAAAAAATGCTGATAAAAGGAGAATGTAATCCAAATTGATGGGTAAAATGAATCCTTCGTGCTTTTTCTTAAAGGGATTAGGAATGATACAAGCACCTGAGAAAGGAAGCTTTATCTCTGAGACTGGTTATGGGTTGTGTTTATGCAATGGAGAAGTGCTTATGAAAACGGGACTGTTGTAAGGAAAGCTAGTCACACCTGGGCTCCTGCCAATAGCAAACACACCGCAATGTGCACCCGTTGCCTCCAGGCTCTTGCTGAAACCATCCCCTTAGCAAATCCTGAAAGCAGATCCTCACCAGCTGTGGGCTGAGTTCAAGTGCCAGTGAAGTGCTTTAAATTTATTTCATACAGGTCCTGATGTGGATCTGAATGCTAGTGTCTGTAGAGGCAGCTCATGTGTGTTTGCCACATGCTGTTTTCCTCTCCATCTCAGCTACTGCAGGAGCTCTGGTAAGTTAATGAGGCCAGGAAGGTTGAGAAAACCATGCCTGAATGTCTAGCACTGGGCAGATGTAAACTCAGGCTTTTTGATAGCGTCCCCCAGATGTGATCCTGCTGTGAAAGTAACTACTGACTTCACCTGCTTTGGGTTCTGGAGCTCACCCTGCAGCCCAGATGGTCACACACTGTCAGTGTGTAACAAGCTGTTACAGCAAGAGCTTTTCTGCTGTTTGCTAGCAAGGGAGAAAAGAGTTTTTGTGCCCTAGCTAACCCTGACTCTACAGCCCAGGGCTGTGTGCTTTGTGGCTGAGCCTGTAACAGTGTCTGCAGCTGTCATAAAAACCTGCAGGCTGTCTTGTGCGCTAGAGCTGCTGTAGAAAATGATGCTCTGTTTTGGCAGAAAAGAGGTCCTGCAAGCCAGGACCAACGCACATCATCAGTGATGTGTGACTTTTCCCATCCATTTAACAAAGGTGTTTGCTGAGGCCTGTTGGAAATGTATGGCAGATTTACAAGATCGAGAGATACATGGTAATATAGTGGTGGGTATATGCTGCTGCTAACTGGGTGTTTGCTTAAGTCCATGGTAGTGCCTCTTAAACACAGAGAAACCTGCATAAATTACCCCATTTTTCCTGAGGGGAAAAATGATTTTGCTTTCTGTTCATCCCAGTTTGGAGTTTACAGGCTCTTTGTATAGGAGACCAAGGGACCCGAGGCCAATTTATCTTGAAAAAGCACTTTCAGGGTATGCCTCCCTCAGCGTGTGTGTTTGGCCTCAGGGGCATGCTTTGAAGGGACTCTCTTGATGGTCCCTGCCTGTGTGCTCTGTTTGCCTTGAGGAGTGGTGTGGAGGCACAGGGGAAGCAATGTTCTGGAGAAAGGACCAACCAAGCCTTATCCCAGTGAATCAAGGCTCTGTCCAGCTGGTTGCTTGTAAATGCATCACAATGGACCTTGGAACTGAAGTGCAGCATACAGGTACTCTCTTAGCTGAGTTAGAGATGCAAACTTTTTCAAAGTTCAGCTTTAAAAAAAAATTGGCTACTCTTTTTGTGAAGTACTAACCAAAAAGTAGCTCCCAACTGAAAGAGATTAACAGCTGCTTATACTTAGCCATAATTCAGCCTGGAGTGATAAGAGGTTCCAGTACACTGTGGACTCCTCCATCAGGATGCAGCTGGAGCATCTCTGTTCTGTATCTCTGCCATGGTCCAGGACACCTGCTCAAAAATGTATCCTTTTATCTACTATTTGCCCATTCTTCATGTGGGTGCTCTGTTCACCGGCACTGTTGTCAAAGGGAAAATCAGAAAGATGCTCTGAGGTTTGGGGCTCTGTCCCAAGATTTAATTGAAATGATTTTGCTAAATTTGTTTGCCTATGTCTAAAATGAGAAAAGTCCCCTGAAGGGAATAAGACTTTTAAATTATACCACTACTGAAGAATTTACATGCTCTGAATTTTAAGTTCTGGGTTTAGTTGCTTGCTTTAGTTGCAGTGAAGCCATACATAGATTTTCTGTTTCTCACGGCCATCAGAAAGCACTGGCTTCAGCGTCCCCCACAAGTACTGCTGTAGAGCTGTCTCATCATGACTCTGTATTTCCAGAGAAGTTTTCATAAATTCACTCCTTTCTTCTATGCTTCCTGCAGCTTTCTCCAGGGAGGAACCCTGTGACCTGTCCTAACCTCTCCTCTCAGCAGTGCACAAATGTGGGATGCCAACCTTAGAGAAAAGATCACAAAACTTTGTTAAACAAGGTGACTCAACAGAAACAAATGAAGTGGAAAACACCAAGTGACATGCCATGGACCACTTGCACACGTCAGTGGGAATTTCAGTAGTTTTAATATCAGTCTATAACGCTTTCGTGAGAAGCAGTGGGGAGGGTTTGAACTGCAGATATCAAAAATCGTGAGGGGGAATGCCACATTCCCAGGGAAAAGAGGGAAGAGGGAATCCAGAGTAGCCGCATCACTGACTGTGAGGAGCAGAACTGCAAAGTGCTCCCCATAGCCACAGCTGTAGCCCAGCTTGCCCACAAGTGACTGCTGCAGCCTGCTCTCCTCTGCAGCAGCGCTGTGACTGCAGAGCTTGCAGGGAGGCAGCCATAGGGGGAAAGTGGCAATGAGCTGGGCTACCTTTCGTATCTCAGACCCTCCCAGACAAGTCAGCTTGAGTCTCGTGCTAGCTTATCTAGTTATTATAATTAGATACACAATCATTAATAACCCAGCTTAATTACAACTGGTTTTCTTCAGTTGCAGTCTAATGTAAAAGATTCCAATTAAGGTTCATTACATTGAAGATCTGTGGAGTCTGTTATTTCACTCTTAAGATCATCCAGAACAATGAGAAGACATACAGATGCTAAGTTTCTTTTAAGAGCTGTATTTTAATTAATTTCGGCTTCTGAAACAATTAATGGATTTACTTGTAGTATCTCAGGAAATTCATGCTCATCTCTAGAGACGCGGTGCTGTGAGCTCAGGGAAGATAGGTGGCATTTCTTATGTATTACTGGGAACCAAAATCTTGCCTTGAATACAGTGTGGAGCTCAGTCTGGGAATCTGAGCTTGGTGGCTTTGCCTGAAAAGACTGAAACTTCCCCAGGGTAAAGCAGGTGAGCCTCTGGTGCTACCACAAGCAAATATCTCTTGGAAATGCTGAGAACTTCCCCCCGCCCCCGGATTCAGTGGAGGGAGGGTGCTTGGTGCAGCAGCAGGTGTGTGGCGGGGATGGTGTGGGACAAATCCAGCACTAAAGATGGAGGAGCCATTTGCTTCCTTCAGCCTGCCACAGCCTCCAGCAGTGAAAGCATGATACCAGTTGATCAGCCCCCCTGAAAAGATGCCTTCCCCCACCTTGGCAAGAGTCTTGGCACCTTTTTTCACCCTCTATGCTCGTTGAGTACCCGGTTGCTTGCAGCTCCACCATGGTGAAGCGTGCTGGGTCACTCTCCAGCTGGGAGGCAGAGGGTTGTCTCCTGATCCTCAGGCTGCAGCGCTGAGCAGACTGGAGTTCTCTGCCATACTGCAGGCTTCCCGTCATGCCTCTGGCAGATTACTTAATCTCCCTTTGTGTCTTCTCCCCTTCAATGAAAATTGCTCTTTCTCTCAGCAAAATGTGGAGAGAGCTTCAGACAGCAAAGTCTTACTGATCATTTGCTTTGCTGAGGCTGTGATGCTAAGTACTGTATGGGTACAGGTACAAAGGGAGGAGGCAGACTCATTTGCTTTGTACAATGAGGAAAGACAGATGCTTCCATTACTTTTAAGGGAAAGTTTCTATTTCACATTGTTTTCAACATCATTGACAGCAGACTCTTCTGAGAAACCAAATTTATAACCTGGCAGTTTTCCTTTTTCAAGCTGTTGAGTAGATTAACCACAGACCAAGTCGTGAGACTGGTGGTTTCTCAGTCTGCTGTTGATAATACCCTAAATAGATAACATCTGTGGGTTGCGGGATGAGGTGGAAGGGTTTCATTACTTGTTTCAAAACGTTTTAATATTTCATATGATTTGTATCGTGGCTTGCTGGACACTATAGCAATGCCTGTACTTTGTTGCTTGGAGTGTGATGCTTTGTACTAGTATTCCTCCTCATTTTAGAAGGTTTGTAGAAGCTTGGTTCTTGCATTTTCTATTGTGTGTTGTGGAGCAAAATGAAGTAGTTCACGGCCATTTGCTTGACCTTGTGTCAAATTAGGGGAGGAGATAAGGGATTGATGTAACTCCTACAGAGGAAGGAAAAAATTTAGCCTATTGTTCCCAACTCAAGGACCAGATCAGCATTCTCAATAAAGCCCTGTAATATAGCGGTGGCTGTTCTGGACCCAGACTGGGTTCAGTGAATGGTCCCAGGACAAGATCTGAGGCTGGATTTAGGGCTTTAATAGAAATCTTGAAACTGCTGCTCCGGTATGACTCAGTTTGAAAGTCAGATGATGTTTTGTGGTAGCAATTAAGATCTGTTTACAGCCTAGGAAATAATTGGAAATTGTGCTCTAAAGAGCCACGTTAAATGATGTAAATCCTAGATGACTAGAAAGCCAAGCGATTGGGAAAAACTCTAGCACCCTTACGAACAGGGTTTGCTGAATTTTCTGTAGCGGCAGCTGCCTCTGGGCTTATATTGAGCGGTATTAACACGGCGCTGCTGGTAGTCACGGAGGAGCAGTGCAGAGGAAGGCTGCCTGCTGGATGTGCCTTAGAGTGGCCTGTACGGCGAGAGCAGTGTGCTGAGTAACTCCACGACATTTTCTGTTCTGCTACAGTGCAGCAAGCATGCTCCGGGGTACTGGCAGGAGAGGGAGCGCGTTGGGATGGAAGCCGGGCTGATTGGCCGTAGCGCTTTGCAGCACGTTGCAGGGTACAGAGCAAGCGTCTGCAGTGCAACAGCATGTCCTTTGGCAGCTGTGCCAGAGCTGGGTTTTTTTTCTGCAAGCAAATGTGAGCACCCCATGCCTCCTAAAGCTGGAAAGAAGCTCTGAGCAAAGCTTCAGCTGTCTGAGGAAAAATGAGTTATGCCTTCCCCAAGAAGCAGTGCAGTCGGGTGCTGAAGTATCATAAAGCCAGACAAAGAACAGATTATTTCCTTTTTTAGGCTACTTCTCCCTCCTCAGATTTATCCTGTGCAGTGATCCTCCTCTCAGCCTGCAAGAAGCCTCATCCATTGGCAGCAGTCTCCTTGGCTATGCTAGCATGTGGTATGGCATCTGTATGGCATGTTCTCCAGGGGTTGTAGCTTAATCTTCAGCCTTAACTCACCTGGTTTTCACAACGCTTAAACACAGGTTTAAACTCAAGCTTGGTTTGGAGTAAAGCTAATGCTTTTCAGCCTGGGGCTATCTTGCACTCAGTTTCTGCTGCACGGGTCTTGGTGTTTCAAGTCACTCAGTTTAAGCCCAGCTACAAAAGATGTAGCGAATGCAGATCTCTGGTCTCTGAGCTGTTCTCTAGCCTTCTGGTCTTCTGCTGCTTTACAGCTTCATTTGCTCCTTTCCTGGCCCCACTAGGTTTCCTGCCCCTCTCTCCAGGTCTCTACTTCTGCCTTTTGCAGGGATTCCCTATTCTGTCTTGCCATACACCCACAAAAGTCTCCCACTTGGAGGCCTTCTAGCTTCTATTTCTTTCCTTCTGCTCTCCCCTGTGTGTTGTTCTCAAAAACAAAAGGGAAAGAGATAAAAACCATTAAGAAAGTCTCTTCAGGTGTAGGCTGGCATTTTCAAAAGCACCTCTAGCAATGAGACAGCTGCATCTGGTGGGTTCAGTAGAGGATTTCCCCACCTAGTTCTCTCCGTTACCCATGAAAAAGCATTACATGTTTAAATGGGCAGTAGCTGCTCCCAAGCAGAAACGCTTCAGCCAGTGCCCTGTGCAGGGAATACAACAGTTCTTGAGCAGAGAGCAAGTTGGCTCCCAACAAAAACAAGGAGCCTGGATATTGCCTTAATAGCACGTCAGGGTTATTTTGTCACCAGTCTTTTCCCGCCCCATTACAATGCAGTGCTCCACAGCTGCATCACAGTGCAAGCAGCAGCCCATGTTCATCTGTATCTCTTTTCATTTTTCTCCTCTCCTTCAAAATGATACAGGATTTAACTGTGATTTGGAGAGCAGATCTGCTGCCAAGGCGGTTGGAGGAAATGCTGGAGAGGGTGATTCTGGCTGGGATCCTCCCCACTCAGGACAGTTTGTCTATGAAAGCCCCAGGGAGAGCTGCAGCTGATGGACGAGGCACGAGCTGGCAGAGGTTGAGCTCTCCTGTGTCCCTTCTCTCAGCTCTTCTAGTTCATTAATTTACTAAAGACATCAATCTATGCCTGGGCTTGGTGGTAGAGCAAGAGCAGAGCTTTGCCTCTCACGATCTGCAGCCATGCTCTACGTGATGCTAACTTGATTTTCTTCTCCTATATACATCTTACTGTCAGGTAAACTGGGAGCATTTTGAACTTGAATCAAAGGGCAGCATGTGTTTTGAAGATCTGTGAATGGAAGTGGTGTGTTTGCAGGCTCTGCTGTCCATGAAGCATTGTGGTGGACGGGCAGGTGTCGTGACTCCCTGGGAGAATGGCAGAAAAACAAGAAATAGATGCTCTCTGACATGAATTTGGGAGACAGCAAATGCCAGAGTTGAGATCCAAGTGGAATTTTCTTGCACTCTGGAGTCAGACGAGTTCACTGTTTGAGGAATCATTAGAATTATAGAATTGTTTAGGTTAGAACAGACCTTTAAGATCATCGAGTCCAACTGTTAAGAGTCCTAGTGCAACCGTGTGAAGACACAGTTAATGTTATTTTATAGTTCATGTCCTTAAGTTACTTGCTTTGGTTATTTCACCCACCCTGAGTATTACGGATCACTTAGAGAACGCCAAGATTATCTCTTATCACTGTCTTGTATTTACTCTGTCTTGATAGTAACTTTTTGTACTGGACTCCTGAATCCACCTGATTTTGGCCTCTTTTGTACCAGTTTCATGTTACTGTAGCCACAATGACATCCTTAATATTCCTCCATATTTATCATGACGTACTGTAAGAATGGGGCCTCAGCTTTATAACTAGTGATACATATTTATGTTCTGCAAAGATGTCTTGCCGTAGGATACCCAATCCAAGATGAATTGTGAGTCTCTTCTTCTATACTCGGGAAATTACCATCTACAAGGGCACCCTGTCAAAAGGAGGGAGAGAGTTTACAGTGATATGCAAGTTACATTTAAGAAGAACTGAAAATCTCAGCCAACATAAGGCAAACTCTAGAATAAGCTGTCAGAACAGAGCAACCTTTAATATTCATATATCTATTCAGGATGCATCGCTGCATAATGTGTATTGCAGTCATCAGATACACATGTTTAGCACCTAGAAACAGTAAAATAACTTGTTAAAGCTAAAATGGAAATTATAGGATTGATTTACCTGTGCACTTCTAGTTGCTTTATGCCAGACTGGTGATATGAAGGAGGCATAAACCTCATATAACTGGCTGAGTAAATTAGATTAATGTCTTGTTCTCCTTTTTGGAAAGGTCTAAAGCAGACAAAATGTACCCTGAGCCTGTACAAATTCCTTTTCTTCTATGTCTGTTCCCCTGCAGCAGTTTTAATGATCTTTCTGGTTTTAAAAAATATCTTTTATGCTAGTTTGTCCCCCTTTGCTGAAGGAAAGCTGCTAGAAGTTGAATGCTGTGAGAAGCCTACCTTCATTCATAGTGCACACCTTGCAGGCTTTGCTTGGCCCAGCTTTTACACTCTTGTGGGCAAGTGTTTAAACTCTCTGTAAGCACAATGTTATACAGAATTCCCACTCGTTCCTGTTCTCCATCTGCTGTCACACGGCGACTGTGGGAGCACAGGTCTCCCAAGAGCAGCAGTCTGTGCTGCTTTAACAACACCGTTTCCTCCTTCCTCCCCTGCAAAGGCAACAGAGCATGTAAAACAATTTTGGCAGCTAAATGTGGCCTGTGGGCTTGCAGTTGGGCAACGGTGTTATGTGCTCAGGTAGGGGTTCTATGATATGTTTGTTTTATGTGGCTGTCTGCATAGAACTGTGTTTTGCTCCATGCATAAAAATATATATCCTCATGTATATTTTGATCTGTAAATACTTTTTCTGAGAAGGAAAAGATGGAATCTGTGCAATTTACTGTGATTGCACTTAGCTGCTGTTCATTATAGTCCATTGAATAGTTTCTTTGATTTTTCTAACACTACTGAAGTTCTCATTCTAGGAAAAAAGAATCCTAGTCTCTCAATTTAAGAGACTTTGCTAAGAGAAAATTGTTCAGATCACATCTTGGTCTCCTCAGCATGATGTTGTCTTTGTAAAAACTCAGTATATGTTTGATGAGTGTTATTGGCTCATACAGACAGTTACCTGAAACTCACATTGGCAGACCTATAGGCAGGAAATTTACCCAGTCCTTGGTGATATAAGTGCCTGTGGATGCAGGCAAGGGACCAGGAAACTGAGAGCTGAAGGTGAATCCATATGAAGGAGTCAGCTCTGGCCTGGGTTTTATTGAATGCACATGGTAGATTGTACAGCTGTCAGGGAATGAAGCTGGGAGAGAAGCATGTCCAGCTGCGGGTGCTCCTGACACTGGTTCCAACCAGCCCAGTCCATTTCTCCCTGTTCTCCATCATGTTCATTCCTTCATAAAACCAGGGACTGCTGGTACCAAAACCAGGCAGACTTTTCTTTTACCACTGTATCTTTTGAAGCTATGGACCATGCACAAAAAATATATTTGGAAAAGCATCAGATGTCTGCTTTACCAGCTCTCTGAGTTGTAGTGGCAACATCCCTGGGTTGGATCCAGCTGTGCAATTAGTAAGTAGGCAAGAGTATGAATTCCCAAAAACATTTACAGCTGATGGGCCTCTTTTGCTGGCACGAGTTGTGCCCTGAAGCATTTGTTAAATTTAGTTGGACCAGAGGATCTGAGCAAGTGCATTGTGGGAGGGAGAAAAGCAATGCCATGGACATGTTCCCGCTCCAAATCAGTCTTTCTTGGTGGAGATATGGGGGCTTTTTTTGGCTGATAGGTTGGGAAGAAAGGGATGAGTTGAAATCGGGTGATTATATTACGTGAGATGATCATGCCTTTTAGGGCTCAGCATAAATCTGAGTTGATTCTGGCCATCATCATTATGCCAATTCACATGGTGTTTACTGAAGTAAAACCACCAAAGTGGCTCATCAATGGGAGATGTCAGTCGCTGCCATGCAAAGCAGCTGGACTACTGGAGCTCCTGATCCAGGAATGCAGTCTTTGCCTGCACACTGCAGTTGCAGGGACTATAAAGGATGCTGTGGTTTCATTTCCTGGGAGACAAAGTCATTTAAGAAATCTGACCTTACCTCTATCCTTTTCTGCAGCGTCCGGAGAAAATTAACAAGGCATAACAGCCCATAATACTCTCATTTTAGCTGCAATCACAAATCTAGAATGTCCTCATCTCCATAGTATTGCAGTCGTCTTTATTATAATTGCATCAGGGGCTTATTTCTGGTCGGCCACTTGGTGATCAGACCAAGAGGTTGCTGAAGGCGGTCATTTCCCGCTGCTGGCTAATAGCCACAGCCCCCGAGGAGCCTGCCCTTGGCAGGGAAGCTGGTAGGAGTCATTCCAGAGGGGCTGCAGCCCCCTCACTGCCCTCCAGGCAGCGTTTTAAGTAGCATAATTTAATTAAAATTTAATATGCAATCAGAACTTGTACACAGTGTTGCACTGCCATATTTAAACAACAAATTAATATCTTTATTCTAGAATTTCCTATTTCAAAGAAATTTATGTTAAGGTTATACAGTTCTGAGGCAAATTCTGCATGTTTGTGTCGGCCAGCTTTGGCCCAGGAGGATCACAGGAGCACTTGGATACGTGCTTGTCTGTTTGAACCAAGCATTTAATCTTTTAGTGGCTTGTCCATGTTTAGATATATCCAAGAGAAGAAGAAAGACATGCCAACATATCTGGCTCATGTTTGCAACAAAAGGCAAAATCCTGGTCCCAATTAATTTAATTTCAAAATTCCCAGCAACTGCAACAGGGCCACACTTTCATTGGAAAAATTAATTTCATTTTGTGTGTCTCTCTCCAAACCTTTCCATCCACTGCACCTGAGCAAAAGCCAATATGAAAAAGCCAATACTGACAAAAAGATCCAAGAGTGTCTATCTCAGGTCATTTCACTTCTTGGCCTCTTCAGTTTCCCATGGCCCTGAAGACAAGCAGAAGTTCACTCATCACTTGAGAGAACATCAAAGCGCTTCAGCTGGTTGTGGCTACTGGCCAGTGATGCTGGCTTTTCAAAGAGCACTATTTCACTTTCAGGTACAGCCGAATGACACACTCAGTTGATTTGCAGTGTTCCTGCCAGCAGCTGGGTGCGTTAGGTGGTCTGTCTTCGCTATAAATCGAACGGGGCAGGACGCTCAGAGTGGAGTGACAGGCTTTCAGACAGCAAGATCTTTAGAGAAAACAGTTGTTATACAAACAGCCGCTGGAAGGCACCTATTTAGGGCAACATTGAGGAACAGAGGTAAAGGAGTTTGAAAGGGATTACAGAAAGAGGAAAAGGTTAAACAGAGCAGTTGTACACAAAGTCTGTGCATTATTTCTAAAACTTCCAGATGTGCAAGGTTAACACGCTTGCAGTTTTCCAAACCTTCAGCCAAAAACTCCAGCAGGTACGGAACTGCCATCCACTTGCCTAAACAAAATGTGCCATCAGAGGTAGGAAGTTGGACAGGTTTGCCCCCGTGCTTGCTAGAAAGCTTTGCCGTTAGTTTGCTAGAGAGATGCAAACTGATACCAAATACCCCATCGAGGCTTAGTGAGCGAATTCCAAGGTTTACGGTAGCTCAGTGGCCAGGGAAGTCCTGCAGAACCCATGGGGTTTGCCAGTGGGTTTGGCAGAAGAGGGTCTGCTGTTCAGTGAAAAATATTTCCAAAATGCTTCCTGATACTGTGAGAATTAGCAACGAGTGTGTGAAGTGTGTTCTGCTGTAAGATGCATGCCAAAAGGAGGTATTGTTTTCCTCCGTCGTCTTCAACAAATTTCCCCTCCTCCCTCTCTCTGCATCTTTTTTCTGGTTGCTGTCCCTCAGGGGAAATGTCTTTCTGAGCCAGAACAAAAGACTGGGTGGATTATGAATTTTTGTTATTAGGATTGTAAAGGCTTTTTCTCTTATAATTTCCCTCTCTTCCTTCATATTTCATGTCCTTCGTTTCCCTGTGTGAGCCTTTGTTGGAGAGAACCACCAGGGCTTTACATCTTTTTCTCCGTTCCATGCAAAATCCTGTTTGGAGTTATTCAGTGCCTGCCTGGAGGTGAAGGAACATGGGGTGAGCTTGAGGAAACCCTTTCATCTCCCACTGAAAATCCTTGAATTGGATTTTTACTCATGGTCAGCATCCCAAGGGATTACAGCACAATAATGTGGTGGTCGTGATTTTGTTTGAGAAGGCAGCACTTTAGATTTGTCAGGGAGTTTTGATGTCTGAATAAACCAGCAGAAAGCCAGTATCAGAGCTGCTGGTGTATTTCCAGCTCCACCTACCAGGACCAGAATGTGACTCGAAGCAAAAACTCAGCAGAGGCTCAGTCTTGAGGGTCCTGCAAGGTGCTGGCACTCTGGTCCTGGTGTGGCAAAGCACAGTCAGGTTAGCAGTCCCCTGTTATCACTCAAAATGGTTAAAAATAAGCACGTGCTTATGTGAACTGATGGATGGGGAGTCAGGGAACTCCATTGCTTACAGATGTTGGTACTTCCAGTTTAAATAATACTGCAGTGGGAGCTTCCTTTGGTTGGCAGGACAAGGACGCTCAGGAAAGGAAGAAATTGTTTCTGTGATTTCAGTGAGACTTCCTTACTAATACTTTGCAAGAGCCTAGATCTCTGTCTTGCTGTAGGTGAAAGCTTTCAGTCATGATTTATCCATGAACAACTGCATTGCCCTTATGATTATTGGTGCTTGATGCGGTTTGCAAGCTGTTTACTGGTTTTGTGCTAGTCTGCCTCATCGTATACTTAGTACTGAAAATATCAGGCTGCGCTTCTGGTTGCTCATCTCACACAGCACTGCTTCTGTTCTCTAATTGAATGCATACAGCTCTTGAAATAAAATTTCCTCTGCAAATGTTTCTGCTGACAAGTTCAGAAAAGGCTGTCTGGAAGCTTTCTTTGCTCTCTGTCTGAAAGGTATCTGTCCTAAAAAGATGCCTGCCTGTAAGTTTCTTGATTTAGAGTACCCTTAAATATGACAGGATACAAAGAGGATGTAAATGAACTCATTATTTAAAAAAAAAAAAAAAGGAAAGAAAATAAAGAAAAAACATTTCCTGATATGTTTTAGGTGATTTAGTAAGAGAAACTGCAGACAGTTTGATGCTGTTGTTTCTCTTCGTGTTATACAGATACTTTTCACCTATGTCAATGCTGGATTTTGATCTTCAACATGTTCTTTCCACATTCTCAACTCACCTTAAAAAAAAAAAAAAAAAAAAAGGGTGTGTGTTTCTAATAGAGACCTGTTACTTGTCCTTAACGCCAAAGTCCTTAGGATTGTTTCATTATGTTTTGTGTGATTTCTGAAAGAATGCATTTGTTACTTTGCAGAGCTAGGGAATATAAAATCTGATGATTGGTGCTTTGATTCCTCTGGCAGGTTTATGTTGTGTCCTTATGACAGGCAATCTTTAACCAGCTGCTTATCTTGTGTCGTGTATATGAGTTAATTCCTGCCTGGTACCCAAAGAAATCAAATGCTCTCCTTTTCTTTGTGTTGTATTTTTCTAGTTCAAAACAATTTAATCCTGAGGATTTACAGTGGGTCACTATACCTAGTAGTAGCTCAGTAGAGGCGAGATAAGTTGAAGTACAAAAGCTTTGTGTCTGTATTTCAAAGCTGAAGGCAGAGACAAGGTGCATGGATTGGGCTCCACATTGCAGAGAAAAATCATTTTGTAATGTTTTAGACTCAGTCCCAAGAGGAGGGAAAGGAGGGATCTATTTCTCTCACAAAGTAGGAGTCGTCTGCTTGTGTTTATCAACATTTAAAACACATCTCTAACCATAATTTCCAGCATGCCAAATGAAATTCCTACCAATCACTCATTCTGTTGCTATTAGCGCTGTTAATAATGTAATTTATTCAACTGAAGGACTCCAACAGAAATATATAATAGGGAAGATCTAAAACCTGTTCCCTGGTAAGATACATACAGTAAAAATTGGCTAATTATACAGGAGCTGATTCATAAAATCGCAGACACCAAAGGCTGATCTTCCTGCACGACAAGGGTCGACGGACCCGTGCAGGATTTCTTTGGGCAAGCTTGTCCCGCTCAGAAGTGCGCTACTGGGTCAGAGACACCATAAACCGAATGGCTCCGAAGGGCCCCTGTGGAGGGACACACAACACGTGCTGCTGGGTTACAGCTCTTCAGTTCTCTCCTCCGGGTACTCTTAACTGCCATCTTTCCTGCAGTCATATGATTTTGCCCAGTTCAATCCCACTGGATGAAATCGTGCATGATCTGCAGATGGAGCGTCACAGGAGCACTGATGAGCTTTGTCCGTATAATCCTGTCTGATCCAGGAAGCTCAGGAAATTAAATTAGATTATTTGTACATGATAAGAAGGACCTCAAAAGGTTTAAAGCCATATGATTCTTTACACCTGAGGCAAAGCTAGGCATTGACTTTTCCCATTTCTTCAGTTTTTGTTGCTAATTATAAGGCTCATTACAGTGACAAGCTCATTTTGTACTTGTGGACTCTTGAACATGTGGCCCTCAACATATTTCCCAATTATTTATCACTGCTGCTAACATCTGCTCCTTCACCCTTTGTGTTTATTTAAAATGTGTTCTTCAGCCACTGAAATAGCTCCGTTTGGACCTCCTGCAGGGAGGCACATGAGCTGTGTTGCAGCCCATGGGTTTTATCTGGGCTCTGAAGCAGTCAGCACTGGGAGAGTTGGAGAGTGAAATTTTGCAGCTTTAAGGATCTCGATGCATGGACACTTACTGGAAGAAAATCAGCATTTTGTGTGTCCTGTGGTTCATCTATCACTAGTAATTCATTCTACAATGCATTAACTGACCTAAGTCTATTCCTGTTGTGTAAGAGACAATCCTTTTTTCTTGCCTTCACTTCCCTATAGTGTGTCAAGGACCTTAACTTGTTCTTATTGGATTTTTATTTTCTCTTGTTTAGAAACTGAGTATTTAAGGGCTAGTTTTCACAGCAGCAGAGCATATGCAGCAATAAACATCTTCTCCAGTTGATTAAGCACCATAGCTGAGGAGTTCAGCTTCCACAGAAGCTGTTTATTGTAAGTATCCTCCAACTCTGAGGACATCATTTTAATTATATTGCATGAGAAGGAGCAAAAACAATAAACCAGAACATTAGAAAAAATGAGAAGATATAATTTTCCTTCCCTGTGAGGAAGTTTTCAGTGAAGGTTAGAGTAGATTGTAGGGGTTTGCGTAGCTGGGAAGTGTTCTTGAAAGCCCATTTCCCAGTACGTGTTTCTTCTCAGAGGCTGCAGAAGACATTAAGGATAGGATAGGCCATTTCGACTGATCTTCTGAGGCCGGATTGTGAAGTTATTGTGAATCATGCTGGTGATTTCAGAGAAATGTATTGCACAAGCTCACTATTTGTCAGTGCAAATGACGTGTTCCCAGCTTGACCAGTGGAGAGTCTAGCCTTAACAGGGTGATGGTAATGGGGGTAGCTTGCTGAGATTTACTTGCTATCTGCTCTGAAAGATGTGAAAACATTCATTCCTATTACTGCCATTCTGAACCCCTTTCACTAGCTCCAGATATCAGTGTGGGTATTTGTCTTTCCTACCATTTGTTTGAGAGGGGCAGTGAATAACTGTAACAAGAAAAAAAAGCCGTAGCAGGACAGGCATGGGAGGACAATGTCAAAACGAGACATCTCAAGCACATCAGTCTCTCATTTCAGACACACACTTTGCATTTCCAAGCTGCCAGGTCACCCCAGCACTGCTAATGCCTCTGGCTTTCTTGATTGAATAAGTTGTTGGTGTTTGGCCCAGCATCTTGACTTGACTGGCCCCAAGGGGATCATCTGTGTTACTTCAGAGGGTAACTTTTTTTTTCCTGAGTCTTATGAGCATCTTCTCTTTTGTTAAACGGTTAGTTTAACTGTCAGTTAAATACTGCCTTAACTGAAACAGCTGAACACTGACTAATCCTCTAATAAACTACAGCAGCGAGGGCAATGGCAGCAGTGGAAGTCTAACCTAAGGACAGGCTTGTCGGGTTATTTGTGCAAGGTTTGTTGAAAGGTTTGTGAACTTTCCAGAAAACCTAGTTTTGAACAAATCTGGGTCGTGTTAGCTAGGTAAAACATTGGCTTCACACACCACTATTGCTGTCTCTGTCCCCTTCCTGCCCAGCGTGCTCTGAACCAAACAAACCCTGGCAACTTTCATGGGGCTTTCGAAGGTTACTGAGGCTGTGGCCTTGCAGGGGTGGCGAGGGGGTCGGCATGCATGAGGCAACAGACCCAGTTTGGCATTATCTTCTTTTGAACAGGGATTTTTACCAGCTCTAGTAAGAACGACTGGGAGGAAGATTAGACAGAGAGCAGGACAACAAAGTGTCAACAAGAAGTGTCAGCCAGCAGCACCTGCTCCCATGACCAGACTATGAGAACCACCTTCCTTGTCCTCCCACTGCATCCCCATTGCATTTTAATTGATACCTTCCTTACCTGCTTTTACACAAAAGCACTCCCTGCAAACACACACAGATATACACTATCTTTTCGGTCCCCTTTAAAGATCACCTTTGTTGCAAATGTTCAGTACAAAGCTGGTGGAGACCTGTGAATTTGCCTCTCCTGAAAAAGTGTTCCTAAAGCAAGAATCTAACATTTTTCTGGGGGCTGTGATCATATCTTATGCGCTGGTGTGGGCCCCAAAGAGAAAGCGTCTGCTCTGTGATCGTACACCAAATTGTACACAATGTACAAATAAAACCCAGCATGTAGTCACGTTACTTAATGTTAGCAATTTTTGCTACTTCTACAAATTCTCTGTCTTCTACCAGCAGCTAAGTGACACTGATGTTAACAACATTATTTACTCCTTGATGTCTGAAGAGTTGCTCTTTCTCTAGCCATTTGTGCAAGCATTTTGAGAACTGAGTGCTACCTTAGAGACAAGTAGAAAAGGAGACTGTGCCTTTCCGAGTAACGCACAGTCCAGTTGAGGCTTATTGCAAAGATGTGAAGACCCTGAAGGACACAACTTGCTGTTCAGAGCCTTACCCAAATACTGCAAACTTGCTTGTGGGAACTGCAGGAAGAACTTGAAGGACTTCTAAACTCATCACCAGGTGCATTGAATAAGATGATGTTAAACAAAACTGGCCATAGCCCTGATCCTTGTGGATCTATTGCTCACCCTCTTTCCCTGGAAATGCCAACCATCGCTGAGTGCTCCTTTTACACCTTTGTTAGCAAGTTGTCCCTCTGATTTGCTAGACCTGATTTTCGGTTTTTGATATGTCTAAAGAACATCAGATATGCTGGGATATTTCTATATGTAAAATAGTTATGGGGAAACACCTTATAGTAAAAGCAAGAGAAAGTTTGTGGTCAGTGAGGATTCCTCATTATTTTTCCTCTAATGTGAAGAAAAGTAGGAAAGCAGCAGCTTGTCTGTGCAGAGAAACTCCAAAGCAAAAAGCAATAATGAGGAGGAAACTGTAGTGCGTTGACTTTGAGATGCCACTGTTTTCTCAGTGATGGTTTGCGGCTCAGATGACTCTAGCCCACCTAGAAAACAGAGAGGTGGCAAAACTTATAAGTCAGAGAGTCTGGGAATTACATATTTTAAGGCTAGAAGGTGATCATGAGTCATTTAATCTGAAGTCTTTCATCTTGCCAGCTTACAGAGTGCAGACTTGCACTCCATTGCATCTGCACAAGGCTCATCACCTTTGTCTGATCAGCCTACCTTGGTTTAAAGACTTTGAGTGAAAGAGATCTCCGCAAAGCTGTAGACAAATTGTTTTGGTGGGTTATTGCTTTTGTAAAAAGCAAATCTGACATTTGTTGTATGAGCTACTTCAGCTTTTTCTTCTGTCTCTGAAAGTATATCCCTGGGCAGTGACCCCTCTTCAAATTATTGTTTGATTCTATTCATTTATTTGTCTTCCTCATTTGGAATATGTAAAGAAGCCCTGCTATGGAATGTGTTATTTAAGACTGTTTAGAAGAAAGTTAGTGTTTTCTAGTTCAAAAACATGCTGTAACTATTTTCTTTCTGACAAGCTCTTCCTTCTCTTAATTTGAACAAACCTATGCATACATGCCCATACAGAGCTAGGACAGTTGTACGCCTCCCCAGTATTTCCTTTTGCAAACTGCTGGCCACACAACACTTGACTAAGCTGTGTTTGGCTTTTTACATATGGCCATTCTTTCAATAAGAGTGTTAGTTTATAGTTCCTCCCTTCCCTGGTAATTGTCTCCCTTGTTTTAAAGAAATTCTTCCCAGTTGTCACTGGAGCCCGTGGTGCTCTGAAGACATGTAGAAACCATGAAATCCTCATCCTTGAGTGTCTGGATGAATTTTCAGACTGCAGGAATTTTTCTGATGGCCTTCCAACAGTCAAATTATTGTCAAATTTTAATGCAAATGTTTTTGCAAATGTTTTGATTTTTACCATTTGCACAATGAAACACCTTTTTACTACCATTTATCACAATTTCAAGATGATATCCAAAGTCCCATTTAAATGTTGTAGAGAATCTGCCAAAATTGTGATGTATTGTCTGTATGGCTCTTTTCTTCCTGTTTGCAGCAAGTTCAGTGAAAATTTACTTATGCTCCTCATCTTGTCACAGCTACATTGTTTTCAGTGTATGCTACTGCCAAGAACAATGGTATAGCACTTAATAACAGAATTTTGTCATCGTCTTTATCTCTGGAAACTCTTCCAGTTTATCATTTTAATAGCAAATGGTGTGTTTTACACAGTTGCCTGATAAAAGTTCTTATAAGCCCCTCTTTTTTTCCATCTCTTTCTCTCTCTCTATTCAGCCATAGCTTTCAGGAACACATCCTCTTCCTCTTTTTAAAGCCAAGGTCAAGCCTGGTGAAAGATGCCGTGGGACACCTCATGTGTCAGACATATGACACAGCGCTTTGAGACAAAACAATACAGCAGTGTACAAAGGGACCACAACAAACTAACAATGTCATGGTGATGAAGAAACAAAAGATGATGGGCTCTGATGAAAAAGTCCATTGAGAGTGTGCATTGCAGTTCAGGTTCCAGCCAGCTGGCAGGAAAGCGGAGAAGAGATGAAGGCTGTTTCTATCTTATTTTACCACCCTTATTTCTCTTTTGTAGCGTGGAGAACTTAATCAAGTGTGATTTGTGTATGTTCTTCAGCCAGACAAGTTTCAAACACCAAGGAAACAGTCACGTAACTGAGTATGTAGAGAAGCAGCCCAGCAGTTACTAGTAAATATATGACCAGTGGTTCACATCTAGAGTGCCCACCTGTCCCGTATTGTGGAGAATGTCCTTTATTTGTCCCTTATACAGTAACAAATGGCTAAATAGACTTCTGATAAGGTGCAAAATGTCTTTCCAATCTGTAGTAAGGGAACAACAATGTCAGGGTTTCAAGAGAGCATGAGACTTCCTGCAGTGAAACCTGGCAAATAAGTTTTACGTTTGTATTCCTCAGAACAAAATTCTTGAGACTGCTTCTGAAATGGGGATGATGGCTGTGTTGGTGAGAACTAACCTGCCATGGGAGAGGTGAAATAAGGAGTGATTGATGGGCTAAAGGGAAATGCAGTATTGTCTACGAAAAGATCTGCAGTGAGTGTAGCTATTTGTGGCTAGGCTAGTGCCTGGCTTGGAAAATTGTCTTGTCCATAGTAAGGCATGGATTTAGCTGCGATTTGCTTTGGTTTAGGACCTCCCCTCGTTTCACATTCAAGGTGTGGAAATTCATGCTAAGTAGGAACAGGAATATAACTTTGAACTATGCAAACTTGGATGACATTAACCTCC
Organism: Ibycter americanus; assembly: GCA_035590275.1. NCBI lineage: Eukaryota > Metazoa > Chordata > Aves > Falconiformes > Falconidae > Ibycter > Ibycter americanus. The sequence goes on along the minus strand of JAVJGI010000064.1, from coordinate 58,344,349 downwards.
ATGATGACTTTGTGAGGGTCTTGGGCCATGCACATGACAGTCTGAAGTTGCTGTCAATGACTTGCAGAGCACAACGTGCTGAAAGCCATGTCCTGGACATACAAGTCCAACTCTTGGGAACCGGAGCCCCCAAACATGGGACACTGCTGAGTGTCACAAATGTTTCCTACAGTCTCGTACAGAATGAAAAGTGCAGAAGAACCTGCTACCTTAGGATGTACAAAATGCATTGATTATTAGTAACGAATAGATTAAGTGTTTGCAGCAACAAAATCTACCCAGATGAAGACATTGACACTTATTTTTCAGGTTTTGTGAAGGATGTGTGTTCAGAGGAGTCTGAAATGTTTCTAATTAATGTTATCAAAAGTGTGACATTTAATTAACTCAATAACACATTGGGCCTAATGATAACACATTTTGATTCACCACAGGCAGCAATGAGCTCTCCTGAGCAACTCCAAAGGTGGGAAGGAGGAGACCTGTAGGGCACATGAACACACTTTTTACTAAAGAAAGGCAGAGTGCTGAGGGAGCTGATTATGTTGTCAATCCCCACCTCACATCAGACATATTTATAAATGAGTGCAGAATATCTGCTATCACATATTAATAACAATGATCTATTTTCCCAGACTTAATTTTTGTACCACTCATTTGCCACTGAAAGGAATAACAACAGAATGCATTAGTTTCATATTCTTGAGTCAGAACTGGTCAATGAAATGATGCTTTTTTGACATTGAAACCTATTACAAACATTTTCTAAAACTGAATCAGCAAATGAATTTTTTAAATTTGAAATGGAAATTTCTGCTGTGTCATTCAGCTGATCGATAAGAAGTTATCCAGAAGAAGTAATACAAATGGGAGGGGGAGGGAACCGCACGTCTGCTGTGCTTTTACTGTTGGGTTTGCTAGCGTGTAACTGATTAGTCAGGTAGCAGCATGAAATTTTCTTCTCCATAATATTTATGTAAATTTAAATGCTTTTCAGAGACATCTTATTTAGTTAAAATAAATAAATAAAAAGAACGAAGATGAACAGGCACTGTGCTTAAGTATCCTCCTGAAGATATTTGATCATGCAGGATATTTCTGCATCTCAGAAATACAATGAAAATGGGCCGTTGGACCTTTAACCCTTGTAGTACTGAATTTAATTAACTTTTCCATCATGAATATAGGACGTGAGTTCTTAAGAAATCTCAGAAGTTAGGAAGGTCATTTGTTCTGCATGCAATCTGCCCAAATGGATGTGGTAAAGAAGCTCACAAGTGTAAGGGAAGTTTTATGAAGGTGTTTTTGATGACTCACCCTTCATTGCAGGAAGGCTACAGGCAGGAATGAAGCTTGTGGCTTAAGTATATTCCAGACAGGAGATGGGACAAGAGAAGTGGTCCAAGAGACGCAGGGACATATTGGGGTTGCAGCTGGGAGAAAGTATCAGGAGAAGGAGTAAGGCAAGCAACAAGTTCATAGATGTTGTGCCTTTCAGGTGTGTTTTGTGGCAATCAGTTAATCGATGCACTTTGAGATTCGAGCCTGGCAATATCTCCCTGACTCAAACTCAACCTCCGTGGGTTGCTATTGTTGTCAGTTAGGAGTGGCTCCAGATTTAGGGTGGGATTTTAGGCTGCCAATAAGGACAGTGTTGTTCCCACCTCAGGAATGGGAACTGAGAGTCAAGGGTTTGAGGGTGAATGGAGTAAGAAGGATAAGGACGGCTCCGGCTGCAGGATCTGACCCTAGCAGCTGGTCTAAGCCATGGGCTCTATCGTGTGTGGTAGAGTTATTGCTCTCTCCAGGAATTTTATTTGCGTAGTAACGGGCAGAGGACGACTGCAGTGTCCCTGCAGCAAGACCCATCATTACAATGTACTGCCGGGGTTACATTTCCCTAGCAAAAGCATGCATATTAAAAAGGGGGGGTGTGCGGGGACAGCGGGCACATTCTGGCATTTGTGAAATGGGTTGAAGGATCAGAAACAATGGAGCCAAGGTCCCTTCTCAGAAGATGTATGAGGGGGCGTTGGACGCCTGGAATTTCATTGTCTTGGGGGGGGTTGTTCTTCCTTCTTTTTTCTCTTTTCCTTCTATGCGAGGGAGAAAGGGGGCGGGGAGGGGAGGGCGATAGCTGCTCTGCTGCTGTGCTGGGTGCCAGGCTTGCTACTGCAGTATCGTACTCAATATTCTGATCACCTTGCAAGTCAAGGAGCCTTGTGGAGCCTGCAGTGGTGTCAGAGTGAAAAACGAGCAACGCCATCACGCTTGGCCAGGCGGTGGCTGCCTGCCCGCAGCGAGTGCTGGTCTGCAGTGTCTTCCTTTGAAAGAAACCCAGTTTGAACAGAGTGGTGGGCTGGTAGCTTGCTTTTTGTTTTCGTATGTGTATATAAGACTATTTCCCATTACCTTTTAATAAGAGGTTTCACTGCAGTGGTTCACAATACTGGAGGCTTGAACTCCTTGTCTTAGGGTCTTGGATTCCTCCCACGATTTGTCAGTCATTTGCGAAGAGGCAGGAAGGAGTGGGCTCGGTTGAATGTGGTTTTGGATGCATTTTCTTCTTCCTCTCTTGCTCTTTTACATGGCGAGTGAGCTGGAGGAGGCAGTTCCCACAGTGAAAGGCAGGAGGAATGCACCGGCACTTCGTGTGTGTGTACGTGTACATGTGTCGAGGGAGGAGCAGGCTTTTCAGTAGGGAGTTTTTGCAGTGGCGAGTGCAATACAGACCCCTGGGTGCTGCTAACCCAAACTGTTGTCTTTCAGTTTATTTATCGTTTGTGGCAAAGGCATTGCCTAGGCAACCATGATGCTTTTCCACTCTTGACTGGCACATTCTGCGTCATCTGGGTGGGACACAGCAAAGCAACAGCAGGAGCAAGACAAGTGGTGTTTGGCTCAAGATGCTCAGAGACTGATAGTGCTAGTTAGAGGCAACTAGACATCTGGGAAATGCTGCACGGGGTCTTTCCCACGCTGCTCTGCCAAGTCACTCAGAAGAGGTCTGCAGCACCCCCTTGTTATTGCAGGGCTGGTCTTCTACTCACGGCTCAGCTGAGACACTTTGGTTGCAACCCACCGTTCCCCCTGGCATTTTGGCCATGACATCTAATCTCTGCAGTGTGAGCACTCATCATTCTTCACTTGCGGCAGCCTCTGCTCTGCCAAGACAACTTTGTGCCATCTCCAGGGAGGGAGACAGAGGGGGTGAGTGATTGCCTGTGAGGTTACACTTTCCATTACTAACACCTTTGCTCTCAGTACAGATGTAGCCCAGATTCATTAGAGTAAAAATCATTCCTTCCCTCGTGGCTGAACAACTGCCTAGTTATTAAGGTTTGTGATGGTAACTTCAGGGCCGACCCACCAATAAAATAATCCAGTTGCTCAGCCAGCCCTGGAGAACAGGCAAACAACACCTTCCCAGAGCTGCATTAACACCGGCATGACCGCCCTGCGTGGAGACTGTCCTTTATATCTGTACACTGAGTTTAGGATAAGGTTCCCAGTATGTTCACTGGGAGGGAAGAAACTCTCAATAAAACAAATTCCCATCATGACTAGATCAGTGCAGGGATGTCTGTGTGCACAAGGCATGAACACGATTATATCCCAAATACAGTAGCCATCTACCAGCTTCTAACGAGACTTGCTTTGAACTGCCGTATTTCAGGAAAAACCAGAAGGAATATCCCAGTCACCAGGGTGGATAGCTGTCTGTCTTCTGTCTATCTATCTGTCTGTCATGTAGAGAGAAAAAGAAAGAGAAGAAAGGAGGAGAAACTTACTGTTTTTTCTTTAGCTGCAGGTGCCTGGAAATCATTCTGCAGATTAGTTTATTACAACTGGCTCAGTCTAATGGAACTGTGATGACATACAGTCATGAGGGCAGGAATTATTTTATTGAAAGTGTTGGCAGACACAGCTAACAATTTAAGCTTGCTAACTATTTCTGTCTTGGGATAAAACATGCAATGAAAGGTGGCATAAAAGTTTTACTGCTCTGTGTACAGGTCACATACAAATCAGCATTCTGGCAAAAGAATATAAAATGTTCCACAATGCAGAATTCAATGCAGAATTGCTCTCATGGGGGAGTTCTGAATGTCCCATTCAGATGCATTTCTTCTTTGAGAATCCCCTTGGGTCCAAGCATATAGCTGAAGTGTTTTGAATTTTTAAAGCTTTTGCACAGCTTTTTCCTGTGATTTTTTCCCCCTGCTTTTGTTTTTTTCTTTTTCTGCCTTTATTTTATAGGGTTTTTTTCCATTGCTCACTGTTTTTCCACCAGCCTGTGGTGGCATCAGCTCAGAAAGTCTTCCTGCTGGCTTGCTTCTCCATCAGGGTTTCAAAGCTTTTCTTGTTTTCCAGGCTGGTGTGCTACCAACAAATTCATGCCTCTTCCAAGTAAGTGTTGTATTCTATGGAAGCAGGAAAAGAAAACAATATCTAACATGAACTGGTTAAAAAGGACAGATTTTTGGTTTTGGGTGAGAAGAATCAAGGAGTATCTTATGCTGATGAGTTAACAGAATTTTTTTGGAGGTGACAGTGAAACCCCTTCATAAATACTCAGTTTGGTCTATCTGAAGCTTTTGATTTCACTGAAAACAAAAGTTTTGGGTGAAATGTGTTTTAATTTAGGAAATTTAATCCAGATTCAATTTTTAATAACACTCCCATCCTCTGGTTCCAAAATAAAACCAAATCTATATATAATGTTGAATTGAAATGTACCACAAATTCCTAAACAGTATTTTTTGAGGGTAAAGAGTGAATTAAAGTATTTTAAGAGCAGAGAAATGAATCACCTTTTTTCCATTCATGGAAAATCATTCCTTGAGTTTGCCAGGAAACATCAGCAACTATGCACTTCCATCTTCAGAGAAGCTAGTTTTAGGAACAGGTTTTGCAGCGGTTGTCTTTTTTTTTTTTTTTTTTCCCCTATCTGTTTTCAGGGCAGGAGGGTTTGCATTGTCATTTCCATGGTTAGATGAGATGTTTCTGCACCCAGGGAGGATGGGAGGGAGGCAGGAGCAGGCGCTGCTGCATCTGAGCCAGAGCCAGTGGCTGGGCAGCCCTGACCCGGGGCGGGCTGGCGCTGGGCACGCAGCACTTGCAATGATCTTGTCACAACAGGCTGCTCAAAATTTGTCGTGATAAGAATTTTATGGAGGAGACAGTAGGCCCTCAGGGGGAAAAGGAGTACAACTGGAAGAGTGCCAGGTAGGTGCCACCTTCTCAGGTGGATAGAGGCATGTCCTGCACAGATGGCTACCAGTACTGGCTGCTTTTCTGACCCTAATTATAGCCCTGATGCTGGGCTCAAGGCCAAAGGAATACTTTTAGCCATCAGCAAGTGTGGTCCTCCTCTCCCCATCCATGTTTGTACACGATAAGGGAATACATGATTCTCTTTGTTCCGGAAAGATGTATGTTCAGAGGATATCCCACTCCTGCTTGAGCTCTGTCCAGCACCAAGTAAAATAAAATATATATATGTATTCCTTTCTAGGTTTCCTTTGCTTCTGTTTTTTAATCTCCCCCAATGGCAAATGAGTGAAGTGAACTGGAGAGACAAGTCCAAATTAGTAACAGGCTGCAAGCGTGCCCACGGGCAGCAGATGCCCAAGGGGGTGGGGAGGGAATGTCACTCAGTGGACACAGGAGCCCAGCTCCCAAGGTGAAGTTGCCCTCCTGACTGCAGGCAGACTGTGTGTGAGATCAACACCTGCTCCTTGTTGGGAGTCTGGTGCTTCAGCCTTGCTCTGGCCCTGCTTTTCACCCTTTTGCTTCACTGGGTTGTAGGGCTGATGGAAGGAAGTAAAGCTAACGAGGAACGTAGCTGTTAGAAGACTACTCCAGCACCTCCAGATATATGCAGTTTCTGTCTGTAGCTCTCCGGACACTTGCTCATTTAATTGCTTCTCTCTGGCACGTACAGGGACCCCTGTAGAGACAAATGGTTTACTGACTCATGTGACTTGTATTTAATATGTAAGTTCAGGCTGTAGCCTCAGCTCCATCCCCTTGGCACTGCTCCAGTGATGCAAGGAGGAGACACAGCTGATCTAAAGAGTTACATAGATGTCTTCTTGCATAAATGAGCAGAAAGCTGGAAGGGAATGTCCAGGCTGGTCTGCAATCCGATAAATCTGAATGTTGAAATCACAAAAAGCTGGTTTTGAGCAGCATAGATTACCACAGCCCGCTAGCTGCTCTGTGCAGCATGCCCAGGATGATGGGCAGAGGGATGGAAAAGGTGTAAGGATGACCCAAGTACCATTGTAGAACACCTTTCCCATTCAAGATGTCTTAAAAAAGCATTGCTTTTTGTTGTATTAGGAACTTCACCTCCAGTTGCCTCCTTGCTTCAGCCCTGACTTTTTGGAAGTAGGGAAAATTGGTGGCTCTGGTGCAATTGTGCTAATGGGGAAATCCTACAGACCTGCAAAGGGACGAGTGTCATGTTCACCTCTGAGCCATCCCATGGCAGGACGTAGACCTTTAGATGAGGAAGGTGGCTCCAGAGGACTCTTGGAAAGGTTATGCATGTGCCCCCTTGACAAAAACTAGCAGAGACACACTGCAGAAACCAGGCTAGATGGGAAAACCAACACCAGCATTTGGTCATGTTGCTTTTAGGAGGTGGCGATGGGATACAGGCATCATTCACGCTATTTTATTGTGAAACCTGCATCCAAGCTGTGATACTGCTTTATTCTGCTTTTCTCTTGAACGACCAGAAAAACACCAGGCTGCTGTCAGACTGACATGGGCTGACGTGATACGTCTCCAGCATGTCCATGCAGCTGACTGCAGGCAGCCGTGCCTCCAAATCTACCAACAGAACTGCTGTGGCTGCTGCCGTCGTGACCGACAGCAGCAGTGCACACTGGCTCTGAGCTGTGGAGGCTTCTGGGACAGTCATTTGCTCTGATTCAAGTGATTCATGCCTGAATAATGTCCTTTCACTTCCAGAGAGAGCCAGTGTGACAGGCGCACACTCAATCTGTTCTGACAGGGAACGTCTACATCAGCTGTGCAAGGGAATTTGAGCAGATCGGGGGCTCCGGTTTCATTCCAAATGTGACAGGGCTGTGTAAATAAATAATCCCAATCTACATAATTATCTCTTTTTTGGGAAGTCATCACGTAAATCAGGCTGATATCAAGGGATGCTGCATATGGAATTTGCGCATCCAAAGCCGGGTTCTTCCTGGCCTCGCTGCCTGGGCGCTTTGAGAAGGGGTACGATTTTGTGCGCTCTTGAACATCACAGATTTTCTTCTGAGGCAGATCAAATGCTTGTATCATTTTCACCAGAAAAATGCCATCAACAGCAGACTTCCAGTGGTGATTGAAAGTGTGAATTCTCATGCAAACTGATTCTTTTGCATACAGTCATCTGGGAACCAGGACTTTGATTTTCATTTATTATTCTCCCTGGCAGCATGTTCAGTCAGTATGCAGATTTCCTTCTTCATTCAATTTTCAGTGGGCAGGAAGACTACAATTAGTTGTATTATCATCAGTGTGAATAAAAGGGAAACACTGAACTAGATCTTTATGAGCCTGCAGTTGCAGTGGGAAAATGCAGATTCATTACACACTAGTAGAGTACGAAAAAAGCTTCAGGCCAACTGAATTCACTCCTTGTCATCTTCCTCCTTTGAGGAACTTTTTGTCTTTTGCTGCTATTCCAGACTTTCTCCCCAGTCAGCCTAGACAGGGGAATCACTGGGTGGGACAGAGCTGCATCTTGAAGAACTGACAAGGACAAATACATTAACACAGAGGAAGGCTGGCTGGAAAAGCAGCCAAAGGCATGCTGAGGAGAGACTATTGCAAGCTAGGCTAGGCTTAAGTCTGTTTCCAAAGGTGTCTCCCACCCGAGCGTAGCTGATGTGGGACCTACACGCTGAAGCGCACAGCTAAGAAGCTGGTTGTGCTGCAAGACAGGAGATAAGCACAACAGGCGAGGGAATACTCCTCTGTTTCACCAGGAGGATAAATATCTTCATTTTACAAGTAGGCTTTTTAGGGGTGGGGTAAGGAACTACATTTTCTTTTCTCTAGAACTTAGTTTGCAGGGTTTGGGTTAAATTAGCTGCCTTGAGAGGATGATTAGATTGGTGGAGTCTGTCTACGTGCTCCTTTGCATGCTATCAAAGGTAATATAGGTGTTAAATGTACTTGCTTTCCTCTGAAGCTGTTGGGATCTCTAGGCCACACATACACATGCTGGAACCGATTCCAACACATCCCTGGGTTACAAAAAAAATGTAATTTCCCTGATTTATAAGAAGAATGGGGATTTGGGAGCTGACTGGAGTGTTGTGCCACGCTTATGTTTCCATGCTGTTAATAAATCAGTGAGAAAAAAAAATTAAAGACAGATATTTTCTGTTGCCCTTATGCTGGAACATTATTAATTCACCAGGAAAAACTCATTTGGGAGAACCTGGCAATTTCTTCAACTTCACATGTTGACAGTTCCGTGGCTTAGTAAGTTCATTGGCAGCAGCATGCTATGACTCCTCATATTGTTGAGGATTCCCAAGGTGCAGATTAGCTGAGCCTCTTACCCCCTGCATGAGGACACAGGGATGTAACATAACTTCACAGAAATCACAGTAAAGAAAAACAACAAAACACAGGAGTCAAACATCTTGTGTGATTTCTCTGAAGACTAATAAGGAATAGCTGAGGGCTGCATGCTCAGTAATTGCACTACAACCCAGCTGCTCCCAGAGCATCCCTGTCTTCCTCTTTCTGCAAAACACATGGGATGCCCGCATCTTTGAGACTGTGCCACTGCGTAGAATTGGGTTGAAATGTGTAGGGCAGACACACATATGGAACATGACTGCTTAACTGTCACTTCTTTAGGCAAGATGAGAAAGCTTACTTCCAGCAGGAAAATGCTGCAGTGGGCCATGTGTGCTTTGACATCTAGCTGTCCTCGTTATATGGACTCCTCCCTTTCTCCTCATCAGGATGCTCTCCCAAGTTCCCATTTGTTTTTCCTCTTCTCCTATGTTTTGGCCTCTAATGGAATTTCCTGGTGTGATGCTTATTACACTAATGAATTCAGGGAGTCACATGACTGGTGGCAGGTATTGACCCTCCTGTCATCACCCTGCTGCTGTCGCCCACTCTGACAACCCAGCTGTTCTGGCTGACAGTCTGCATGCCTGCTGCTGATGGTTCATCTCATTTTGGCTTTGTAGTGTGTTTTTGCTACTCTAATTTGGGTGTTCTTCACCACCATTCCTGATGCGTTCTGTAAAATTTGGACAGCTGTCATTAAAATATAGCTTTTAATCACTAGCTTTTTCATCCCTCTATTTTGCCTTAGCTGGTAATGCCATAAGCTATTCAAGTAGTGCAATTGCAGAGCTATTTTTTTGAAACCCTAGGTGTTCCAATTAATTAATGTGAACAGAAATTATACTAACTAATCACACCCAGTCCAGTGCTAGGGTATTTGACTGTATCAGGAGAACATTCATAGTATATTTTCTATTTTAATTTCACATTTGGATACGTTAGAGGGCCTGAATCAAGTCTCTGAAGATGGGTTCTAGAGAAACCTGCATGTCTGGATGCGTGTTATGTTTAACCTGTTCTTCTGGCCCACGGAGAAATTGAATCTCTACTCCTGAGCTGATGGAGGAGAACCAGATTTGATCACTTGCAGCTTCTGTTGTTCTGACTCTGGGGTACCAAATGATTTCCCAAGAGTAAGTTTTGTGGATGTTCAGTTGAAACTAAATAACACAGGGCATTTTTTCCACCAGATTCCTTTGAGCAGGCCATGCCAAATCTCATGATGAAGCACAAGCAATCCCTCCCTTTTGTTACTGAGTTTGTCCAAGAAAGAGCATGTCATCAGCACTGATCCATTGCATCTGCACTCTTTCACCTGCAGATGCTGTTTTCCATTTCTCCTGAGCACCTTAGCTCAGGAGGTTCTTGTGGATGGGGGATATTTTGCTGGGAGAAGGTTTTTTCTCTCACATTGCTGTGTGAACACTGGCCAACGGTCAGATATCTCATGCAGATAAGTGCTAATACCTTCTATTTTCAGAGACCAGAAATGCAAAGGGAAAGCAGACAGCCATTTACTAAGCCAGCGACTGAAGGAGGAAACTTCAGGATCCTCTGGCACAGAGCAATTTAGTCCTGTACTCATGTACAGGTACATCTTCTAATCTTATGCTCCCAGTCCTGGGCCTGCCTGCTCCCCCCTCCCCATCCCAAATTCCACATCTCCACCTTCAATCTCTTCCCTGCTGCCAATCAATGGTCCCTAAGTTCATCAGAGCTGTTGCAGCAGGGTAACACATGCCAGGAAAGATTATTCTTGACTGGTTGCCAAGTCTTCTGCTCTTGCTCTGGCACGCAGATAAAATGTTAATAGGGCTGAATGCATCTGACACAAAGGGTGAAACTGCATGTTCCAGGCACGGAGCCTCTTGCCATCCATTTAACAGAGGCACAGGCAGGATCCTTCCAGTTGGTTTTTACTTGCTAAAGAGGAGCTGACCAGGGACTTTCAGGTTTGACAGAACCCAGACAGGGATTACACCTGCCTTGTGGCAAGAAGCTTAAGCAATGCCACCTTTTTGCTGATAGGTACACAAAGAAAAATATCTTTTTTCTAAGGGCAAGTCCAGAGTTCTTTTTGCTGGAGGATTATGATGTGGGAGTGGGAAGATCTCAGTGAAAGCACTGCAGTAGGTTAAAGCGTGGTCTCCGTTCAACTCTGATCGTTGCCACAAGTGACAAGGCTTCCCAGCAGGATGAGTGTTGGCTGAGGTCAGCCCAAGTGCAGGAGGAGACACCAGTGTTCACCGTTCCTCACAGCCCAGTTTGCTGCAGGAAGAAGCTACTGCTCAGGTTCAGCCAGCCAAGTCTCTCCTGGTCTTGCCAAAGAAGAAGGTCAGAACTTTTACTATGTTTGATGTGACCAGCAAAGCAGGAGGAGAATGTTCTTAACTAAGCCCTTGTGAGACAATATCTCTGTGCATCTCTACTGATGCAATTGCTTTGCTTTATCTTTTTATCTTAAGGGAAATTCCAGCCTGAAACATTCCTGGGTGAAAAGTGTTTCCTTTTAAAGTCCATAATAGAGAACTTCCTCTTTAAATTCCAGCTCTGGATTATATCTTGCCTCTGGCAACATCCTTTGTGTGGTCAGGAATCGCTTCACTCAAACCACAGAAGCAGATACATTTGGCGGAGGCACGTGAACAAGGAGCTGCCATTCCAGCAAGGAAAGTCGGGGAGGGCTGGGCTAACCTGATTATCTATCTACCTTCATATCTTCTAGTAGAAGCTAGATTATGTAGCTTCCCAGTGGTGTCGTAGAATTATAGAATCATTTAGGTTGGAAAAGTCCTATGAGATCAACAAGTCCAACTGTTAACCCAGGACTGCCAAGCCCACCACTGAACCATGCCTATAAGCACCACATCTATGTGTTTTTTAAATACCTCCAGGGATGGTGACTCCACCACCTCCCCGGGCAGCCTGTTCTAATGCTTGACCACCCTTTCAGTGATGAAATTTTTCCTAATATCCAACCTAAACCTCCCCTTGCTTCCACTGCAGTAAAGGAGGGAGGAATCAAAGCCCCAAGATGTGGGGCTGATTGCAGCTTTCAGAGGTACACTGTGACATTTCTCCCCGGAGCTGTGTTCCACAGACATGGTGATGCCAGGTGACCAAAGCTGTGATCAGGTACAGAAATACAACCCCGGTAACAGGATTTTTCTGCAGAGTAGGAAATAATTTTCCTCCACAGAAGCACACACTTGTCCAGTTTTCATTGATAGTTATTATGCTCTTGAGGGAAGGGTGTTTTTAATGGGGAAGTATATGTTTTTTTCAGACAGTATGCAGTTTCTTCCTTCCTTCTCCCTCCATGGTACGCAATAAAATCATAAGATTTATTAATAAACTCTCATGGTGATTTCCCTGAGTACTTTATTTAGCTAGAAAGTAGTCTAGGGGCTGGACCCTGTATATGCTGAAATCGGTGGAAAATTCCCATCTATTTCAACAAACCGTAGCTAAGACCTGTGCTTAATTAGGGAAAAACGAGCTCAGCTCATGCCATGGGCTGGGAGATGAGCACTGTTCTAGCATGAGGTGGGGAGAAGCTTGGAGATTTTATTTATTATTTGCATCGTGATCTCCCAGAGGATCCTGTCCTCGGTCAGGCACACAGCAATCACAAAGCAAAAGCTCTGAAGAGCTGTGATCTTAGCTTAGAGCAGTCAGATATGTGATGATTGAGGCCTGGCTTATAATAACTGTAGTGTATAGGCATCTTCCATGGGAATACTGTAATTGAAATATTTCTCATTTGGTTCAAGCAAGAAAGAGGCAATATTTAACATGTTAACCTATTAGCATCCGCTAAAGCATTGTTAAGGGACAGTGCCAGAACTCTGAGCTCTTAAAATGCTGCCCAGGTTGCTTCTGAGCATTCAGGACCGATCTGAAAAGGCTGGCAGAAATGAATCTCTAACATTTGCTGCAATTAAAAAGGGTCATATTTCTGGGATGCAGGGAGAATTGGAATGATGTATATGATCAGAAATGGGCGTCAGGAGGTGATGGGAAAGGCAGGCAAGAACTGTAGGTGGCAGTAGTCTTTGTTTTAAAAAATCCTTTCCTCCCTTTCCCCCTCTGATTTATTCAGCGGTGCTAGCCGAATACCATGTTTGAAGAAATTACTTGCTGAACGTGTACTAACAATATGATTTGGTTACTTGAATCCTGGGAGGACGATAAGCAGTGCCTTTGCAAGTGTGAGCGTTTTGAGCCTTGGGTTCCTGTGTTAAGGGATTCATCTGTGCTGTGGCTGTGTGATGTCTGGGTACACATCACGTGCGTTGATGCCATCAGTCACCCTGGGGAGCATGTCAGGCTTAGCCACATGGCACAAACTCTTCTTGTTTTGGAGCAGTAAAGCTGCAGCTGTGAGGCTTGACTGCTTCTGTAGTAGAGCTGCGATGTGGGTCAGTGCTAGCGTGTTGCTCTTGGTGCTGTCACTCACTGAACGCTTGCTAGGCTGTCTTGCTCTGCTGCTTCTCTGGAGCCACCGTATCAACCCCCTTAGTCTTCAAAGCTTCCTGACTCCTCACCATGCTTTTTGCCTCCCTGACTTTTGGCTCCCCTTGACATTCAATGAGTGTCTTGCTTTCAGAGGTCTTCAAGCCCTGCTCAGTAGAGGAAGACCTGCAGCCCACCAACATGCTGGGAGGAAGGGCACATTCCCTTTCTCACAGCCCTGCTCCTTAAGAGATCTCCTGATCTGTTTTTGACACAAAGTGTTGGGGGAAAGGTGTTTATAGGGAAGCCGATTCCCCCTAGAATGGATACAGGATTATTGCTACTTTATCACCCAGAGTACGTAGGTGTCATGGTAATTACTTCAAAGTGTAATCACTGAGTAATCAAGAGGCAATATAATTAGTACCTGGTTGCAGAATATGTAATTACTGTGTTATGTAGTGATAGGGTATTTGCCAAGCATATCTTTCTTAGTTACCAAGTAATTTAAGAGAATTTACGTGGTATTTGTGTCTGAGAGACAGGAAAATATCACCCAGCTGGGATCTCCGCAGAGGACTATAAACTTTCTGCCAACAGGATTTGCAAGCTTTTTCAAGGCGAGCAACGTTGAAGGAATTTACTTTCCGCCTTTTTTCCTTGCAATATAGAAGTTCTCTGCCTGCACAGCATTAGCAAAGGAAGTGTATTCATTACTGTTTATTTAAGCACTTACTTATTTAGGGTCTTTGGGAGGTGAAAAGTTTTCCTTTATTTCCTACCATGTAGAACATGTGTGGCAGCTATGAGAGTAAATTCATCCAGAAGAGACAAATGAAGTGACAATGACTCACTTAAGGGTCGGGGGGAAGACAAAATAGAGTTTCCAAGCTCTGAAAAGTTGGAGCAAACTGCCCCATCTCCATCAGAGCCTGAGCACCAAACATCTCACTGAGGCTGAGCACGTGGGAGCTCAGGCAGGAGAAGTGGAAGGTGAGCTCCAGCCGGTGTGTCACCAAGTGCAAAGGTGGAAAGTGAGGCTTCACTGGGTCCCCAGTGCATCACCAGGGTGTGTTTTGTCCAAAATGTCATGAGCTCAAAGGACAGTTTCAACAGGATTTCTGCTCTGTGAGTGAGAGCCGTGCCGCAGCGACAGCAGCAGGGAACAACAGAATTTATGGTTGTACCTATGCTAACGACCTGCAGTAGCAAAGCAGCCATTTGTTTCCCATAGCCTCTGTTCCAGCACAGCAGCATCTTTCCCCTTTCTCTCAGTAGGAAAGCGAATGGTGTTTACTAACTGTCCTTCTTTCTGCTGTTGGAAATACCCTGCTATGGTAAATCATAGAAGGCAGCCTGTTAGAGCTGTGTCCTCGTTTACAGAGAGACCAGAGAGGGGCTGGGAGGGGGGAGAGGCAGTATCAGACAACATGCTTCATTGAGGTAGTGCTTTTCATCGCTGTACTTGGCCTTAATTACATTATATCACCCGCTCAAGAGAAATCTCTGACTCTTCGGGCTTTTGTAAAGTAATACTTTATCTTCTTTTTCATTAAATAGTAACAACTTATTAGGGCAATTTAACATTCTGCTTTTCCTTCACATTGTAATGAAGTTGTGTTATATGTTCATGAGTATAAATAGACCAAGGTTTTGGTATTGTAGCTATTAAGAATTTGAAGGCTTCACTTAAAAAAAATTACCCCCCACCCCCCCAAACAAATAGCAATTATACTCTCTTCTGATAGCTTTTGGTTTTGTTTTGCAGCATTCACCTTTGGGTGAGTTGCTCTTGTTTACTGATACCTCGCAGCCAATGGTAAAAAGGCAAATCACAGCCACCACATCTGCAAAATGAACGTGGCTAATCCTTTGCATTCTAACTAGCCCTCACTTCTCCGTTGATAAATACCACTTATGCTCTAGTCCTAGTGAGTGCAAATACTGTTTGCAGCAATGGTTTTACTTCTAGTTACTTCTCATTATCATGCTTTTATTGCCAGGGATCCTGGAGCTTTTTAGTAGCTACCAAATCAATAATGCTGTGACATTCATGCGTTTGTCAATGTCGCTGTGCATGGTACAGCATGAAAGCACGTACTTCTCAGGAGCTATACCTGATACTGATACCTGTGTGCTCATATAATCCTTTCCATCTATAGTTTACAGATCTTAATTAAGATTTACAATGCTACTGTGAAGTGGGTCTTTATGTCTGGGCAAACAGAGGTGGCCAGATGTTAGAGGGAAGGATTTCAGAAAAGCTCAGGCTTTTTATCAAAAGCATTCAGCTCCCGAAGTAAGGAACTCCTTGGCAGCCGGGCTGCTTCGCAAGGAAAAGCTGCTTTTCTCTGAAGTCAGGACTGGAGCCAGGAACTACAACCCAGGAATCCTGACACCCACTTTTGGTGACATTCCCTTCTCCTCTTGTTCTGTTTTTGGGACATTTCCTAAAAATATTTTATTTTAGAGAATCTGTTGCACCCAAGCCTGTAGCTTCCCTCCACCTCTCAAATCTGGGGAGGTTTCCCTTACAGATTTTAAAAATAGCTAAATAAATAGTTATTTACTGAACAGCAAAAATAACTAAATAAATACAATCAATTTGATTCACTCTGGCTTCTGGAAACACTATGCTGGAGACAAGGAGGCTTCCAATTTCCTACATGAGTCACCATGTTCTTGGATTCAACCTATCAAACTATATCAGCAAATCATATTATATAATGTAATATAATGAGACACAACTGCCTGTGTTTAACCTAGAAAAGATTAAAAAACATGACCTACCACGATCATTGGGCTGTCCTGGCAAAATTGTTGTTCTCTTTTCCATCCAGCTGCCCACCCCTGCTGTCCTCCCCAACCTGGTATGCTGGAAGAAAATGTGTCATTTTTAGGAACAAATATCTGAGCAGGTCTGGTAACGGGGAAGCAAATCCGGCTTGTGCCACTTCTCTGGCTGACCGCTCTAAGGTCATGTCCAGGGTTTTTTATGTTTTATAATTATGCACAACCAATTTTCCCCGGTTGAAAACTGATGCACTGACTGTGGTATGGGTAGGAAAACTTTTGAACTGCTAGTGCTGCCTTATTCTCAGTTCACACGAGAAGTGGAAGAAAAAGGGATGTGAAGAGGTGGTGAAAAGTCATTCTTTTCTTCTTCAGCTGCACAGAATAAGGGGAGTTGGAGTCTTTTACCTCCATTTCTGGGTCTTGCAAGGTACAATCTTCTGGTGCAAGACACAATCCAGGAGCATGCAGGAGAATTGCTGGGCAGGGTTGAACTGGGGGATGCTACAGCACTATGCTCCTTTCTCCTTAGCTCGGGCTTCTGGGCATGCAGAAGAGGCTCTTTGCCGGTGTTATGGAGAGCCCTGCAGCAGGGTCAGGGAAGCCAAAAGAGCTGTGTGAGTGTTGATGACTTCAGTGTGGGGGACATGCAGCCACCTCTAGTCTGCCTGGGGCCACATCCCAGCTGGCCTTGATCCTGGGACAACAGGCGGACAACCATCGGTGCCCCCTTGTAGCCTGGTGCCTCCATCCATCTACCCAAAAAACCCTAACCTGCTGCAAAACGATTCTCCATTCATCTGAGCAGTTCAGCTATGGGGCTTTTTTACTGATTGATGGCCAGTGCAAAACGGGAAATGTTTTGGTGAGTAGCGTTTTCGGGAGAGGAAAGCTGTGAATAAGGTGCAGCTCCGTGTGCCCTGGCAGTTTCCTTTTGCTATTGCAGGCCTTGGCTGCAGGGGCTGCGGGTGTTTAGGCAACAGCTGAGGATGTGGGAACAGTGAGAGGAATGGGGTTCAGTCTCTGGGCTTTCTCATTTCCCCCAGAGACTTTTCCCTTTTCCCTCCTAGGAGCCATCGAGCAGCAGAAGCAGCACAGAAACAAATTTAGTTTAGCACCTGCCAGACATTTCATGTCTGAGGTGTTGGCTTTGGCGGTGAAAAACAACACGTATGTTTGAGGGGCAGAGATTAAGCAGGAGAAAGAGGAGATGAGCAAGACTTAAGTTTTAAAGGTGATTGGGAAAATTGTGCCTTAGGAATTACAGTCTAAGGGACAAATGTTACTGAGCAGCAGGGGCATTAATGAAATGCATGATCTGGCAGAGCTAGAAGGGAATCAATGGAAGGAGCCTGTCCAGGCTTCTTTTAAGCATTACAATGATGCACCTCTCCTCAAAGCCATTATGGAGAAATGTCTCAGGGGAGGAGATTTTAATGTGTTTCAGCATGAGGTAAATGATCCCATGCTGACAGGCGCTGGCATCCTCTCCGTGCCAGCATTATCCATTAGCAACCAGTCCCCAAACAAAGCCATAGATAGTCCTTTATGAGATGCAGCAAGGAAGCTGACATTAATACTGCTATGCTACCATTTACAATTTTAAAAAAAAAAAAAGCCCCCCCCCCCCAAGAAAAAAAAAGCCAAAACTACCAAACAAGCCCCAAGAACAACAGCAACAGCAAAATCCTCAAGCTGTGCTGGAACAGAAAGTAATTAAGAAATATTTCATATCTCCAAGCGGCCCTGAAATTTTTATTCCTGTGCATGAAGCTCCGTAGGCTCCTCACGGGCGGCTGCTGCTGCTGCTTTTCAGTGCAATAAATCCTGTTGCCTTTGGAGCCTGACAGCCAGCCCGGGATGTGATCAGAAAACCAACGGGCGCTCTCTGTAAGCTTTAGTCCTTGCCTGCATCGAACCTGTTCATACCAACCAAGCCAGGGTAGGCTCCAGGAGCAAACCAGTAGGGCAAAATGCTGACTTTTCTTGGGAGGATAAAGATCGGAAAAGGTGGGGAGTGGGGTGAAGAGGAGGGATGAGGAAGGTGGAATTTTGGACAAATAAGTTCCCAGCTGCAATATTCCCACCCCAAACCCAAGACACTCACTCAGCCTCAGTCCACCCCTGTGAGTATTTATTGTCCTGTCAAGGCTGACAGGTTCAGAATTGAACTTCTTTGGAAATAAATAATGGTACGCTTTAATCTGGCCGTCCGTGAGCTGTCCCAGTGCCTCCCCCAGTGCGGTGCAGCTTGGGGGGACATGGTTCGGGGCTTTGCAGGGCTGTGGGACATGGGTCTCAGGGTTGGTGTCCCTGGGTGTACCTGCAAGGCAGCGGCGGGTGGCTGTCACTCCACCTGTGTAAGCTTGTCTGAGACCAAATGTCCTGCACTGTGTGTTGGCAGCTGCTCTGGGAGGCAGGCAGAGAAGCGAGCAGACTGGTTTTCTTTCTCCTACTGTTAAACATATAAGAAAGCATTTCTAAAACTGTGACCCAGATTGTTTCTAGAACTATTAACTACAAGAAAACCTCTAGTTCTACCTTTGAATTTAGTTTGTTGTCTACAGGCTTAATTCTTCCAGGTCTCATCCTGGGGAATCCTACCCCCTGCTTCCCTCCCATCAATCTTATTCTCCACAAAATTCAGAGAACCACTGGGCTTGTGCTACACCATCTTAAAGAAGCTCAACAGAGCATCTATCCAGCTAACAGCTGGAGCAGTAGAAGTTATTAACAGCTAAACCCTTCGGCAGCACAAACGCAGGGCAGGGACAAGACTTCTCTGGCGAGGTGATGGGGAGGTGGCTTCCTCGGTGTGAGCCAGGCAGGCTCCGCCAAGCTCTTGGTCATGAGTCAGCTTGCAGGTTGTGAGTTCAATTTGCTTCGTTTTCCTCACATTTGCCATCAGGTGAAGCAGGATGGATAGGATGTTTTGGGGGTGTGTGTGACTCCATCCACTTTTTTGTGTTTCAGAAGAAAAGTTATGATTCCATATTGCTTTTGGATAAAAACAAATCAAGATTTCATTATTTTTAAATGAAGGCTGCATTTTGATTGCAGCTTTATACTCTATCTTTTTTTTTCAGCTTTCACTTTTGTAGCCTAGTATAACTAAAATTTTCAAAAGGAAAAGTCATTTTAAGGTAAAACCCCCATCTTTTTTATTTACAGTGAATTAAATGGGATATTTATCTTCACTAATTTTTTTTTCACTAGGGAAACTTTGTCAAGACTTAAAGGTTTTTTTTAAGCGCTTTACTGAGGCTCAAAGACTGTATTTTTCTCTAAAAATCTTGAACTGGAGGGTGTCCAGGTGCCTTCACTCTGTGGATGATTTTTTTCCTCTGCAAGTGTCCATAGTGTAAATGAAGCAATTTGTTGGACTTTGAAAGTTTTCTCATGAGGTTTTCACTTGAGGAACAGAAAGGAAAGCAAAAGCCCCAAAACTTTGTGGGAGGTACCGACTGAAGGGTGCTTCAGTGTGTGCTGAAACATCAGCTTCTTCCTGCTGCCCCAGCTGCATTGCCTAAACTGCAGCAGCTGCCCACAGCTGGCATGGCCAGAGCTCCCTGGGGAATGCAGGCAGCTGCCACACTTGAAGTCCTCCCCCTTCTACCCCTCAGAGGACTGATTGAGGGAAACCAATTAGGTCCATCTCCTCACTGCTTTTTCTTTTCCCCTCTTCTGTTTTCTTCCTTCCTCCTTTTTCTGTTTTCTTTCCCCTCCTCCTTCCATGCATGAACTAATTGACGCCTGATCTATTCAGAGGTTTGGCCCTAAAAAGTAACCTTCAGTTAACTGCTCACATAACTTGCCTGTCACTTTTGATAACAGTCAGGGCATCATTTTTGCAAGTGTTCAACAGTGAAATTACTGCTTTGCTCTTGTCAAGCAAATGAGCCCTGAGGCTTGTGTGAGAACCATTAATGATGATGCCACGGTGGGATTGGTGCACTGGGCAGCCTGCGGAAGCACCGCTTCCCCATTCACTGTGCCCCTGCCGAGCACTTTAGGTTTAATTAACCTGCGTTAATGCCTGCTGGGATAGCATTTTCCATGCCTCCTTTTTCAGGGGGGTCAAGTGGAGCTGGAGACAGCTGCTGGTGTCTCAGGTGCCCTGTGTACGTGGCTGGGATCCTGGAAATGTTCATGTTTGTGGTGTGGAAATAAACTCTGCTTATTATGCTCATAAAAACCAGTGGCTATAGCCTTGGGCTTTGCCAGACTTGCTGAGCTGCTGGAGAGAATTATTGACGGAACATAAAAATGCTACAGCACATGGTGCTAGGGTACAGGACTGTGGTCGGTGATGCGTGTTTGTAGGGACGGTGGGCTGCAGCACTTTTGGAGGGTTCTGCAGAGAGTGTATGGGTATCTCAGTTCTCCAGAATTTATGTTTTCCATGTGTTTCTATGCAGTAAACTAATGAAGTTTACTTTCTAACGGCAAAGAACTCTGAGAATGGGATTTGTCTTGCTGAGTCTGCACCCAGGCTTTATCAGAAGTATGAGCATCTACCACAAGAATAATGTAGTACCTAAAGTCAAGGGGTTGCTACTATTGCTATTTTACTGATGAGTAACAGGCAGAGGCAGGTGACAACTCCACTGAAGTTCAAGAGGGTTCTGAGGTCTTGAAGGCAACTGAAAATATCTGAAAGTGGGGCTCGTTCTCAGGTGTTGTGGGTGCTGCACTGCGCTGTGGCTTGGGACAAGAGCTGGGCTGTGGCAGCCCCGGAGGCAGGTGAGGAGAGCTTGTTTGTGGGTCGCTTGATGGTAGATGGCAAAGTAGGCACCTAAGTCCCTCTTATGCCACACGTGTTGTGTCATGGGATATCTGGACCTCAAGATACACAATCCCTATCCTCTGGGGGGGCTGGAGCAGCAAGGCATCAACAATGTGATAGGAGTGAAGTCAAGGCAAACCCAGCACTGCTTCCTATTTCTGGAACCTTCTGGGCTGCCTCACAGGCATTGTTGCTGCTGCTCTCTTCATGTGCCATCTGCTCACGCTTACTTGGCAAGAACTAGGCAGGAGAACAGACTTGTCCACAGAAGAACTTGCCTGTCCTTGTTTCAACATCACAGGGCACAGACAGGCAAGCAACTAACCCTTGTTTCACCACTGTGAAGACGAACAGATCAGAGGGACAAGAAGACAGTTAACAGCAACAGCAGTGGCTGGAACGGCCATGAGAAGTTTTTCAGTGTTGTAGCATCAGCAAGTTGCTGAGTTTACCTTTCAGAAACTGCTTGCAGAGGGAAGCGTAGGATGGCTGTCCTATCAAAGGTGTTACGCTGGCTTTCTGCATTTTCCTTCCAGGCTGGAGGGGCCTCATCACCAAAGATGTGGTTTTCTGAGCAGTGCTTGCTGTGTCTTCAGGTGGCTTGATGAGCAAATGAAAGGAATTACTAGTGAAGTGGTCATTAGCACATATTTACATAGGTTAATTGCATGGGGTAGTACAAAAGATCAGTTTGATTTTCAATGGGGTTACTGACAGAGACATCTTCCTGTCAGCGCTTCATGACATCTTTTCTTGGCATTGAATTATATTTTGAAGGGCTCAGCAGGCTGTGGCTAAGGATTTAGCAAGAACTCTGGGTCATGTCAGACCTTGCTTTTGTAGTTTTGGGTATTGAATTTAGGTGTACGATGCACGCTGGGTGCATTTATTGAGTTTACCGTTGTAGCCCAGTGGGGAGATTTCTGAGGAGGGAAACAATACTATCATTCACACATATAACCACCATTCTGGGTCCCTGGTGGATCACTGTTGCAATTTTTCATCAACAAAGGTGAAGAATAGATGGGTTTAGGGCATCTTGAGTGCTTAAAGCCTATTTGTAATAGTCATAATTTCATTATCACTAGCCAAAGTTCCATCGTCATCCTGTTGCCTGAGCTGAGTATGAATGGCTGTGATTTATCCTGTTGTTCCTGGGCTAAGCACCATGTTACTCTTGGTAAACCACTACTGCTACCCAAGCAAACTGGCTTAGAGCTGGTTCTGTCATGTCTATGTTAGTCTGCCATCTGCCACCTATACCAAACCTCCCCTTGGCTGCAGTCCAGGGCTCTTGCAGGCTTTGCAGATGCTCAAGCAC
The DNA here is from genome assembly GCA_035590275.1 of Ibycter americanus. Lineage (NCBI taxonomy): Eukaryota > Metazoa > Chordata > Aves > Falconiformes > Falconidae > Ibycter > Ibycter americanus. The sequence goes on along the minus strand of JAVJGI010000064.1, from coordinate 58,322,378 downwards.
CCCAGTGGCTGCAGGATGGGAGTTTAAATAAAACAGAGCATTGATGTGGAGATGAAATTAATTAATGTCCCTGCTATTAAATTACTGTTTCTAAGGAAGGCTTTTATTTTGCCTCTAAGACGACGGTGTTTCATTAGAAAAAAAGATTTGGAGAGTTCAAGCTTTGAAACACTTTATCAGGTTTATTTACAATAGGTAACAGTTGCATCATTTTTCTTGTGATCTTAGTAGATTACAGAGGTCTGGCCCTCTAGTTTTTGATAAAAGAACTGCTTTGAAAAACCTGCTCTTGCGAACTCCTAGGTTGCAGCAGTCCTCTCCGTGTTTCAAGGATCAATCCCTAAATGCTTCCACAAATCAGCTGCTGAACACCTCAGTGGCATAGCCATTCCTTTATCTACTCATTTATTTCCAAAAGTGTATGGGCAAAGCTGCACACACCTTTCAGAGCATGTATCGTCTGTGGGCTGGTGATGAGCGACACTAGTGGCAGATAAACTGCTGTCTGGGGGGAGGAAAGCATCCTTTCCTGTGTCCTAGCCTTTCCCTGCTCCAGATGAGAAGCAAATTGCTTTGATTTTGTGTTGCTGGAGATTTGCATATTCCTTATTTATGGATATGAGAAGCAGAGCAAGTAAATGAGAAGCAAGGCAGTAATTTGAAAAAAAAATGCTGGAATATGACTTGGAACCCTAAGGGAGAGTTGCAGCCATTTGCACCCAGGCAGAAATGCGTCCACAATTTTTGCTGTGTGCCTGCTACCCACTGACCATCCTGCTGACACTGGCAAACTTCTTTAGCTGGGCATTACTGAACTAAATTGCACAACAGCCTTTTGTAGGAGTGGAAAGGTCAGGGTAGAGGTGCTATGGCCAGGAAGTTCATCCAGCAACTGCCCGTATGACTCCTAACTGCAGCCAGAGCTGTCATTTTCTCACTGTACAAAGCATGAAATTACATTAAAATAAATAAATAACCTCCCCTACCCCCACAGCAGACACCTCCATTTTTATGATAGGAACTAGGAGGAAAAAATGTACCTGGAGGGTACACATAATTTATTTAGAAAAATACGAATGGTGAATATCTGCAGATGATGAAAAAATTCACCAGTCCTTGGGGTTATTTGATCTGCTAATTATCCATAGTTCAGACCCCATTATTCACATTTTACTTTCCTCCAAGAAATCTATTTGGCAGACATCTATATATATTTTTATAGTTTTCTGCGAGATCAGCAGGAACAAAGAGAAGAAGAATTCAAGTTGTAAACCGTTAATAAAATGAAAACACACAACAGTAGTCTCTGTCTGATGTTTGTCAGTAAGCAGATCGAGACAGAGATTTCTGCTATGTCGGTATCTTGAATGGCTCAAAAAAAAAAGTTTTGCAAACTTGCCTTTACCCAGCTAAACGTCCAAGGGCAAACTGCAGCTTCGTTTGGAAGCATGTTTGGCACACAGAGCAGTGGTGACTCATGTATATTAACAGCAGCAGGGTTTTGGATCTCCTGCACCTTGTTACTATAATGCCAAGCTATTCATCAGCATAAACACTGTCCTGCACGCTCTCCTCCAGAAAAAAACCAAACCAAGGAGGCCTTGGGAGCTCTAATTTACACGGGGCTTGATCCAAAGCTTGCTGGAAAGATTATCTTTGACTTAAATGGGCTGTGGGACTATCTGAAATGGCCCAGTGCAGGTAGGAATCAGACCCCAAGCTATGTATCGCATTTTACACCCGGAATATTTTGCAGCATCATGGAGAAGGTCACCTTCACGATGCAAAACTGCTGGTGAATTAAGACAGTGCTGCTTTCTGAGAGAGCTCATAGCCGTGGAAGGGGTTTACAAAGATGGAGGTTTGCTGGCTAAGAGAAAGGAGGTTTATATATGTCCCAGTTTCCTTTTTTGTTGCATTGTTGGCCAGATTTCTTTTTGTCATTAACGAATTCATGCAGAGATGGATTCTTTGGCATTGTAATACGCCCACCCTAACTGAGAGCAGCCATGTCTGTAAGGAAGAGTCAAGGCACAGTTTTCTGCTGGGTACCTCCAGCTGCGACATGGTTGGAGCTATATTCATGTAATCAAAATGAAGGAAAAGCCCTTGATATCCACCAGAGAGCATGATTCTGGCTCTGGTGCCACCAGCTCATGCTGGAGATGGTAACTGAAGTAACTGGTACACCTCTCCTCTCCTCCTCCTGTGCTGTGGATCTACAGACATCCTTGGATTCCTGCAGGAGCAGGAATTAGCCAAGAAATGGGCAGATTTACCTCCTCTGGTGCCCACTCAGTGAGTGCCTAGGGCAGGGTGTCACTTATCTTGCCCTGATTATGGTTGTGTTGTAGGGAACGCGTTAAAAATGCAGCAGCTGCTATTTGTTCTTTAAAAACAGGGATCTTCTATCAGGATAAACATTTCCAGAAGTGCGTGGCCTCTGTGACAGCTACAGGCCTAAGCAGGACTTAAACGATACACATAGAGCTAGAATTGACCTTCACCAGACTGGATTTCATTCTCTGAGCTAGGGAACAGTTTGTTAAAATGGGATTTCTGTTGCTTCTCTCTATACGCCGGCAAATATATCTTGCCTGCTTGGATCTATATTTTCTGAGTGCTTCATTTAAACTCTGAACTTCGGAGGCAGATGAGCACAGGAGTCTGGTGATATATGCAGAAAGTACTTCACATCCCATAGCTGGCAAGAGAACCCTGACAGAGCTTTTGTCAGCTCTGGGTAGAAAGTCAGGTGATGTTTTCAGAGTCCATCTCTGCAAATACTGCTGTATTTTATGTCATGTCTTCTGCAGGACAGGTGGTCAGTTAGATGTGGTTTTCATAGGCACCAAGTGAGAACAAAATAGAAACACATTTTCAGGCACGTGGAAGAAAGTGTTCCACAGCTGCAGGTGCTGGTCTGAGGTTATGGACACGTGTATTTGAAGGATCAAGCTGAAAGACCACAGTCCAGGAAGGTGTACTCCAGATTGTAGAATTTTATTTTCTTTTTTCAATACACTGTATCTGAATGTTAGTGCGCTTTCAGGAACAGACCTATACGATGGCGACATGTGCACATTTTGACGGGGTAGGTTTGTCATCCCCTGAGGCAGCAAATCTGTCAGGGCTGCAGCAGCAGGCTGTCAGGCCACTGAGCAGTTACCCTTGTCAATCACGTTTGAGACGGGTTGCATCTGATGAGTTGAGTTGCATACCCCAGACAACAAGTTGCATCGAAGAAGTGGGGAACCAGCCAGGGGAGAGTGAGGGATTTGAAGAACAAAGGTAGGGAAGTGCACAACTGAGTTATCTCATGTTGCAAATGTGATTTTCCATATGTCAGTGATCTGAGTGCAAGTCCGCTGAGGTCTGGTTATTTCAAGGACAGGATAGACAGCCAAAACATATTAGAGACTCCCTAGGTTTCCCAAATCTACCTGCAGTTCACGCAGGATGGAACAGGAGACAAAAGGAATGTTCTGACTCTGGATGATGATATTGTGTTGTTTATTTTAATGTAGGTCAGAAGGCCACGTTAGAACTGTGGTAGGGAATAGCACTTCACACGAGGTCACGATGTAGACCAGTGAACAACTGACCCAAAACTGTTTGTCTCCATTCACGCCAGCTGGCCAAGGCACGTCAGCCCAGCTGCAACTCAGCTTACACCCTCGTAAAACAGTGGCTAAACTCCACCACTAGCACAAACTGACCTTTCTATAAACCTGCTGTGCTGCTTTATATCAGTTGAGCTGCTGGCCCGATCATTTTTAAATGCCACTGTTTGCCAACCTTGCATTGTTCCTGCAAACCAACTGAGTGTGTTAGAAGAGGATAATTAGGGAGAACACAGTAATTAATACTGCTGATAATAACCCAGAGGTGTAATTTAGCTGCCTGACTTAGACTGAATTCCCTGGGCTGGAGGAGGAGCGGAGGAGGGAAAGGCACCTGCTGAAGTCTTTCACAGCAGCTTAGCTCTCTGCAGGAGGCAATCACACACTGAGCAAACAGAAGCCCCTGAGGTCTCTCCTGAGCCGCTAATGATTGCCTTGCAGACAGTGATGGCATGTCAGTATTGATTATTTTCCTATTATAAACTCCTGCCTCTTGTCCCTTTTTGCCATGATCTGTTGGGTAAACACAGGAAACAAGTAAGCCCGGCTGAAGGTTTGTGGTTATGAAGTGTGTGGAGGAGGAGGAGGGGAAGCACCCATTCAGCTGGCAGTTAGTTCTTGTTCTAAGAAAGGGGCCACAGCTGAAAAACAGTCCAAAGGGATGTGGTGGTATAAGGATGAAAAAGCATCCTTCAGGTCCATGTGGGCTTTTCTACATTGATGCTGTAAGAGGCATTTTTTAACACTGACTGCTGTCTTGAGCATAGCTGCAGTTGGCAATTTATGTGCAAGTCCATGGCCAGGGCTATTTGTTTTTCATAATGTAGTCACTCCAAATATTTCATGACCTTCCTTTTCCCAGAGGTCCTTGGAAGGTCCCTTAGGTTCCGTATGTCTCCTGTGATGTCTTGTTGGCTGTGGCAGGGTTGATCGTGGGAGAGATGACGCTTGTTTCCCACCTGCTGGTGACTACTGGCTTCATGTATGGAAGTCCCACATCACTGAACACCCCCAGACTGGTGTCCAGCTACTGTCTGCAGTATTTTTTCAAAGTATATCCCATTACTTAGTCCAGAGCCAGCATTAATTTCGTGCAGTGCAAAGTCCTTCTGTTCCCTACAGCTTTTGCCCCAGTTCTAGTCAGACTGCGGTGTATTTACTTTAGGTTTGGTTAGGTAATACGGTCATTCATATCATCCTGTGCCTTGAGTTTTTGTTAATGCAAGCAGCTATTGAAAATCCACAGGATTATGTTTTCCTACTACTAATACTCTCAGAAGCTTGGGGGAACCGGTGTGCTTCTGCTCACGTAAATCAAACTGCAGTTAAACATGTGCCAATGTAAGATCATGCTTTTTCTTCTTGTTTTTTTTTTTTTTTTTTTTTTTGCATGTGGCGTTTGGACTGTCATTTCCTAAACCTTATTCCTTGCATGATGAATGAACATGTTTTATTCAGGACATTGGAGCGCACTTGGGAGACATGAGCAGTTCTAGTGACTTTCTCCGTGACCTTGAACAAGTGTTTTCTCTCCCTGGATCTGCTTCCTCCCAAAGGTTTTAAAATCAAATAATTTTCACTGATGCCTATTATCAGCTTTTAGTCTTTGGACCTGTACTTCCTTGTGTCACGACAGCAGTACGTCTTACCCTGTAGCTGTGTACAAGTTAGACATCTAGTCTATATTAATTGTCTAATCTCTAAAGAATCATTTAGTCCATCCCAAAATAACTTTCTAAAGAAGGTCAGGTGAATCACTCTCCTGACTTGCTCTTTCTCTGTTCACTGAGTATAGTAGAAGCCTGGATGGCTAATGTGGCTAGATAGCTAATTTGCAGCAGATGTAAGTTTAGGTAAGAGGGAGTCCACCCATCAAGTCACAAAATGCAAATGTGAGAGTTTTGTGAATCAACCCTCTTCCTTTTCTCTTTATTGTGGATTGGGTCCTTTTGGGTTTTGTGGGTTTTTTTCTTTTTTTGTCTTTGTGTGATACATGTCTTCATTCAGCAGCAACTAATCGAGCTGCACAGCTTTCCTGGTGCAAAGGTGTCGGGTTGTGTAAGTCAACATGACAGAGAAGGGGAACGGAGGAAGTTTGTAAGAGGAGAAAGGCAATAAAAAAGAAGAAAATGAACTTGATATGGTTATGTTACGAAGTGCTATCAGTGTTTAGCAGGGAAATAAGACAATAATCATTGTGCCCTGCTAGGATAAGTAAGTTAGTTCCCACCTGACTAGAGGTGTTTTTTTTGTGGGAAGAAGGTGGTTCATGCTTGATTTGTCAGTAAGTGTATTATACTAACTCTTGTTGTCCTCTATGCTGGTTAGAAGGTGTTTAGAGATTTGTTTTTCTTTTCTTTCTTGTTTTCCCTTCCTCTTCTGGCTGTCAGGGTGAATTTGTATCTTCTGGCAATGTTGGGGAGGTGGGAAAGATGTCAAAAAGAAGATGTAAAGTGCATTTTAAAGTGAGCTGTTAGGAATTGGTTTGACATTTCTGACAAAGGGAAAGGTTAGTGCACACAGCTTTTCAGGTCTTATCTTCTTATTCCTTTTCTTGTCAATCACAACCGGAACCAGAGGAATTCCTCATCGTGACTGGCTTGTCCCATGCACACAGCTAATCTGGCAGGCAGGCTTGATTCTGCATACAGGCACTAACCACATTCTGCAGGATGCGTCTGGTACTTGGGTACCTCCGTTCTTACCAGTGTCCACTGGGCTTCTGGGAAGCAGGCTGGCCAGTTCAGAGGTAGCCCAGGTCTCTCTCCTCTTTCCCTTCTTCCTCACCATCTCTTCCCTTCTTTTTTTCAAGAGTGAGAAATGCCTACTCATTCACACTTGTGTCCTGCCAGGACACCTTAATCCTTGAGGGAACTTTATTGACTGATTTGCTCCAGAAATTTAAGATTACACATTTGGAGCCATCTGCATAATCTAGCGAACCTTTGCTGTAGATAACAGACCGATAACACTGATGCCAAGTTTGGCACCCAGGGCCGTTTGGCCTGGCTCACTCTCTGGTCACCTGCTTGAGGAGAAGGAAGGAGAAATTTAGACACAAAGTTTAAAGGCAGCCCACAAACAGGCATGCCAGGACAGAAGGGAAGTGTGCTGTTACTGGTGAAAAGATATGGCTTTTAAGTGCATAAATGTTTTATTGTTGGTGCTTTAAATTGCAAATAAGCTGAGCCTGAGACAAGGGAAATCAACATGCATGAGCATGTACTTTAACTAATAGGTGCTTACATTATGTTTGATTCCTGGATAACTCAGGAACAGGAAAAAATAAAAGAATTTTTGCCAGTTCAGTTCATTACAAAGAGCAATAACTAGTTCTAAATAGCCCTTTATTTCTTCTCAAATCTTATTATAGGACTGGCTTAATAGCTTCAGTTTCCTGGTTTGTAATATGAAAGAGTCAAGCACTTTCAACATTTTGGTAAACATAAGCCAACTTGATTGTTTTTCCAAAAGCAACTGAAAACAAACTTATTTGAGGAAACTCTCAAGTGTCTTTTCTTTAGTGGAGCATTAACATTTTCTGATGCAGATGCAGAAAACTAGTGTCATTAGGTTTTTTTTCTTCTAGCCAATGCTTATGGGTTAGGTGGGTGGGAGGAGGCCAAACCTCCTTAGAGTTTTTGCCTCTTCTTCCAATTTGCAGCTTTCAGTTTCGCCTTTTGTCTTTCTGGACTAAAACCAAAGGCAACATTTCTAGAGGCCCTGAGAAGCCTTCAGTGTCAGAGCTTTTCTTGGCAGACAGAAGAGCACAATTGCAAAGCAGAAAAGAAGTGCCTTATTTAACAAGCAGTTGATGCTCTCCAAGTTGATGAAACAATTAGCTGGAGATGATGCCCTGTTGCCATTCTCCTCTTTTAATAGCACCACAATGCTCCTTTGCCAGGACAAGCCTCTTTGTAGCTTTAATAAACCAGGTGAAACCATGCACAGCTTTCCTCGCATTGAACTCTCCAAGCCTCATAGAGATTTAGCTGGCAAAGTGGAGAGTGTTCCTCCTGAAGGAGAAAAACAAGCTACCAGCAAGAATATTCTCTGCCTGTGAAGGCAATTAATAAAAAATCGAGCAAATCCTCTCCTAAAAATGGCTCTAGCAGCCAGAAAGGAGGTAATGTGGCAGAAATGGGCTTGTTTCCCTGTGCTGGTACCAGCTGTGCAGTGTGTTGTCTAGTGAGCATAGGGGCGAGAGCTGCTCTGATCCACATAAGAGTGACAGTTTCCCACAGCCCTGATGGCCACTACTAAGCCATACAAAGCTCCTCTGCACGGTGGTGTTGCCATAGATCAGACCAGTTCAAGCAGTTGCTGGGTTAGGTCACCATCCTTTGTTTATTTCTTAGTGACTCCTTTCCGCTACTTCTTCTGGAAGCAAACAGTATTTTTTGCCTGGCTGCAACCTGAGCTTGATGCTAAATCTGCTGGAAATGCTGAGCAGTGGATACCTCTTCACCTTCTATGCAGTTGCATACGGATTGGTTCCTGCAAGAGTTTCTCATAAACATTTTGATGGCCCTGTTTTATCAGCCACATAGGAAGGTGATCATAAAAAGGAAAAAAAAAATCCCAGAGGAAAGGGGATTAAAATTAACAGTGATCTCAATTCCCTGCCTTTCAGTTAAACAACCTCATTAATACCGTCTGCAGTGTATGTTCTACGTCTGTGCTCCCCTCTCTGACAGGTCCCCAAATCACATTCACTGCCATTCATTATGTGCAATGGAATAAAACATTTATTCAAAGTCATGTTTTATTCCTGGGAAAATAGCTATTTCTGCAAGCTTCAGACATCTTTTCAACTATTAGCACTTCCCTTCGTGGCCCTGGGCTCCGTGCCCAGATGATGAGTCCTGCTGGTCTTGATGGGATGGCGCTGCCAGGCAGTGTGGCCCTAGTGGGACAGACAGAGGCTTCACGGTGTCTCACGGTTGCAGATAACCCAGCCTGGTTTGAAAATGTAACCGTTCTGGGCCATTCTTGGTATCTGGTGCAATCCCTCTCCATGCTGTCGTGACAGGGACCTTGTCAGCCAGTGTGAGGAGGGGTACAGTATATTTTGCTGAAGTCCATAGTGTTTTCTTTTTTAATTTAGTGAGCTGTTGGTCAGCACTTGAATTTTAATTTAGGAATAGCAATAATGAAAATGCAGCAGCCCTTTACTGAAATGCCCACTGTCCTGTCACCAAGACACACTGGGACTGACCCTTTTTTATAAGTGAGGAAGCTGTGGCCCAACGGTGCATATGATTATTTAACGGGCAGCAGGAAGCTGGACGTTCTGACCACAGCTCTTCCCTGCTTACTTGACCAAGTTGCCTTTTAACTCCTGTTAACTTAACCCGGCCGCCAAGTGCACAGTCTGTGAAAAAGAGCATCCTCTAATTTACCCCGTGCAGACAAAGCAGTAGGGCTCATTTCCAGCAGCCCTTTGCCCCTAAAAGCCAGCCAAAACCTGAACTCACTTGAAGATGAAAACTTAGAGTGCTGAAGTCAGAGGGGAGTACAAACACAGAGGAAATTCAGGTTTTGAACTTTACAGCCTGTCCCCAGACCACTTCTGTTATTGACACATTCAATAAATCAGCTTGGCAAAGGTGCAGACTGAGGAAGATTCACTGGTGCTCAGTGACAGCTTTGCTGTTCTGAGCCTACAAATCACCCGGGGAGCCTTGTCACCCGCCTGTGGGTGCCACTCAGGGCTCTCCAGCATGCAGTGCCTCTTGCACTGCTTGGACCAGCACAAGGCAGATCTGCTTCACCCCTCTGCTTGCTGGTCTCTCTGCTGGAGAATGGCATTTCATTGCTGTGTCAATGGCTGTACGTAGGAGGAATGTCGTGAAGTCATGGCTATACCACAGCAGGACATTCAACAAGCAGTGGGTCCACTATAACCTAGATTTCTATCACAGAATCACAGACTGGTCAGGGTTGGAAGGGACCACTGGAGATCATCCAGTCCCACCTCCTGCTAAAGCAGGGTTACCTAGAGCAGGCTGCACAGTCTCATGTCCAGGTGGGTTTGGAATGTCCCCAGAGAAGGAGACTCCACAGCCTTTCTGGGCAGCCTGTTTCAGTGCTCTGTCACTCTCAGGGTAAAGAAGCTTTTCCTCATATTCAGAAGGACTTCTTGTGTTGCAGTTTGTGCCCATTTCCCCTTGTCCTGTCACAGGGCACCACTGAAAACAGCCTGGTCCCATCCTCTTGGCACTCACCCTTAAGGTATTTGTATACATTGATAAGATCTCTTCTCAGTCTTCTCTTCTCCAGCTTGAACTGGCCCATCTCTCTCAGCCTTTCCTCATATAGAAGATGCTCCAGTCCCCTCATCATCTTTGTGGCCCCCCACTGGACCCTCTCCAGTAGTTCCCTGTCTCTGTTGAACTGGGAAGCCCACAATTTCCATGTTTTCTCTTTCGCATCTAGAACCCAGCCCCAAGTTTCCCAGCTGTCCTCTTCTTGCTTCATGTCCCTTGTGATGTGCCCACCACAGAAGAGACAGGACATGTTGTGACCAAGTCACGGTGGCCCACAGTGCTCAAGCAACAGCCTGCTCTCAAAATAAGCAAGAGCAGAGTTTGGCTCTGGGTCTTCACAAAACCTGTGAGAATGTTGTTAGCATTGAGACTCCAAACCTGCAACAAGTTTGGCTGAAAATGGCCAGTGCATTTAGAAGTTATTAGGAGGGAGAGTCTGTATGTTCTGTTAAGCCTTGTTTCCTGAGGAATCCAGGCTAAAATATCGCTCAGACCTCTTAAGGCAGTTATGCCCAAGTGCCCATGCTACTTTAAATCAGGAAGCATGAAAGCAAATTAAGGTTTTAAATCACCATAGGTCAATTACCAAGTGGCTACTGCAACCTGTTATCTTTGCTGAACTGCTGTGCAGGCATGAACATCTAAATCAGTGCTGTTTAACCCAGAGCTCTCAAAACAGAACTTATTCAGTGCTGCTGAATCTCACCACACTGCAATCATCTTGCTTTCAAATCGCTGTAGGAACAATAAGAAAAAAGATCTCTGTCTGTAAGAAAGTTTCAAGTGTTCTTGTAGCTCTTAACCACCCTCAGTCACCCAGTAAGTAGACCCAACCTGACTCAACTTTCCTTTAAGTATTCAGTAAGTTGCTTGAATTCTCACGATACTCTGTGTATTTTAACTCTTCCAGCATCTGTAATTCAGAGTTTCTTCAAAATATCTTTGCCATCTTTCATCCCAGGAATTACTTCTTCCTTTCTTGAAAACCAGCTATTACTGGCCTGAATTGGGGTACTAGCTTAATTGTGTTTATGGTCCTATCTAGACTAGAGTTACAATGAAGTCAGAGTAGAAGTGTGACTACTTATAATCTGATTATGAAACAGCTGAATTTCACAAGGCAGATGGGACCTTAAATTTCTGTTTTCATAACCCCAAATAGGAGAATATGCCTTTAGGCTTTTCTGATATACAGTGGAACATTGCTCCTATAACGAGAAATGTCTCAATTTAGTTCCTAAAGGGAAGAATCCATCCAAAAGGAATATTGTCAGCAGTAAAATAGATAACTTTTGGGAAGAAGATAGCATAAGCTATAAAAAACACAACCCCACAAACACAATTTTCTCCTATAGACTGATAATGACTCATTTTGGTGTCAAAAACATAATTGAATTGCTCCTTGCAGCAATTAGGAGAGTCTGTCAATGTGCAGCTACTTAATTGTGTTTTGATACTGTGGACTCTCTGTGGCAGGATGAAAGAACCATTTTGATGGTGAAATTAGTTGGTCTTTGCGGTTTATTTTTTCATAAACTCCATCGTGGACCAGAATTTACAGAGATGGGAAAGTGGTGGGGATTTGGGGGACTACAGGTCTGGGTCTTTCTCAACTGGCTGGTGGTCAGTGCTGCAGTGGCTTGTTAAACGTTTAGCAGCTCATGGTGCTGAACTGTGACTGCTCCCTGCCTGCACCCTTCGAGGTGAGGATGGTTAGCAAAGAGATCTGGGTTAAACTGCTTGTGCTAATCCATTTGTTGTGTCTGAAGGGGATTAGGGAGCAATCGCATACACAGCTTTTGTAAAACCTGGGCATCTTAAGAGAAGGGGAAGTGATATATATCTGGGCAGAAGGTACCACGTGAAGGTGGCCTGGGCTCACCATCTGAGTCAAAGCAAATAAGATCGCTAGAAAATAAATAGAAATATTACTTTCTATCCATCCATAACAGACAAATGGATAGGCATCCTCAATAAGGCTCACTCTCCGTGGAAGCTGGTGTGTGTGTCTGGCTTGAATGGTTTAAGCAAAATCACAAGCCCTAACAGGGCCAGATGTTAAAATAGCAAGGATGGAATTCACCTTGTTAGAGTGGCCTGGAGTTGCCTCTCCAGTCCAGGCAAATTTCTGTTTAATGATATTTTCTTACGTGCTCATCCCGAGAGAGAAAGGGAAAAAAAAGATTGTTTCTCTGCTAAAGGGAGTCTCAGAGATTATCAGAGTGACTGCCGGATGGTGTGAGGTACCCAGGGAAAGAAAGCTGTGCCCAGGAACATCAGGATTCCTTGTTAAGGGATTGTGTAGGGAAAAACCAGCACGTCTCTTTGCTGCTCTGGCTGCCGGCCACGTTTTGAAGTATGAGCCAGCTCTGTCTGGGCAGCTGGATCTGCTTGAGGACTCTGCCAATGACAAGGCAGCCAACTTGTGAGAGTGAGAGGTGGTCAAGCTGTCAGAAACCATCTCTTACTTGGAGCTATTATGAAGGAGATACAAATGTGGAACCTGCATGCACTCTGGCCAAGACCAGCACCCTGGGCAAAGAGGCATCTCTACCTGCCCATCAGCTTTTGTGATTTGATGTGAGTAAGTGGATGCAGAGCTTTGATCCTGGAACCTGGTGTTTTGGGAAAGCTTCAATTTTTTACTGCATTTTATCTAGCATGCCTTCGCTTCAGAGCTACAGAATTATCCTTTTATCTCAAGTCCTATTGTTAGCCAGCTGCAACAGTCACAGGCAGCAGTTATGTTAACACAGTCAACCTGTGGGATCTCAGTTGAGCACATTACAAAACCATAAAATGATTTGATTCAGCTGCTGAAACATCCCAGAGGACAAGCTATGCCCTCCAAACGAGCAGATTTGGAGCTAGATCAGAGTGTCTTCAAAGACCAAAGAGAGTTCAGATCCAGGGCTGCTCTCAGGCCCGGACAATTCGTGGCAGGATCTAGGATGTGTGTCTGAAACTTCTGCCATGAATAAAGATGAGTCAACCTGGTCATTTTTGCAGCTGACATCTTGTCTGAGTCATGAGCTATTAGCACATTGTGTTAATAA
>JAVJGI010000064.1:58290747-58309330 GCA_035590275.1 Ibycter americanus | reverse complement strand
AAAGATGAGTCAACCTGGTCATTTTTGCAGCTGACATCTTGTCTGAGTCATGAGCTATTAGCACATTGTGTTAATAAAATACTGAGTTTCACATAAGATGATATACCAATATTTTTGCAAGAATTGCTTTGTTATCGTTAAAAAAAAAGAATAATTCTAGTCAAAATGGGAAGACTTGTCTGGTCTTGGCTGATTAGCGTTGATAAGTGGATTTGGAGAACTACGTGAAGTTAAGAATTTCTACTGTCTGGCAACGTCATATTCATTATGAAAGTCTAACAGGAGTTCGGTCATGCTGCTTTGCACTTGGAAACTGTTTAGCTCGGCTTGAAGATGGTGTGGGAACCATCACAAATGCCAGAAGATGTGCATGTGATGCCACCAGAGAGAGACTGGTTTCAGGGGTGGTAATGAGTGCTGGGAGGCAGGTGAGCCCATATCATAGCTCAAAGGGAGTCAAAAGAGGGATCCCTCTCCCTCGTGATGGGTAAAAAGAGAAGGCAGACAGTCCAGCTGGGAAGACAGACACAAGACAAACAGGAATGTTTGAAGAGTATGTTTTGGGGGACCTAAGAGGTGTCAGGTGCTGTTTAAAGCTGCGGGAGCTGCCTTCCCACCGTGGCAGGACTGTCAGTGACCGCTGCAGCTGGGGACTGGTGCTCTGGTGGGATCTGGGTTCGCCAGGGCTGTGGGATGTTGGAGCACACGCCAAGTGCTCCCTCATGCGTGCACGGACTGACTGGCACGGTCCCCAGGGGTCTGTGTAACATGTCATCGTGTGCGTCACGCTTCAGCCGGGGTTGTCAGTGCCTGTTGGGAGGTGTCACGGGCTGTGTTTCTCCTCCAGCTGCATAAATCTGATTTCTGAATGAATCGCTATCCCAAGGTATTTCCTCACAACCAAAGGGACCAATGAACCGGTTGCGTTTTCTGCAAAATGAGAAAAAAAATGCATCATTGAAGAGAACAGGTATTTCCCATGCAAGTATTTTGTTTTTCTCACTGTGCTGTAGAGATCAATAACGCACTGTGTCTGAGCATGGGAAGCAGCTGAGCACTCACTCTGCTTCCTGATCTGTATGAAGAGAAAAAGAAAAGGAAAAGAAAAAAAAAAGTGAAAAAAGCCCCAAAACAAAAACCCCCCAAAGGTTGTGTGTGGGGTTTTTTTTTGCTTTCCTCACTTAAAAATCCCAACCAAACCCCCAAAACACCAAAGTAATTTATTTTGGCAAATGTACCAATTTACTGTTTGGGAATGAAAATCTGAAGTGGCTTGGTTTTAAAGTGGTAAAATCAGTCCAGCTTGGCATTTAGTGTATTTTCTTTAGCTGAAGCTATTCCTCTCACACCCCTGAAAAACCTCTGCTCCTGCACCAGTAGAAGCTGGAGGCAGGGTTAGAAATAAACTATTTACCTACATCAAATTACTTGCTCCAGTTTCACCTGATCTAATTCTAGGGCTTTGTACGTTTTGTCTCTGTTTCTCGTGGTAAGTATGCTGTTGGTGGAATTGCACAAAGAAAAAGAGGATTCAGTGGTTTCAAATCTGGTAGCACTTTTCTGTAAGAGCCTCACAACTGGGAGGTTTAGTTCCGTCCTTGGGCCCAGACTCCCAGACCACCCCTTTCCCTCCCTGAAACAGCAGTTTGGCTGGGCTCAGCTATAGGAACTTCTGCAGAAGGTTGTCCCGTTGTCCCCAGGTGGTGTCACACAGCACAGGAGGGGGACGGGAGGGCTGTTTGCTCTGCTTATGCCCGGGACCAAGGCAATGGGGAAAGAGCTCCCTATGAGCTGTTAGATTGTTTTACCTTCCTGGTGATGGACAACCCACATTGATGCTATGCTGAGTCCCCATCGCTTCCTGAGGGAAAGCATCCTCCGAGCTGAACTGAGGTACCGAATAAAAAAATCTCTTCCTTTTTTTTTTTTTAATTGCAAATAACGGTGATACACAGACAGGCAAAAGTTATTCTCTGAAATTAGCCAGTGGTGTAATTCACCGTTTCTGGTCATGTCCTGCATGTCTGGCTAAAGGCGTGTTTAGTTACTGCTCCATCCACTTTTTTGGCATGTTGGGAATCAGCAGCTATCAGCGGGAAGAGGCAAGAGGTGGATGCAGAAGCAAATGCCTGATGTTGTCCTAGGAGATGATTTCCAAATCAGGAGACAGGTTTGTTCTGACCTTTAGGAGGCAGAGCTGATTTGTTTTGTTGCTGTGCTGTGTTTTTTCTTTATGTTCCCATTAATCATTTTCATTCAAATGAAACCTGCAAGCATGCAATGTGCAGAACTCATTTCATCCAGCTTGTGTGTGTGTGGTTGTGCCTTTAAAAAAATACCACAGACAATTCTGTTAAATTATTAGTCCTGTATTTCTCAAATTTACTGTCACCCTCAGGTAAAATTGCTGCTGCAACTAAATAAAACCTCTGGAAATGAATTCTATCTCCAGACAGTCCTTAAGCCCTTGAGGCATTTAAATTCTGGATTTAGTGGCAAGATTATTACTTCAGTGCAGCAGTTAACCATGTCTTTAAGCAGAGTCGCCTGTAACAGTCAGTCCTGATTCCGCACGGTTTTTACAATAGCCCCTTTTGTTATGCACTTCTGATGTAAGTTGTGGGATCAAGAATCCCACACTGTTTAAAAGACCTTCTTTAAAGTTGCAGCCTGAATTACTTTGCATCTGGCTCCTGCTGCACTGTGTATATACCTCATTTCCCAACTAGGGCCGCCTTGCCAAAAATTTCAGCACACTTTTCTGTCTGTTTGCTGGTGGTGTTGCTTTCCTAATGGCACTAGCACTGCAGGGGACTTCATTTTGCTCTTGCTGCTTTTTAATGGTTTCAAACTATCTTTATTGCTGAAGCCAGCTTGTCCATCTGCGCTGGCTCAGGAGATGCTAATGGCGCCTTGCATGGCTCAGCTAACACGGCTGCGGCCACCGAGCCAACAGCGCGCTGGGGGTGGCCGGGGGAGCTGAGGGGAGCTGGTGAGTCAGGTCCTGCTCCCAGATACCAGCAGAGAAATGCTGGAGCAGGAGAGCGAAACAAGCCGGTGAGGAGGATGAAGCTGTGCAGCGTCAGGAGGGTTACCTGCTTTTCTTCTTCATTCGTGTTAATGCTGTAGTAGCAGCCTAGGCTATACCCTCTGCCTCCTCTTACGAGACTTGCACCTTGGGCGCCTCTCCTTTTGCAAAGATAGTGTGAAAGCATTTCATCTGCCATTGCACCAGGGAGGGAGCACACCCTGGGTGACAGTGCCTAAGGCATGGCATTGTGCCTGGGGAAGGACGTCCAAGCTTCAGGAACCAGGAGCAGTACAGCCAGCCAGAAGGTACTGCTGATTTACCACTGGAGATAAATATATCACGGGGCAAATGGTGGAAAGACTTATTGATAATATCCGAGGCCTTGGCAGGCAGTTCTGGGATCTGATGTTTAGCAGAAGGTCACTAGCAGAAAGACAGAAGACAAACATCACCATGGTCTTTATTCTGTAGTGTCTCTGAAGATCTTAACTCCACATAGTCTTAGTCCTGATTAAATACCCTGTGTGAATACTGATGAATTAATGAGCACTTGAATTCTGAGACAGCTTCTGGCCAGTTTCTGTTGATCAGACATGGTAAGCGGTGATGTCTGAGCAATCTGAGTATTCAAAGGTCAGGATGATCCCTTTTCGCCTCCCACCCACATCCCAGCTTTCACCCATTTGAAGACACCATCGGCCTTTGGAAGAAGGAATAGCAAGTCTGACTCTAACCAGAGCCAGTTGCATCAGTAAGGAGCCCAAATAGATTCCTCTTGCTTGCTATTTGTGCCCAGCTCCTGATCAGTGCAGCTGCAAGACATTTATAAACAGACCTAAAATACATCTGTGCTAATTGCTGACAACTTTGCTTGAGGACCAAATCCTGAAGTAGACCAAAGTGGTGATGGTCTCCAAGCTTCTGAGAACATGCCTGTTTTTCAGCTCACAGGCAATCTTGGTCACATCCCTAATGGAGAATCCAGAATTCAGATACTTAGCAGTGAGACACTGAATTACTAAATCCTGTGGGACTTTTGCTGGCTTCCAGCTTGTCCCTCACCCAGGTTCCCAGAGCAGAGGATGCAGAGGCAGGCACTGTAGAGGGGCTGTTAGGGTGAGGGATGGGGCCAGCCCTTGTCCAGCTAGAGTTATGAGCATGGGCTTTGCAGCAGCCCCAGTGACACTGCCAGCTCAGCGGGCAGCCACAGCACCAGGCGTGTGGCAGCAGCCCTCCCTCTGAGCAGCGCTGGGGGAAGGCAGTGGGGGTAATGCCAGAGGTGAGCAGGGGACTGCAGCGCTGTCTCTGCTCCATGTGCCTTGGCACTCCAGGAAGGTTTATGAGCTGGAGACCAGGGCTGCAGGAGAGTCAACCAGGATTCAGTGTGGTGTCCAGGCTAATTATGCCTGGTGATCCTGTGCTGAGCAACGCCACAGCACTGAGTCTCTGCACACAGATGTCTCTACCCCTCACTCCACTGAGCCGCGTAATGGAGAGCTGACTGTTTGTGACAATTTAGGGCAGTGCTCCGGATGGAAGGTCAGTATAAATTAGATGGCGTGATGAGAATAGTGAGGACATAACTGATGGGCTTAGCATTTTCTAGCTAGGAATGAACAAATGCCCAAGCATCACAAATTTACAATGAGCGAAAAGCATTCGGCCCTCTCCTCGGTGGCTTGTGGATCCACTGATAGGCACTAACACAAAATTAGAGGCCAGCCAAAATAACTTTTACAAACCTTAGGGACAGAGCAGTGCTCAGACACTGCTTTCAGGCACATCTTGGGTCTAGGGCAAAATGCCTGCCTACCTTGGGAGGGAGAAGGTACATCCTGCTGTGGAAAGCATAGAGACTGTGTGCTTCAGCTGCAAGACTGAAGAATAGGGTCCTGTTGATGTCCAGTGGCCTCACAGAGCCAAAACAGTCTTGTCAACTGCGGGCAGCTGAGTCCAGCACTGAGCACATCTGCCTTCCAGGACTGGACAATGCTTCTGGGCATCAATGTTGAAACAAATTTTTTCCTGGGACTCAGATTTTAGACATGGACATTTGACCAGCTTCTATGGAGAGCACACAGCAGGATGCAAAGAGAATCTGTCACAGCCTCAAGCCACACTGCCCAGGAGGAGGAGGGAAGGAAGCCCTGGCATGTAGGACCTTCATGGTTGTTTGGACAAGAGCTGGACACAGCTGGCATTGTGCTCTGCGATGGGATCAGAGTTTGCTGCTGCAGATCTGGGCTGTGATTACATTGTAGAGCTGAGAGTAATGGCTAATTAATCTGCTGAGTGATGGAGACAGGGGGAAAACCTGCCCCTCCTGGGCCCAATTCCAGCCACAAGCACTACAAGGCCCTGCTCTTTTGCAAATGCAAAATTGCATAAACAATTAGTGTGCCACCGCATCCCTGCTCAGGACCGTGAGCAGCTTTCCCCTCCATTCCTGGTGAGGTTAAACTGAGAAAGGGGGTTTCCTTTCCCTTTCCCCTCCCATTTTCCTTCCCCTGTTCTCAACCTTAAAATCTGGATAGCTGCTACAGAGGCAGTGAAAAAATAGTTCCGATGGTTGCATTTCTTTCTGGAGAAGTAAATTGTGTGTGTGTGCATGTATGTGCGCGCACACACACACAAAAGATGCATTTTGATTATCCTTGTGATGAGGAACATGCATCCGGGCATGACTGTGAGCCAGGAACAACACATTCATTTACTCACCATTGCTTTATCCCTTTTGACCTTAATTTGAATCCCTCCAAGCTGGATGTTGCATCTGTCAGGGCGGCTGTACCTTAACCTGCTGGGACCGAAAGCCTGACGCAGGGAAACTCTGTGCCATCCGTCTCTGCCTGTGGCCTCGCGTTACCCGATGTTCTCCCAATTCCTCCCTCATTGCCTCCACCCTCCTGTGCTTCATGCATTGTTTGCATTTGCCCTGATTACTTTAAGTAGAGGCTGAGCACGTGCAGCGCTGTCTCCTGCCCCTGGCAGTGCAGCAGAGCTGCGGTTCTCAGCTGCTGGGGCAAGGACTGGCTGCTGGGGCCATGGTGGTAGGCAGGGAGGCTGTGCAGCAAAATGAGAAGGGTCCCGTTAATTCCACCACCATTTCCCTGCCATGCAGTGTGGCTGATGAACTTGCCAGCCATCAGATGACGGCGAGACAGAAGGTCAGTTGTTGCTAACAATGGCCCAGGAGCTTGATCTAAGTAGCATGACCATGCTATTGTAGTGGGGCTCTGACTCAAGCTGTTCCTTTGCGTAGCTTTGCTGCAAAACTTTTCCATCCTGCATCCCATATCCTTCAGATCTTCCCAGCCTAATCTGCAAAATGATCTCCCCCTTTCTGTGAGTGTCATTTCAGCAGTTAGTCACAGTCTGAGGCTCTGTAAGCTGTTTTTCTTTAAGTCGAAAAGAAGAGAATGAAAAGGGATTGGGGTGAGGGGCTGATGTCTGTTTGTGAGGTGTGAGCAGAGGGTTGTTTCCTGAACCCTGTTTCTAAGTGGTGTCTACACAATTTTTTTATAAACAGTTCCAAGCAAATGCTCCCAGTGCCTGAAGGCAACTGGAGACCCCAGAACTCTATTAGGGAGTTTGTGAGCCTGGATTTACAGAGGCCTGATGCAATGGGGGGTGATTGTGACAACTGTTGCCAGCACCATCACCATATCGTATACCTGTGATATCCACATTAATAACTGTGAAATTAGCCTTAGACTCTGCTCTGTGTTTACCCTCACAGTCTGGTCTCTGCAGCCTTGCCTAAGCTCAGTGCTTTTCTGAATCTGCTCTCCCCTGGCCCCCCTCTTTCCTTGCTCTCCTGTCCCTCTCCCCAGAGCAGGGCTACAGTTAGCATCTCCTCCTTAGCGATAGGGAGGGAGAAGAACTGGATGTTGTGTCCCAGACCTCCCTGCTTTGCAGACCTGTTTTTCATTCTTGGCTGATAGGAATTAGAAGGCCCCAAGCTGGAGCATGTCCCTACCTGAGGGAAAACAATCCTGGGGTTTCCCACAACCCTCCCTAAGAAGAGATTCTCCAAAGTCCCATGCAGCTTTCCAAGTGGCTACGGTTTATGCTTTCTGCAGCCTGGTGCTGTCATGGGGATAATACCTTGCAGCATCCTCACTCCTTGCCTGTAGCGCTTGCTGCACAGCCCCAGCAGGGATGGCTTTGTCAGGCTAGATGGACCCTGTCATTTTTCTGGCACTTTCCAAGCAACGCATCAGTGCCGACCTTGCCAGACTGCGTCAGAACAAAAGAGCGGCGGCTCTTCTCGCTCCTTTGTTATTTATTTATTTTGAGGCGAGTCGCGGGGAGCCTGGCGGTATTCGGCTTCCTCCTCGGGAGGCAGGGTTAGCAGAAGGTCTGCTCAGATGGTGCGTCAGGCAGATGGCTAGAGGTAACCCCCAGGGCAATGCTGACTAAAGAGCTCAAACTGTGCTGGG
This sequence comes from Ibycter americanus, assembly GCA_035590275.1. Taxonomy (NCBI): domain Eukaryota; kingdom Metazoa; phylum Chordata; class Aves; order Falconiformes; family Falconidae; genus Ibycter; species Ibycter americanus. The sequence continues at coordinate 58,301,857 of JAVJGI010000064.1, read as the reverse complement.
ATGCAGCCAAGCGGAGGTCTGCATGGGAAAGCAGAGAGCTGCACTGACCCCATCCGCGATGTGTACCCCAGCAGATTCCTGCCTTGCTAGCGGCATGGTCCATAGTGGCACTGGGGGGATGCAGGCACCATCTGGCCAACGCTGCTGCCCTCCTTGGCAGGAGGAGGTCTGGGAGCGGTGGCTAGGGCTGTTAGTAGACCACGAGCTGCTGCTCCGCGTGCCCTGGCTGGCTCAGCACACAAGCTGAGCTGGAAAAGCCACAAACGTCTTGATGCTGGGAAGGGAGTGAATCATAACAAGATGAAAATTGGGTGGTGGTTCCGTCTCGAATTTGGGAACTGGAGGTGGCTGCATAGTAGTGAAAATTATCTGGAATTAAAGGTTGGGTGTTTTTTTTTTCTCTTTAGCTGATTTGTGATTAATACAACTGCTTTTATGAAGTTAAATTCCTGAGCTTGAACCTTACCTTCTGAATCCAGATGCTGCAATGCAGCTGTGACTATAGTCTAACAAATGTTACCCTTATTCACTTCGTCTTTTGTATTGGTTTCATAGGAAACCAGAGTGTAAAAACACAGTACCATCAAACCTAGATAGAGGAGGTGATTTTGCAGTGAACAGGATAATCAATTGCTTGGAATCCCAGTCTCTGCTAACCTTGCATCTGCTTGAAGTTCATTTTTCAGTGAAAAGATGGCTGTGCATGATGCGTAAAAAGTCTCATTTCCATCAGTATACCTGGCCAAGGAGAGCTGCAATTTGAACTGAGTGGGAGCTCACTTGCTTTTATCACTCCTTTGCTGTTTTAAAGGTTATATTTTCTTTTTTCTGTTCTTTTTTTTTTTTTTCTTAAAAGGGCTTGTGACTGTCTTTTTGGAAAAGACACAGTGTAAGGACTGAGGAAAGAACAGTGGTTGAAAATACCTAATTGAGCTATAGATAAATATAATTTATGAAAGGAAAAATAACTATCCTAGTCAGTGCATTAACTCATGTCATGACTTTTTAATGGAAATGTTATAGGTTAATTAGTATCTGTGCTGTCCTTGTGCCTACCAGAGTTATTCACAAGGGATCATGGTCTCATTAGGTAGGACTCCCATAAAGACAATCCTTCTAAAGGTAGTTTAATATCTGTGTGCTTGCATGGAAATTTTTTGCTCTTATCAGCAGAAAAAGTCAGATACTAAAGGGACCAGAAATGGAAGTACTTTTGAGTGACACAAAACCTGCACACTATTGACATTCTGATCAGGTGCTGAAAGAAGAATTATTTTCTCTTATATTTTCCTACACGTTGGTTTCCTCAATCTGCTTTAGAAATGAATTCAGGCACTGAAAGCGGCAAAGTGTTTCCCTCTGAAAGACCCTGCTTGCGTTGCTAGCTCTTGTGCGTTAGAGGTAACAGCCAGAATGGCAATGACCCGTCTCCCTTTGAGCATCACAGGCTGTGCAGTGGTAGAACCGGATTAATGTTGCATGGGCCTCTCAGCCCACGCTGCCTGAACACAGCAAATATCAAAAGTAATGCAACGTTCCTCCTTAGTATAAAGAGGGAAAAAAGGTAGAATGACCTTTTATCTGTGAAAGTGAATGGAAATGGGGGGGGGCCTGTGTCTGGAATCCAAAAGGCAGAGAGGTCTTGCTGAAATGCTACCCCTGGCTGAATCTCCTGGTGTAAAACAGAAGGGAAGCCTGAGAAAAGCCATGATTTTGTGCCTCATTCACTGTGTGTCACGCACCTCTGACACGCACATCCCCCCTCTTTCCTTCTCTCTTTGCTTTGCTTTCTTGTAGCTCAGAACTGCCCTATTTTCCAGAAGTAACCCTGGTGGATGGAATATCACAGGAGAAAATCCTAGTACGTATTGGAGCTTCCAGACTGATTGTGGTCCTCATCGTGGCAGCGTATGTATCTCTGCCCAGCTGCCCAGCAGGTCTGGCTCCAGAGGATTTTGCAACTTGAAAAGAGCTTCCCACACTAAGAAGTAGGTACTGTCACCTTGGATCACATATCTTTGAGAGAATTGGTAGCAACCCACACAGATAAATGAAGGCAATTGTGCCTGAAAGCTTTTGGGATGGTATTTCGGTGGCCAGTGTCAGAGGGGTAAGTAGGCACAATCCAGAGGACAGCTGTGCATCCTTGTGAACCCTCTGTCAACTGGGCACCCAGAGAAGCCAAATCTGGGTGAGTCTGGACATCACCTGCCTCTGACCCCCCAGGTCTCCTCTGTCCAGGGCAGGGATGAAGTTGACCTTGCAGTATGTCAGTGTCCCCCAGACATGCTTGTACTCTGCCTTTGCCAGGAACCAGGACACAGCACCAGGCTACGTGTGATGGCATTATTTCTGAACTGGAGCTAACTCAAGTTTAACCAGTCTCTGCAAGTGGAGTGAATATGTAATGACTTTGCAGAGAGATGGTAAAAAGACTTGGTTTGCTGTCGATCCTGCTAGGCCCAGGCTGGCATAAAAAGCCTTAAACGTTAAAGCTGTGTGTCAGCTTGCTTTTCTTCAAACAGTATAGACACCTCTGAAATGAAAAAAGAATTGCAGGGAAGTTAATTTAATTTTTTGACTACTGCAATCTGCTTCATAGAAGATCTCTTAGCACAAAGAATCCACGAGATTTATAAAAAACACTAGCAATATCTGCCTTTTACTGCGCTTTCCCCAGGAAAGAATACTTTCCAAGCTGACAGAGACCATCTTCTTTGCAAGTTTGAAAAGCAGATCCCAGGCACGACTAAAGGAAATAGTGACCACTTGGTTCCTGGAGAGAAACCCAATTGCTTCATTAAAGAAGAGTTGTCACATGCTTGTTTCTTAAATCCTGCTAAATACCTGCTTAGCAGCATTATCGACAGGCTTTTCTCATGAACATTGAGCTGTTAAGCTGCTCCTGGTTTACAGTGAGAGGTTAAAGGATTTCTCAAAGCTCCCAATGAAAGCCTTACTAACTGGATTAACTACTAACATGGATTTAGGCTTTGAGTCAGATTAACCCCCATTGCTCAGAGTACGTTCTTCTTGTTCATCTTTTCTTCCTTTTTCTTCTCTTTTTCCTCCCAGCTTTTCTCTTTTTGTTTGTCAGGAATAAGGGGAAAAATAAGCCTCTGTGCCTGTGTGTGAGCAGTGGGACACTGTGGGCTCGGGGACGTGGGAGGAAGGAGGCTGCTCCCGGGATGTGACCTGCGGGATGTGACCTGGGATGTGACCTGCGTGTGAAGCAGCAGCAGCAGAGGCAGCCCGCTGGGCTGGGCAGCTGCCTGGCCCCTTCAGACGTGCCTGCTTCTGCAGGGCCTTTAGAAAATGGGGGTAGCGATGATAAGAAGAAGGAGAGTTATTAATTGGTCTGCAGATTTGGCTTCTGCTTGTGTTGGCTATTCTCTTCCTTAGGTTTCCTTGGCAGCACTAGCATTGTGAACTCTTTTATAAAGTGATTTAACTATTCACACACCTGGCTGAGCAGTTAGCAGGGCAAGTAGCTCAATCAGGATAACCCATGGTGTTTGAAGCACTTCAAAGACCTGAAGTTATTCTTATTTAGGCTGTAGTTAAATGTGTGTTTCTTCAGCATCTTAGGAGGACGTAAGCACCATCTGCGCTCCTGCTTTGGGTGATGGTTTCTGCTGTTGCTCTGGTTTCTGAGTTAGTGCACACATTTGTAAGCAAGCCTACAGTCAAACTACCTACTGCCCCTTTCAGAGGCATTTCCCCCTCTCCTCTGCACAGTGACATGGCTGTCCAGAAGCAGCCTAGATCCTTGATGAAGGGGTGAATCTGGCAGCCCCACTCACTGCTGTGTGAAGGCCATGGTTCAGGTCCTGGTCTCTCAAAGTGAGAATCTGCCCCAGCCCATTTCACAGGACCTGCAGTGCAAGAATCTGTTAGCAAATGCTAAAGAATGGCAGGGAAAAACAAACAGACATGTAGGCTGGAAGGAGGCAGGGTGCAGCAATGTGGTTGCTCTTGCCTGACCAAACTGGCATATGAGTTGATTCCCAGCCCAGAAGAGATCAAGGAATTGAGCCAATACTTTTTCTGTTTCTCTGTCATCTGCTCACTGCACAATTCAGACCTCTCAATTACCTTTTCCCCAGTGTATGACAAGCGATGTAATGTCCACGTGATGTTTAGCACACCAGTGTCACGGCAATGTCTGGCCCATGCAAGGAGTCACAGCGCTTGGCTGCCCCGGGGAGTGAGTCGTGTACCAGGGCCACTCAGACCCCCCCCTCAGGGTGGTGGCATGTCCCCAGCGATGGAGCTGTCTCTCTCATTTAGTGCTCTCTGTCTGCTGTGCTGGCTTGCAGCTAAGTCCAGCTGGCTCAGGACCATGTTGCTAAACAGAGACTGAAATGTAAGAAACTCCTGTGCAGTGTTTGCACCCCGTTTAATATCACCCACGAATGTGTCCAGTGCCTGCAGCTCTGCGTGCAGCTGGGTCTCACAGCATCACTGAGTTCCTGCGCTTTTCAAACAGTGCCGTTTCTAAGTGTGCTGTCTGATGATCCCAGTGGATACTCAGGAGATCTAACAGTCCCCCTTGCCTTTTTCTGGGGGTTTTATGTGCCTCTGTTCTGGTTTGTGGCCATCGCCCCTCTCAAACTATTCAGACTCTGCTCCTCTGAAAGCCATCAGCAGGAACCAGATGACTGTGCTTTCTCATTTCCCTTGAACACTGATCAGCTCTCCCATGCACTTCTTAATCTCATGTTCTCTGAGTCCTTCCCAGCTGCCTTTATCCCTACCTAATCCATTTTATCTGAATTGCTAGCCTCCATTTCTGGTTTCCTTTCCACCTTCCCCCTCCTCCAATGTCTCTTCAGTCTCCCATCCCACCGTCTCCCCTTCTCTCTGAAGAGCAGCTCCTCCTCCTCTTTCCTCCAGCACATCAGGCTTCTCCGCTTTCTCCCTGGTCTGCACCAAACCTCCTCCAGCTGCTCAGCATCAGCCTGTTCCTGCCTCATCACTGCCAGGGGATTCTCTCACAGATTCCTTTACTAATTTCTTTCCACACCTCACTAGACATCCCTTAGGGGAAGCCAGGTCACTCATTTTGTGCTTTCCATCAGCAAATACCGATCTCTTCAAGGCAATCATTCTGGGTGTGTGACACAACTAATGCTGTCACCCAGAGGCAATGGTTCTCTGCAAGACCTCTGACAAAGGTTTCAGGTGGTGGCATTGCCTGTCTGCCCTCTGGCAGGTCTTGCTCTCGGCATGTGCAAGGACCTTGGGAAACCTTGCAAGCTTGGACAGAGCCACGTTTTCTCTGTAGTGCTGGTGGACTTAGATGTGCACTTGGGAGCCATCCTCCCTGCTTTGGACATCTGAACAGTTATTTGTGGAATTCCTTATGGTTTGATACTTGGCATTTTACAGCACGGGCTTGTCATATCCCTTTTATGTCAGATGATAAAAATAATGTTTTCTAGCCCTACAGCCTGCAGAGAGACTGGCCAAGACTGGGAGAGGGGGGAGAATAAATTTAAAATCTATCAAATGAGAAGGCTGGAAGGAAGTGGGCTGGTTATGGGACAAAGGCAAGGCCACCCCCTGTCATCCAGTGTGGTAATTGGAAAGGGTTATGGGTAGATGGTCAGTAATGTGGCAAGATACTGCCATAGCTCATAGCTTAGCACTTTCCTCTCAAGGTACAAATTCACCAGCCCTGTGACAGGCATGAAAAGAGAGAAGTTGTAACATGGATCTTCCTTTTTGTTCTTACAGATACCCCAGAGCTCTTCTGAGCTCTGTGCGAGTTGAAACAACCTTAAGTTGCTCCAGCTTCTTCTCTCTATTCCTTTAATTCCCCCTGAGCCAACAGAAGCAAAACCTTTGATGCATTGACAAGACTTTGCTTCCCACTGCCTGACATTCAAATGCCCCTTTACTGAAAACGCATGGCCTCTGTCTGGGAAGAGCCCTGCCTTCAATTGCACAGCAGTCGGGAGGCCCCCTGCCCTCCCGATCTTCTTAAGGGGCTGTTTTTGAAGCCGCTCCTCATAGCAACTGTGGCATAAAAGCACTTGAGTGAGACTAAGTATTGGCCTTGATGGATTTCCTAGGTCTAATCCCAGGCGCATTATCCCAGTGTTGGCATTTCAAGAAGAATGATGAATTTTAATAGCAAATCAGAGACTTCCCAGTGGTCACATTCCCTCTCTTTGGGAGGCACCAGGCAGAGCTACCAGCTGTGAGATCTGAAATGGGCTGTGGCCATCTCTCTGCCTGCGTAGACAGCACAGGGTTGTGAGTCAAGTACTTGCTGGTGTAAGCAGACATTGCATTTGGGATCTCAGCCTGCTGAGCCTGGTCTTTCTCTGCCTTATGTCCCAGTGGGTTTGCTATGGGACAACCTTCCAGCAACCATGTCTGTTAATAACAGGAGCAGCTCTACCAAAGATGAATTCTCTCCCACCGGCCAGATAGAAACACAGATGAGGTGGCATGTCAAAGCAGTTGGGATTTTTCCATGCCACCTCCTACTGCTGGGAGATCCATCATACTCCCAGGACTCCATTGTGCCCGTAGGAAGCAACCTAATAATTTCATCTTTGGAACAACAAGACCTACTAGCTTGTGGGGCCAATTTCCTTCTAGTCTGCTCCCTCAACACTGATTTACATGAGTGCTTTATATTAGTAAAGTGTGCAATTTGTGGTATTTCATAGTCAAGAAATGTCTGCCAAGTGTTACTGGTTTTGGTTTTGGCATGTAACGGCCAGGGTAGCAAGCACTAATAGATGGCTCTCTCTGACCATTTTCAGCAGTCACCTTGCCTACTTCTTGCTGACACATTTCTTACGGTAATTAATGAGCTGGCACGTTCCTAGGAGCCTTGTCAATGAATTAATCTCTGCATAGAGGGAACCGCTGAACACAGGTTCCTCTTCTTGTCTCTGGCAAACAGGGGAGATGGGGAACCTGCAGGCAGGTGGGGAGGGGACTGTGCAGGAATCCCTGCCTCAGGGGTGGCCGAAATTATGCACATTGCATATATTTTTTCACACCTGTTTTTATCCTCTTGAGCTTTCTTGTGTCTGATTAGAGTTTCCTGAGGTGGTTACTTTGCCTGGTGAGGGAGTGCAGTTCATTACTCACTTGGTGCCACAGGAGCAGAGGAGAGGTTCAGCTCCATCAGTTATGTGAAGGCACCTGTGTAGAAGCATTTTATCTAAATAAGCAAAGAAAGGTGAGATCTTAGAAGCATGATCAACCCATGGAGATTGTTCTTGATAAATTGTATTTCATGTGTGCTCACACTGTGGGGCAGAGGCTGGAGGTGAAACAGTGAGGGAAAACACTACCTCCCTGTAGGGCTCCAGAAGTGCTTTACCAGCACTGGAGGAAAGGCATCCATAAGGCAGTGAAGGAACATGCCCTTCCTCCTCCCAGGCTCAGCAGATTGTAGGGAGCCCTGTGGCCTTGCACTGCTGTCCTTCTCTTTTGTATCTTGCTATGCTCAGAGACTCAGCAAACTTGAAAGAGCCTCTCCAGGCAACTCCTGACTAACTCTCCCCAAGGACCACATGTCACAGCTGACACTGTGCTGCTCCCATTCTGCAATTATTATTTTTTTTTTAACATTGGTCAAAGCCCCCAATGAATTATCCCTAAGGGATGGGGAAAGAAGAGTGAGTGGTGGTGTCCAAAGTTGTCTGCAGTGTAAATAAAGCAGAAAACATGAATGTGAAGAATTTGTGGCTAAGAACAACGAGCTCTAGCTTGAGACTTCATTGGGGTCGGAGTCTCTGTTGCCTTCCTTGAGCCATCTCCTGGTAAGCGTATCAGTGGATCATTATAAATCCTGTTAGATGTTCAGAAGTCTCTTCCAAAGAAGAGGGGAAATCTCTCTTTCTCGAGTGTATCTGTCCTAAAAACCAAGGTTTTGCACTTCAGCAGTAGAGGTGAAAACAAGTCGATAATGTGGGTCAGGGCAAGCCTGGGACTTCATACTACTTTGTGGTCAGTTTTCATCAATCCAGTACTGTGGAGAGAGGGAGAGGACCAGCTGTTGAGAGGAAACCAGCTCTGTGTTGGAGTGTGTTCTGGTCTTATATGGCTAAAAAAGAGCCAATGAAATCAGATGTTAATGGATGTTGGTTACTCTTCATAAAGTTTGAAATAACTCTGAAATATCCAGTGCTGCCTCTTTGGTTGTGACTCACCTGGGCAGGAGGATATTTAACTTTTAAGTCTAGGAGCTGTTCCTTGATTTAGAGAGAGTACTAGGCTAATAACTTGGTTATACAGTCAATGTTGTATTAGAACTCTCAGGGCTGCTGGTATTGATCCCCATATTGGCCTTAAGTAACTTATGCCTCTGTTAGGAAAGAAAATGGTATGTTTGCTTGAGGGACAAGGTGATCTGTGACATCTAAGAAATGGATGCTTCCTTGGCATGTCTAAGAGTGAGACATGGAATTCATCATCTGGTTTAGTATTTACTTGCTCTTTCCTTTCTAGTTGCTAATCCCAAACAGCCATGGGGAAAACTCTTAAGGCTATGGCGTATCTCTGTGTATTTGATTGTCCAAGAGACTGCACAATGGTGTAAACCAAGCTCAAGTCCATCCACAGGTAATGAGGGGATTGACTGAGGTAAGGAAAGGATGAAAACTGGCTATGGTGCTGCACTGAAGCCATTGGCTAAACTCTCAGGAGACAAGTTTGATTATTGTCTGGCCGTGGGACACTGGCTGTCCCCAGGACTGTACATGTGTTGCTTTCATTGTCACCAAAGACACCTCCGTGATGAAAACAAAAGAAAAGTAGCATGGCTGGGTTATATAAAAATATGTTTCCCATTTCAGTTGAAAAGGGGAATCCCCCAGGCTTTTACTTTTCTAAAATCATCCGGGTGCACCACAGCATTTCCAAGCCAATTTGTCATCATTTCAAGGACTGCCTGCCTACAGTAGCAGCGAGGACAGTGCAGTTGGGTGCTAATCCTGTGATGTATAGGTCTGTTTGACCCAGCTCCAACCCACAGTATCAGAAGGACTTTCACAGTATTTCTTCAGCTTCAGTGGATTAGACTGAGCTGGATTCTGCACTGATGTTTCAGTTGTACTTTTATTAATGTAGAATTACACTAAAATGTCAGCTGGAAGAACACACGAATACTGCACTCATACCTAAGGACATCATTATGGTCAGTGATGCAGCTAACACACACATGTCCAGTCCAGCATGGATACAGTGACTGTCTTGCTCTATTGAACTGCTAAACTATTTTTGGTTCACATAAGTGCTTTGAAACTGCAGTGATAAACAGACCAGAAATTTCTACAGAAAGCTGAAACATTTACCTGCCTCTGTCTTGGTACTGCAGAATCCCTAGAGGTTTATGGTAAATTGATCTCATTTGTGACCCCTAAGAAAGAGGTAGATACCTCCCAATTTTATGGCGGAATGAAGTTCCTCTAATGTGTTCACTTCTTTCTGGGAGCTTTCATAGCACTGGGTGTTAGCCAGCTAATTTGGATGGTGAAGTTGATCAATGGCAAGAGAAAGGCTCCCTCTCTAGTCTTGAGTGTGAGAGGCGGTGTTTCCAGAAGGAAACCGAGCTGAGGGGTGGCTCAGCTCTTTCACGTGAAACTTTCCACAAAGATCTTCTGTGTGGCTGTGAGTTACCAATCCAAGCTTCATCTTCATGAAGAGAAGAAGGAAACTTGCCCAAAGAAAAAGCAATATCAGTCTATAAAATTAAAATGTTCTAGCATCTCTTGTGCTAGGAATCACGTGTGCCGCTTCTATTAAATATCCTTTTTAGGTTACAGAAGGCTATAGCTGGATGCTTCGGTTGTATCACACGGCGCAGAGTTCCAGTGGTTATTTTTGCTTATAAACTTAAAAGACTTTTCTTTATAGGTCTTATAAGTAATTTCTGTTTTAATTGTGCAGATTGTCCCAAACCGCTTTCTCAAATGTCAGTGAAAAAGCCAAAGAGTCAAATATGATATTTCATGTTCGTGACCACGCCTCTGCTGTACCATCTCATTCATCTTTCTGAGTTCTATTCAATAGCCATAATATTTGTAGCTTTTCTCCATGGAGAAAAATCTTTATTATTCTTACATTCCTTTTTGAAATTATGTTCGTTTTTTACCATTTCCTCCTGGGTTTATGACACAGATCTGATCACAGCACTCACGAAGGAAATTACTTGTGGTTTCTTTACTGCACAACACATTGGTATTTTCTGTTTCTCAATATTTTGACTCTGGAGCAGCGTTTAAACACCACAGATGTTTTGAGCAGATGCATGAGAGTGTTTGATCATGCTGAGCTGATTGAAATGACCTTTGTGTTCTCAGGCCTTCTTTCCCTCACCAAATGTTACAGTGAGTTTAGATCCTCTCAGATAAACTATCCCAACGCTTGCTGTTGTCTACAACATTGTCTGAAGCTGTGCTGACTAGCTATCTCACATTTGGTAGTCTTTCTGAAATGCCTCATGAGATCTTTCAAGTCCTGTTTAATTCTCTATTATCCTGTAGATTTTCCCATCTCATTATTCATTCTTTTGCTTCCAGAAGCTAATAGGTATCTCCAGACCTTGCAGTGACCATAAGGGTTTTATGGTTCTCTTCTTTGCCTTGAAGGCTGACCATACAAAATCCAGGCAAACTCATTGTGGCTCTTTGTCTCCCTCAAGTGACTAGCACAAATATCAACCTCTGTGCAATTATAAAATCTTCCTGTGAATTAAACCCTAAGGTGTGCTCTTCCCCTTGAAGAAGCTTGTCTGTATCTTTTCCCTTTATTTCTTTGGAAACATAAATATGCGTATTTTTTAAAACAGGCTTTATTCCTTGCCTGGAAAAGTCAGGATGAGAGGATGATGGCCTCAGACTCTCCTCTGACATTGCTGCTTGGGTAGATAAAATGTATCAGATGGCTGCTCCAGACTCAACATTTTCCAGGACTTGACATCTAACCCATCTTCCTTCCGAGCAGTCTGAAAAATTCCACATTTAAAATTTACCCCCAGATCTGTCTCAACAGCTGCAGCGGTGAGAGCAGACCTTGCTGAACTGGGCTTGGGGGAAGCGAAGGTGGCTCTGCTGCTTCCAACCCAACCCAACCCAACCCA
>JAVJGI010000064.1:58265910-58290647 GCA_035590275.1 Ibycter americanus | reverse complement strand
AGAGCAGACCTTGCTGAACTGGGCTTGGGGGAAGCGAAGGTGGCTCTGCTGCTTCCAACCCAACCCAACCCAACCCACTGTGTCCTCATAGCGCGGTGTGGCACTGGGTGGTCTCCTTGGCCTGGCAATCTCTGCCCAGAGCTCCTTACACACTGTTACTAAAGTTCTGCTGAGGGTATAAAAGCCAAGGTTACTTCTAGATAACTTAACTCAAGCTCAGGACATGGCAGAATTGTCCTTTTGCTCCTTTGTCATCTATACCTGTCTTTTTTTCACTGTATCCTTTAGATCTTTGTATGCAAAGACAGTTTTGCTAAAGTCACCAGACACAGCTCGAGTCAGGGCAGTGGTATGTGTATGAGAAACATGGGGGACACTTGAAAAGGCGGATTCCCAGCTGGCTGTCTCCATTCTCAGCAGCAATGATTAGCCCAGCTCTGAATGACAGAGCGCAATAAAATGGAGACAGCTCTGCCCTTGATGCGTAATAAGTGAAAGACTAGTGGGAAATGTCTCCGAAAAACTTTCCTACGTTTAGAGTGGATGAGTGAGCACAACACTTTTCTGTCTTTCCTTCTCTCCACTCCGTTGCAGCAGCAGCCTAGAGCTGAGCCTTTCGTGTCTTTGCCCTTCTCTTTTCTACCTCCTTTTGCAACTCCTAGGATGAAAAAATAATGTGGCTTTTCTAGCGTCCTAACCCCATTCTGTCACTCCTGCTGCACTCCTGTGAAATGCGCGTTATACTACAACAAAGCTGGTGTGCAGCCAGCATGGAAATGGTATTGGCAAAATTGTAATGAGGGCAGCAATTTATGACTGTGGCCAGGTGGAGCTCTGAAGGATCGTACCTGAGCTAATATTACTTTGCTGCTATCCACTGAATTCAGCTCTGTCCTGGGCCGGTAAATCTATTGGTGCTATTCAAGTGTGGCCACCACAGTACTATCCCTTTGAAAAAAAAATATTTACTTTTAATTGGAATGAATGCCAGTCACTTGCCTCACATTTAAGAAGAGCTAATGGTAGGCAAGTATAAAGAGAGGAAAACAGATGATTGAAACCAAAAAATGTTTCGCTATGATTGATTCTTAGATATACACATTTTTAGGTCATTAATACCTAGACTTAGGCCAAGTGGAGTTGACCAGTCAAGGAGAAAGTTAGTGGCTGGGTCACCTTGGAGCTTATACCTACCTGGGCCAGAGAGGCAGGAGGACACGTACTGCGCCAGGCACAAAGGATTACCTCTTCCTTCCTCCACCTTCACATCCCAGTGCTTGGTCCCAAGCAGCTGCCCTGCTTGCTCGCTCACCCCTGTGCCACCGCTGGTGCAGCCTGAACCCTAAGTTTGTTGAGATATGGCTGCAGAGTTTTTGAGGGTGGTGCTTTGGGAAGTCACTGATTGCTTTCTGACTCCAATTTTCTCTTCCTATCCTGCCTGCTGTGCCTTAGGAAATGGGTACATCGCTCAACTCAGCACTGGCCTAGGCACAGCTGGAGACAGTGCATGTCCTGACACAGGCTTGGGATCAGGCTCCGGGGGAGTTCTTAACCTTAGCTTGAACCTCATGATCCCGATGTCCCTTTCCATTTTTCCTTTTCTCTACCCTCATCGTCTTTGCTGAGGCTGGGTGAGGCACAAAGGTAAAGAAGCCCACAGATTCAGGGGCTGGAAACGTGGGGAGTTATGAGCTCGCCCTGTTTCAGCCACCACAGTGCAATTTGGTTTATGTTCCCAGAACGTGTTAAGCCTTAGCTCTCTTCCATTTCCCCTTCCTTGCTCTGTCAGCATCACGGATCACACCCCAATTTCACCTCGGATGGGAAGAATTCAGTCAAGAGTTCTTGCTGCAGAATTACTCAAGAAAGGAAATTCAGAGAAGAACATGCAGCTAAAAAAGAAAAGTCTTCTCTTAGCTACAAATTAGAGTGGAGACAATATGTCCTTTCCCATCTATTGCCACCTTCCCCCACCCCATTCAGAGCAGTGCTGCTAAAAAGCTGGTGCACCCTTCAAGCCTTTAATATCTTCATGTAAATAGTTTTATCATCCCTCTTAGCCAAGGTATCCGTCAGCCGCTAAAGGCATCATTTTCTGTTTATCTTCTTATAAGCTGCTGCTCCAGCGGAGCTGCAAAATTAACATTGTGCTCAGCAAAACGGTCTATGTAAAACAAGGGCAATTTATACAGAAATATCCATAATCCTTCACATTAGAATTTGGCTGTTAAAATTCTGGCACCTCTCAGAGGTCACTCTAACCTAGTTAAGTTCTGTTAAGAAAGGCTGTTATTATTGCTCACAGCTTTTTTTCCTACAATATTATCTCCTTCAGCTTGTGCGCTTCAGCACTCACCTCTACCTCCCCTACCCTGCTGTCTGCCTCTCCTGATTTAAATTGCATTACTTTGTCATACATTATTGAAGACTAAGCTTAACTACCTGCAAACCATGGAAAGTACTCAATAGTGGGGTCAAAGTTCCTGCAGTGTTTCTCTTTTCCCTCTTTGGGGTTTTGACCACAGATTGAGGGAGGCTGCTTGTAGAAAAGGTGTTTAGCTGGAACAGAACAGACGTGAATCCAGTTCCCTGCTGTGACATGGACTTCCTGAGTGTCCTTGGACATATAATTTCATTTCTCTTTTCTTTTCTTTCTCTCATTCCCCTCCTTGCTGCTTTGCACACGATAATATTTACTTTCACTGTGTAGCATATCTCAACATGTGTTTTCTCCCAGAGGAAAATCTGTATTAACCAATGTGCACACAGCGCTGTGAAGAGTGGGATTTCAGTCTTTGGACCTCAAATTTGATAATACCACACAAATAAATCAATTAAATAGATACCTCTCCTTCCAGCTCATTCAGCATTACTATACACTGTTTGAAACAGAATGATGCTAAGGTTAAAGTTGATCTCTCTTGCCTGAGGCTTTTAATGAAGTGAAAAGGAGAAGAATTCATTCCAATATTATTGTGGCAAGTCTATGACCTTAAATAGAGTCCTGTTGAATTTATCTGGGGGGTAAGCACACAACTCTGTAAAAATTTAGAGCCACTGGCTTCCTGGTACTTCCTTGTGCAATATTCCCTTTCATGTACTGAATGGTGAAACGTGGATCACCAACTGTCCTGCTTCCATGGCAGAGGTCTCATGAGTACTTCAGGGTGTGTAGCAGGTCCTGGCTTCTTACAGGACAAGTTCCAAGGAAACACTTGTAGAAAAACAATGGCACTTTGCACTTCAAGACGGAGGAGAACTTCCCTAGCAGGCATGAGGAAAACATTTCCCTTGCAAAGGAATATAATCAGATGTTTCTGGAACCCTGACACGACCACCAACTGGTTTTTGGGTCCTAAGCACCATTGCAAAGTAGAAAAATGCTTATGCAGTGTGGGCAAACTAAGGGTGACACACAGTGACTGGTCAAAAAAACTTTGGGGTGTACTCCACAGGGACCTCCTGCCTTCTGGCAAGCAGATAAAGCACACCTTGTTTCCCCTTTGTAGGTGGAAGCATGAAGTTGCAAGAAGTTCACTCTCAAGATATGCTTGGCACAAGTCATAGTAGAATCCACATTCTTCATAATATAGATAAAGTGACTAAATTAAGGCTGCAGACAACAGCACCCTTGAATGAAAGGAAATCTCTTCCCCCATGCAGAAAGTAATTACATTCAGAGGACCCCAGAGGGCTCCTATCTCTACCAGTGATATGAAGAAACAGACTGAGAAAGATCGGGCTGACAAACAATAATGTATTTATACCGCAGTAATCAAAGGGGCACAGGCACTGGACCTTGGGGATGTTGCCTTTCTCATTTAGGGCTCTTATCTGATAATGGCAGGACTGTTCCCTTGTGTGTTAGGTTATGAAGCTCAGGATATAGAAACTTCTGTACTGTAAAATTTTGCATTGGCAGTGGAGCGTATTTCAGTGGCCCAGGACAGGGTGCTGTAGTTAGATTCTGATTTAGCGAGGACACACTTAACCTTCACCATGGAGGTAGTTTTGGAGGTATCAGTGAAACTAATTGTATTACTGGAAGCTGGGCCATTCTTTAAACGTCATGTAAAACGAAGTGGCAGAGGTTCACTTGCCGCCTGGGTACAACACGCTGCAGGGTGGTCTAGGCAGCCCTCTGGCTTGTGGAGAAGTTTATGTGGATTCTGCAATTTCACTGCAGGAGGCTTTGTTATAGATGTCTTTGGCCACATCCTTGGGATTTTGTGTGGGCTGGGGTCTCTTTAGTAGCTTTATAGGATCAGAGAAGAAACAGGGGGAAAAGGGTTTTAAGAGAGGTTTCTTTATCCATTCCCCCTCCTTTGGCAAGGACCAGCTATCTGTATATATAATTTGTGATGGATGTTTGTTCTTTAAAAAACTCCATCAATGAGACTCTACCACACCCCAGGCAATCCATTCCAGCCCCCTACTCCCCCCACTGCTGGGAAGCTTTTCCCGATGTCTGACTCTCATATCTCTTGCTGCCACTTAAGCCCATTTTTTCTTGTGCTAGCCATCCTGGACATGGCAAACAGATTATTTCCTTTCTCCTTCCAATAGCCTTTATAAAATTGATGGCTCTTATGCTCTCTCCATTATTTTTTTTCTTCTCTGTCTGAACCACCAGATCCCTCATTGCTCCCTTACAGATCATAGTCTTTGATTCTTGACAGTTCACGTTTCTCTCCTTTGGAATTTCTGCATTGTTCCAACAAAAGAATTGTTCCATTTCTTTTTCTGAGGTCCAGTGCCCAAAATTGCATGAAACTTGAGGTTTTACTGATACAGGCTGAGGGAGAGAAATCAGTTCTCTTCAATTATAGCTCATGATATATTCCCATCCTCACCATATACTCGTATGAAGATGATTTAAACCAAGACAGAAATTGATGGAAAATTATTTTCTTCTTGTGGCAGTTTAGACTTACCTGATGCCTTTCAGATGATGCTATTAAGTTTTATTACAACTCAGGTTCTTTCTTCAAATCATTAAATCTCTAGGACAGCTAGTACTGATAAGGAGACCATACTTACATCAGTCTTTCCTTTGAGTGTTGACATTTGAGTGGGTGCTGATAGCTGTTCCCGAGGAATCAGCGTTACATTATGATTACCTAGTCTCACAGATCCTGACTTTGAAATTAGTGTTTGCAGGTGGATTTGTGGTATTTTTGTCCCCTAAGAGACAACGAGATGGCTGATACTGGACATGTGCTTCCAGTTAAGCAAATGGGAGCCCATTAACCGCTTGTCTCACCTTTTCCGGTTGTAACTTTTTTTTGGAGATTCTCTCAAGTTCTTTGAAGGAAAGCCAGGCTAGCAGAATTATTTCTGTGCTGATACAGCATAGGGACAGCTTCTTCCTGTTACTGGTAACACACTGTTACCCAAACACAGAGAAAATGAAAGAAGAAAGGGCAGGGTGACTTCACCTGCCTGAAGGACACCTGTGTTGGATCCCACTCTGAGGCTGGCATAAAAGTGATAATGAGACAGCCACAGAAATGGTGAGAAAGAACAATCAAATTCTGAGTCCTCACAGTAGCCCTGGTGGCAGAGGATCATGTTTTACACTGTCAACTTAGCTCTGATGAGCACATGAGGTAGAAACTTTTGTTATTAAGGGAGAACGGTGGATATGGTAAAACAAGGACAGAAATGAAACTTCTTTCCTCCAAGGCAGTCCCTGACTGTAGCCTTTGACTTCAGAAGAAGGTTTGTAAGGAACAGCTGATGCTGAGAGGAGATGGGAAGCTTTGAAAAGTTTTGGTGTGTTTTGGATTAAACCTTCCTTGCTTCTCCTCCTTCGCATTGTGGCCATGTGCAAGCTCTCCTCCGTGTTTGCCTTTCTGTGTTCACTTCCCTGGGCAGGACCCTCAAAGGCTCAGAGATTATCAAAGAACCTGTAATGAAAACAAGTCAGTTTTCCACAGCTTTTGAGTCTGGATTGACCTTTTCTGCTAAAACATAAAAATTCGCAGAAAAGCTTTGCGTTACTATCAAAGAAGAGAGGAGACAGACTTTTTATTTCCTTTTTTTGGGGCTTTGCAGCTGCCTCCAACAGATGACACGTTCCTAGCTCTAAAGGTCTTCAATAAAATCCAGATTTAATCTGTTGAGATTGAAGTCTCTCCTCCCATATTGTCATTTTTTAGATACAGGGGTTGCATCTTATTGCACTGTGGGAATCCTATTAAAAAAGGACCCCTGACAGTGATGCTCTTTTAACTAGGCCATTAGTCTTGTGACAGTGCACCAGGAGATTAATACTGAGTTAGTGAAGCTAACTTCACATTGCCTTTCTTCTCCTAAGAAACTTATATTCATCTAAGGAAATCAGAAAAGGGACTGTGTAAAATGCATAAATGGGGACACTGCGGATGGGACAGCAGAGCATCTGGAGGGCTTCCAGCCCTGCATCTAGTCAGAGTCTTTTGGTTTGGCACAAACCTGGTGGTGTGACTCTCCAAAAAAAGCCTCATGGCCTGAGATTTAGTCAATGCAACCACAGCTGTCACAAAGACAGGTCTGAATCTAGGGAGAGATTCATCTAGGGAGAGATTCAGGTGCCTACACTTCTAATGTTACTATAGATTCCCAAGAGTATCTGAGATGTTCACATTGGGCTTTCTGGAGACCCAGCACTTTCAGAAGTCAGGCAGGAGACCCTCATTTTTCTGAAGTGGTACCAGACATCTGTGCATAGGAACTGAGCCCATCAATGGTCCTTGGAGAGATCTAGAATCTCCAAGGACAATTCAGCCCATCCAAAGATATCTGTAGGAAGTAAAAGTGTGAGGGTGTTGAGAGGAAACTCCAAACCTTGTTTGTGGATTTGCCGTTTTTTGCAAACGTACAACTCAGTCCTCACACAGGGTAGACCCAGTACCTTCTAACCTTTGGCTCTGAATCTGCTGGTGAACTGGTGTAAATGGGAAGGAAGGTACAAAACAGAGACCATAGTAGTGTTGCGCTAAGGAGAAAAACTGAGGCACTTTCAAAATCAATATAAAGGCAAATGGGAAGAAACATGGAAACATTAAATTCACTTTCAATTGCATAGATGTAGTCACGTGGTAAAATAAATGAAGAGGGAGGATTTTTAGCTCCCCCAGCATTCAGGACATTTTTTTATCCTAATATGCTGTGATTCAGATTTGCTATGAAACCTCAGGCTGCAATAGAAAAGAATCTGTTTTGTTATATTTTTCTCTCAAATTTTCTAGCTCACAGCTATGAATACCTGGAAATCCCAGCAGCATCAGAAAAGCACTATGCTGTCCTCATGCTCAAAGGAACATAAGGGAAGCTGACTGAAGATTGTGTTGACTGGACCACAACAGCCCCAGCACATTTAACTTCAAGACATAGTCAAATGCTTGGTCAGCTCCCCTGCATGCTGTGAGCTGTAATAAGTACTAGCTGGCAGCTGTGCTTCTGGAAAGCAGGTGTGGAAACATCTCTGCCACATGTGGTCTGGATGTTATGATTATGCTAATTAGTCCATGACCAGTGCTCCCGCCCTTTCCAGTCCCATAGATTTGCTGTTATTTCATGCCCTGCCATTCAGAGGTGTGATAAAAGGCATTAAAAGCAAAGGGCTTTTTGTCTTATCTCATTGAATTCCCTTGCTTTGTAGGTTGCATTTTAGTTCCAAATTTTAGCTGCATTCAGCCTTGGGGGGGTTTCATTAGATCTACAGAAAGAATGGAACACTGAAAAATACAGAGAGGCAAGACGAAGATCAGCTTCACAGCTGCACTTGAGTGAAAGCACTGAGCAAATGTATTCTTGGTGGTTCAGGTTTTGGGTGTTACAGAGTTCTCACATAGGAGTGTACACAAAGAAGATATATATTTATTTTAGAAAAACACTTAGCCAGAAGGAAGACAACATGTAGTGAAAGATAAATTATGCAGATAACGTTCTGTTATGCGCACAGAGTAAAAAGTACAAGGGATATGAATTTCCCTAGGGAGACACCTCTGAGAGGGGAGGCTGGGACAGCACACAAAATAAAATAAAGAGGAGGAAGGAAAAAAATGAATTGGAAGTAGTCAGTTCTGGCAGATTTTGCTAGAAGGAGAAAGAAGACTGAATGAGCAGAAGATTGTGCTGGGGGCAATCCCTTCCAAAGAAAGGGCTTTGGACTGGCTGTGTCACTTGTCCAGGTCACTCCTCCAGCTCCTGAGGACAGTGTTTTGATCCTGCAGGTATTTACGGAGTGTGGGGTGAGTGACTGGAAAGTGTGAAAAGAACAAATGTAGAAAACAGCTGGTAGCATCCCTTCCCTCCAGGCTTTCCCTTTGCTCTGAGGTGGGGAATGCATTGGCTTTTTATAGTTCTGGTCTGTGCTATATGGCTCGTTGAGGTCTGACGAGATCAATTCCTGTGGATTGTGTGGCAATGTAAGATCAGGTACAGCAGGCAAAGCAGTCCCTGGTCTTATCAGAGATGAAGGCAAAAGTCTCTGAGGGTAGAGTAATAATTGTACTTGAACAGCAGAACATAGAGAGAGTCTCAGTGGGCAGTAACACTTCATCAGGAACAGCAAGAAGATGCTTCTCTAAAGTCTCTCTGGTTTCACCCCCAGAGCTGTACCTTGTATTGCAGGGCTCTTCAAAGCTGGCGTTGTGACCCAGTCCCTGTTACCGCTTGCGCTGATGCTCAGCTCCACTGCAGCAGTCCTGACGTGCTCGTGCTTCTCCTGCACAGTGCAGTGGGCTGAGCTGCGCTCAAGTGAACAGAGAAAATAAAACAGGTTGGGGTTTTTCCAACCCTTGAGATAGGTATGGAAGGTCGTTGTCTCCTCCTGTGACACAGTGCATGCTGGTTTTCCTCAATGTGTTCAGCCTCAGACTCTCTGACCTGGCTTCTGGAGTCCTTGAGACGAGGTGCTGAAGGGACACAGCATTTCACAGGCTTTGCTGCAGCCATCGGCAGAAACGGAACTGGCTCTTCCCATGGGCTGCCATCACGAGCTTCACTGCAGATAACAAAAGAGAAAAAAAATCCAAGTGCCAGAACCCCTGTGGCTCTACCTACACATATATGCTTGGGGTGACCACTGTACCACTGTGCTAGGCATTGACCTCCTGCAAACAGGCGCTGTAGGAATCACTCCCATTCCCTGTGCTCACCGTACTACAGCCCCACATTAAAAAAACAAGCTTATCAGTCTTTTGGGATTGTGTTGACACTTGCAGGTTCAGAGACTTTTTGTTTGTTTGCTTTCTCTATTCTCCTCAGTGCATAATTGGCCAGATGCATTCCTATTTTCTTTTCCTTACGGCTTTCTAACAGGCATTAGTCACAACTGGAGCCTGGACTAATTTGTTGATGTTGTACGTGGAATTGCCTCTCTTGGAGACCTGGCTGATGTGATCAAAACTCACAAATGGTATCGGACCAAAAGTCTGTTGAGGCAAGTGGTTCTCTGTTTATTTTGGTGTGGGTCATTGCTGTTCCCTTTTCCTTGTCATGTCTTCTGCCTCCCTTGCTACATACATATTTTTTCCTCTGTCTTTTGAGTTGCTGGATCCTTGCCCTCAGATCCAGGATGGCATGCCTTTCACAGCATTAGTACCACATATTTGAGGGATACGGGAGAAGAGGGTCCAACATATTGCCTGTAGCTAATATGCTGTTATGGCTTGCTTTCCTTTTCTGCTACCTCCTTTCCACAACAGATACACCTTGGAGGCCACGCAAAGAAACAAGTCCAAGTGGCTTGCTTTCTGCTCACCCTCCCTTTCTCATTAAAGATATTTTCAGTGCTTGCATGTGGACTTTTGTTTTTCATAGCTACTGCTGGTTCCACCATCTGTGAATTTGTCTAATCCCAACAGAAGTTATTGGCCTTGACTTAAAATTATTCCCTGTTCCCTTTGTAACAGCTGCTGGCAGAGCTGCTGTTCTCCTGATGGATTTTGTTTCGTCTAAGTTTGATAGCTTACTTATGACAAAGGCCAGCAGTCTGTTAAAACCGTATCATGTCTACATTTCATACTCCTCTGCCCCCAGATTTCATTTAATCTAAGTATTAAACGTTCACAATGTTGCAAAAAAGCAGTTGCTGTTTACGATATTAGGAGGAAAAAGTAATAGGAAATAATGGATAAAAAGGCAAGTACTAAACATCAGCATCTTTGGTTGCTGTTTATTGATGCAGGATAAATTAACTGCTGTCTCATACCTTCCTCCTGAAGATTTCCCTTCTTGACAAAGTGGCATAGATGGTGGTGAATGTCTCTCTATCATAGTGTCCTATCTGTGGACTCACAGATTTCTTGTATCTGTGCTATTGTTTACAAGTAAAATGTTTCCAGGTTTTATTCTTGGCCTTTCCTTGTATTGCATGTAAGTGTATCTTTTTTTGTCATTTAGCAGTACTTTAGAAAACAGCTGGTGCCCCCAGGGTAAACCTTTAAACAATGTCCTACTCTGACAAAATTCTGCTTTATCAGCAAACCATGTTGTGCATATTTCTCTCATTGTTTTGCAAATTACAATTACAAAGTGCTTTTGCATTTAAACAGGATCTCTCTGACCTAAGAATTAGTAAAAATTATGTTAGCGAGGGCACGTTAACTTGATGCTCTAACCTACCCTAAATAACTGGACTTGTTTCACTTGGGCAAATTTTGTATTTATAATGACCTATAATGTCATCAGAATACTTCAGCAGAGATGCTGCAGCTCCAGGCTACATGAATATTCTTTTGAAGGGCTAGTCAGAAAAGATATGCCATCAAGATTGTGTGCTTCAAAAATACAGTGCTAGATAGCACTGTCTGAACTGGGCACCAACAATTAATCAATTCTGATTAATCAGATCTTATAGATTGTTGTTACTGACCAGTTCTCCATGATCTTAGTTCAGATCAAAGTTTAGGCTGGAGAGATTAATTTTATGCTGGTGTTTGAAAATCAAAAGCCTTTCTCCAGATCATATAAAATTGATGCTTATGAGGTGCCTTACTGAAAGCACTAGGATACACTTGAGAATTACAGCTTAAGTTCCTTCTTCAAGTACCTTCCCTTTAAGGCCCTTCGTGCCTTTGCTTACTCATGTGTAGCTAACAGGCTACGTAAGAATATCTCATTCTCATTTAAGTACTCTTTATGCTACTGGGACCAGCTGGTGGTCTCCTAAGTGTCCAAGAGATAAACTCAATAGAAGATTTTGAAAATAAAACCAGCTCCATATGCCACAGCCAGAGGAGAAGGCAACGGCAGTGTATGATGCTTGCAGCACTGAGTTGCCCCTGTCTCTTTCCACTAAGCAAGAGACTAGCTGAAATTCTTTGGTGGGCTGGAAGGGGAGGTTCAGGGACAACATACTATATCATGAAACAAGAAGATCCAGTGCGACCTGTCTTGTTGGGTGAAGGTATAGGAGGTTGTAGGAACTGCATGTTGCACATAACTAAACAGAGAATGTTAACTTCCATGGGGTTTATTCAGATAATTTCATGGCTGTTGAGATAAAATGCCAGCCAACAAAACAGATGACTTAGAAGGAAATAAGATGTGTTTTAAAGCAGAGATGCACATCAATGCTTTTCAAGGGAAATGCATGGTGATGCATTCCACGGTAGCATGCCAACTGTAGGCATTACTCTATAGCTTCTGCTCTAGAAGAGATAAATGATACAGGCTGAAGCAATGGGGCAGGAGTGTATATGCCAGTGTGGCTGCATGCTGAATATCTTCTGATCTTGCCTTCTGGTCTTGCAGTCAGTATGTGAGGAATCTCCCCTTCACTGGGACTTCTGTCTGGAGAAGGCACATACGCAGTGAAACCTGTCTGTCTGCTCAGTCAAACGGCCGTGCTGGAGCTCTAGTGCTGGGGCTGGGGCCATTGCTGTTTTGAATCTATTTGCCTGGCTACTTTGTACTTTTGGAAAACAAAGGGAAAAATAGCTTTAATTCTTGTTTCTTTTTTTTTTCCCCTAGAGCCAGTTTCCATGACCAAATTTGCAATCAGAGCCCAATGTTTCCAGATTTCCTTTGATAACTTAGCAGTACAGCATGGTACAAGATTTTACCTTTCCCTCTTTTTCCCTTTTAACAGACTTCAGTGCCTCATTGTATGTTAGGAGCATCTTTTATTAGGATTAAAGTAACCAGGTCCTTCTGTGTGCTTTGGATGTGCACATGGGACTGACTTCCTGAACCTCAGCTACTCTGTGTAATTCTGCTAATGAAAAGCTCGTCATAGAAAAAGTCTGCACTTGTAAATCCATGGCACAGGGAGGATATTACTGTATTGCTTCCTGGCTGCTGTCACTGAGGTCACTGTTCTGGCACGGAGTGAGGCATGAACAGCTGCAGAAATCCAGTGATGGCCCTGTTGTTGCTTTCTGGAGGGATGAACGTGGAAGTGTCAGGAAAAGGAAATTGCCAGCAATGCTCTGTCCTGGCCACTTGCTTGTGGGAAAGGGTTGGCAGGTGACCTCTATTTCTTCCATGGAGGATGGGAGTATACTTTTTTTTTTCTACCTGCTAATTCTCTGTTCAGACAAAATTGCCATAAAATACTTCCACACATTATTGCTGTCCTCACCCCCAGTTCAGGTCTGGCCTTTATCCCACTCCATGGTCCTGTGAAGGCTGCTGATTTTGAGGACTTTCTCCAGAAGCTGCACTGAGAAACCATTTCTGCTCCTTTTGCTTGGGAGCAAAGGCTGTCCTTCTTGAACCAGGGCACTAGGGAGGAACCATCCCACCTGGCCTTGATGATGCTCTGTATCCACTGTGCAGCTAAATGCATGTGCTGATGTTCATATCATGTACAGGAGTTAGGAATGTAAGAGACAGGGATGGTACATGACCTGAGAAACAGTATATGCATGTTTGAGTGAATATGCTATGGTATGGGCTCCATGCGTGGGGCACTGACTCCTTGGTAAACTCCTGTTAGCAAAATGGTCTTCAAAGATCAATTGAAAACTAGCACGTTATGACAGGCATCACGGAGAGGCTGAAGGTGACTGTCCATCACCAGCTGTTCTGAGTGCAGATCTAGCACGGCAGAAAGCTGGGGCCAGGAGGGACAATGCTTGCACTGTGCCTGTTGGCCCCTGGAAGCTTTTTCAAAGCTCTGTCTTCACACCTTTACAATCCAAGTAAAGTGGAGAAATAAATCACTGCACATGGTTGTCATTTTCCCCCTCCAAGTGCCAGCCAAAAATTTATATATAGCTAAACCACCCCATTTTCTCAGCATAAACACTCAAGTACTCAAAATAAATTGCTAGGTCCTGGTATCACAGGAGTGATTTATAAACCAGTTATGCTGGGAATTTTATTCTCTATTGTTGCTCTGATAGATTATGGGTCAATTAGATGTTTTCCTCATGTAGGAACACATTCTGCCATAGAATGTCTGAACTTGGCAGGCTGGGATTCGTTCTGTCCATCTTGTGAAACATGTCCAGTTTGCGGTAAGACTTTGAGAATCATTTTTGTAGGGGTTTGTCTGTGTTTACTGCTGAGGGCATTAGCACGAATGCAGAGAGTTCCTTTCCGGTAAAAAATCTTCACTGTCTTCTGTCTTCTCATCAGACTTGCAATATGTAGACGATGTTCATGGTGCAGCTGAATCTGCAGATTAATTAGCTATTGAGGAATGGGTGTCTTGGAGCCTTCGGAGTAACCTGACAGCATCAGTAATGGGTCTTCAGCAGGGGCCATAAGCAGACATCTGGTGAAGAACAAGAATAGGGTAGGCATGTTTAATCTTCTTCCATAATATTTTCTACTCTCTGAGTATATTCAGCTCAGGATTTCTCAAGACTGCTGTGATTCTCAGTAAACCACACTGGGTTCCTCTTGCAGCAGTTTGTCCAATCTGTCCTTGAACATCAACAATTCTAGCACCAGTCTGAAGAAGGCACTTTAGTTTTTAGAACGAAACCTGTTATCCTCTACAATGGTGCAAACCCACGGTTACTCTAAGCCTTTAGCTGAGTCATTTTTTAGTGGTGAAATCTGCATAAGGAAGAGAATTTGACCAAGACAGTTAATGAGAATAAAAGAGGAAATTCAGAGGGAACCAGTTTTACGATTATGTCTCTACAGTCTTGCACAACTTTAGCAATGCAAATTGATTAGTGCATTTAAATTCTCTTGCTAATACAGACTTTTCCACTCCTGCATGTTGTTTATGTCAATATAAGCCAGAAAGGGAATCAAACCCAAGGGTATCATCCTTGAATCTGCTCTTCCTCCTTTTTTGCAACTTAGAATAACAATGTCACAGTCCTGAAGAGCATTATGTTTTTCTACTCCTACAAGCTACAGTCATCTTCTCTAGCCACAGGGAGATTGAAGCTAAAAGAGAAACAAAATGCAATCCCAGTCACATTTCTACAGTGGTGATGCAAGACCCCAGGCAGATGGTATTCTCATGCCCAGCCTCTTTCGTTGCCTGGATGTGTCTCTTGGCATCCTGGACTTGCTTGCATTAAGCGGCATATATTGAGCAAGTCTTTTCCTCAGAATGCCTGACTCTCCTTGTTGCTTCTCTCCCCACATTTCAATTACCTAACCTATGAACACAACAAGCACTGCAATAATTAAGACATCATACGGCATTCACAAATTATTAGAGAGCAATTCCAGCATTGGTGCAATGGAGAAGTAGTCAGAAAGAATAAAATAAGCAATGCTACTGGTGTGAGCTGAAGATGACTAAGGTCAGTATACTCAGGTAACAGATAAACACCAAGAAAATTCAGTGTGTGTACAAGCTGGACTTGGGGAACTTTTTTAGCTTTGTTCTCATTCTAGATGAAATAGCACCACAGGTAAGAAGAGTGCATTGAACTCGTTTACAGACATGAATGCCCTTCATGGTGTATTTCTCTGAAGATAATCTTTATTATATTTGTCTTCACTCAACTGGGTAAGAAGTTCTCTAATATTTGCCTGCCTATTATTGTATTGCCATTTACTAGTTATAATGAGCATTTAGTGTTTTTGAATTATTTGCTGCTTCATTGAAAACACAACAGTCATTGGACACCATTAAGGGATTCTTCATCAATCTACTAAATAATAAAAACAATCAGAGAGCATGTATAAACAATGAGATTTTTCTGGCCTGGAGGTTAGCTGGGAATGTGAGCAAATCATCCCCACTAGCCATCATAGTCATGCTAACAAAAGCTTTGAGGCGCATGCAAAAATGCTGATAGTCAAATGTTCTTGGGTTGTGTCTCTGGAGAAATATTATAGCTGGGCTTGGAGAAGAGTTTTCTGGTGATGTAAACTGCATGTCCTTTATGGATGGTTGCTCATACATGCAGAGTGTCGAGTTTTAGTGTAGAAAACCCCATTCAGTATTTTCTCCCTGATAGTATGTTTCCTTCCAGCTGAAATATTTCAGCTACTTGGATGAAAATTGTGTTTCAAACTAAATAGATGGCTTCATATTTTCACTAAGTATTTTTTAACGATGTGGAATAGGTATGGTAGAGGCCACAGAAGGAAGAACCAGTTCCACAGGGAAGGTGAGCGGGTGACCTCCCAGGATGTCAGCTTCTCCCCGAGAAGCCCCAGGACACCCTTTCCTTTGTTTCTACTGAACAGATGCAAAGCAGCCAACCCCTTTTTTTTCCTGAGGACAAATCACTTCCAAGTACATCTGGATGAGCATGAAGAATGAGAATATGAATACAGACAATTATGATGGAGTAGAGGCCTTGTAAATTTATACCCAAACTTACCCCCTGGTAACTCATTCATCTGCGTGCTTGATGGGATGCATGTGAAATAGTGGGACAATAAAAGCTTTTGTTATGCTGAAAGATGTTAATAGTGGCCTCAGGGTGAGCTGGGTTTCCAAGACAATTGCAGATAACACCGATAACACAGCGGAAATTCAGGAGGCTCGGGAGAATGAACACTCAAGCCTTTATTTTGTAAAATAAAGAGATGTGGGCTATCTCAGAATGGGGGTTGTCTAAAGGTATAGTTTTTACAGGATCTGATTTTTGTGGAAAAGTACTTCATGGGAGAAGGGTGTATCTGAACTGCTGGTTACACATATGGAAATACCCAGCAAATACGATTATAGATGACTGTGCCTCAGCAGGTTTAGGTTTAGAGACATGTCTGAGGGCACTGGGTACCAGCCCCTGCTGCCCCTGTGCAGGGCAGCGTTCAGCCTGTCTGCGGGGCTGCAGCTCCGCGTTGCCAGCAAAAGGAGACACTTGACAAAGAAATATCGCGTGTAACAGCTTTGGCAGCCTTTGGGTGGTGAGAGATGTTTCAAAAAAGCTTTCAGTTTTTCAGAAAGGGAGGTTATAATGCTCATCTGTCCTCACCAAGGAACTGTGAACAGCAAGGTACACAGTGAAGCTCCCTTTCTGTCCCCTTTCTGTCTCTTTCCACTGTTGTCCCTACACAACCTGCTGTCTCACAGGGAAGACACTATGGTGATCTCAGGACTTACTGGGAGTGTGAGTTCATAGGGCTGTGGATGTTTTTCTGGTAGTTCCTGAGTCTAAATCTGGATCAGCTTGATTCTGTCTGAAATGTCCTTTCCATGGTGATGCTTTTGTGAAAAGACTCAAGAATAGACAACTAGATTGGATCTGCTCCTATGTACACAGGCAAACATGCAAAGATGTTTTGAGTTTATTTCACCTAGTTTAAATGTAATTGCCTAAAAATTGGTTTCTAGTTGAAACAACTGTGTATATTTGCTCTGTAGTTGGTAGGAATAGAACGACACTTTCAGAAATGGATCCCATTTCTCTTGGACAGCCATGTTTGGATGAAACAAATGGTCTTTGGGAGGTGTTTCTGTCACCAGTGGCTACAATAGAAACCAAGACTTCCTGCAGGTCAGCTGCCTAAGCTCAATTGAGAAGAATCCTATCCAGAGTTCAACAGCACTGATAGGTTTGCTCTATGTGCCCCTGTATACTACAAGCTAAAAAACCTTTCCAGAGCCTACACCACAGCTGTAAATCACAAACCCCACAACTATTCTCTGCCAGAGGAAGAAAGCAAGGATATCCTGAGGCTATATGCATGGAGGATCCTAGGAAGTGCTTACTCATACCTCAATTTGGACATGTGACTGGTGGCAAAATGACAGGCGAGCAAGAAAGAAGCTTGAACTTTCTGCAGCAGTGGTAGCTGTTACAGCTGAGACCCACTGATGTGATGAGCCAAACTGGCAACAACATATCAGAAACCTGGAAAGGAAAAACACACTCCAGAAATGCCAGTCCCAAAAGTTGTGTAAGTGACTTACAAACGTTGAACAGTGCACACACATTTTGGTCTTGGCATCCACAATGTAAGTAGACTTGTTTATTTATTTTATCTTTCATGTTCTTCTTGCCCTTCTGTCCTCGAAAGAGATAGCTTAGACCAAGTCACTTAAGTCCATGCCGAAACAAAATGTACCTTTGTGATTAATACCTATGAAAATTCAGAGTGACATGATAATATAACCGTAAAGGTTTGGGTTCCTTCAGGGAAATCCAGCTGCGCTCACTTTGTTGTCAGAATAGTGAGGTCTCTATTTTGTGGTCATAGGGTGAATGCATTTGATGCAGGTAGAACGATTTTCAAGTCACAGGGACCTCTTTGGAAGGAGACAAGAAGAAAAACTTTTTAAAAAATTGCTGGTTTTTATGTACCCACATGACACACCATTATGGATTAAGTGTCCATAAAATGTTGATTTTCTGTAATCTCATACTATGTTTGAGAGATAGCAAACCATTCCATGGCACAGCTCTGAATCTGTTGTTCCTTTGTAATTACGCTGGATAGTGCATGCAATTATCTGTCATGCAGATTCAGACAACAGTTGAGTGCATATGTTCTTTGAATTGTTGATCCCATTGGGATTAATAGGTACATAATTAGTAATGTCTAACTTCAAGTGTTGGGCTTTTATGTATTTGGTGATTCTGTTTGATTATATCTGATGAATATGGACTGATGCAAATGGCATTTGTAATGATATTATCAGAAATATTTTAGCCAATATAGGGGTCAGAGAAAGCTTCCACCCTCCTTATAATTTCACTTTTCGTCTGTACTGAGAATGCCTGATACATTCTATTGACTGATTCCTGATGTTGACTTGCTGGGACTGTCTGTTGCTGCTTTGGAAGAGAATATATTCACATTTTTGGACAAAGCAGCAATGAAGCTGGATAAACACACATGTTCTGAGGGCTGATGTTTCAGACCAGGTGAAGGATTTCAGGAAATTCACTGAACGTTCCTTGTGCTTCAGTTCACCCAGAGGGAAAACTTAAGCAAAAAATGGTAGTCACACTGAGAAACAGATGCCAGCTTTTGGAGCAGGGCAAGCAAAGGACAACAAATACAAAATGGTGCAAGTTAGAGAGCATCTAATGGGTGTCGGACAGTTCCTTTCAGGATGGTCAAGTGTGCAGTGTTTCTAAAGTAGTGCTCAGTCATGAGTTGTCTCTTCCCAGTACTGAGCAAAGTGAGCATTAGTGCTGCCATGTTCTGCCATCCAAGGAAAGAGATGTGATAATATTCACCCGTCTCAAACAACAAACATGAGATGCATTGCAAAATCAGTGAGGTCAAGTGGGATTGCTGAATATGCAGCATATTCACTGTAGCACATATTCACTGCAGCACTTCACTGTAGAGTGAAGTGCTGGTGTATCCCCCTGTTGGAGCTGAGGAAAGGTAGGTCCCTGTGGCAAAGCTGGGGGCTGTTTAGTTCATTTCCACCCTGACCCCCCACTCCCTCCTTCCCTGAGCACTTACTGTCAGAGCTGAAGCTATGATGACTTTCCACTGGAGTTAGGAGGGGAATAAATCTCATCACAGGCACTAAGAGAATCATGGTAGGAACTGCAGAAGGAAGGGAGAGGGGGTGAGATGTGTGGAGCCCACTGGGGAGGGATTGGTGCATACAAAGAAACTGCAGAATGTAAGATTATACTGAAAAGAACAGCAGAGAGACTGATCTCCCCTCACTCCAGGTATCTAATCATCTGATCTGATTTAGATTTTTACTTTAGGATAAGACTAATAATAATCTAAAAATATCCCTTTCTCTCCGCTGACTATAGTCAGTGCCTAGTGCAGATGAAGTTGTCTGAACTGGAGCTATCTGTGTCTGGTGAGCTGGATCTGGCCCCGTATGAGTGAGAGCAAATTTCCCTGTGCAGATTTCCCAGTTCGAGCATTTGGGTATTGCTTCCTCTTTCAGTGCAACCTGCCTGTATAGACATTTCTACACTCCCAGCAGACTAATTATTACAAAAATTCTCTGTCATTGCTTTGCAACGGTCCATAGCTTAACTAATTTAAAAATGCAAATGAATGCTAAATTGCAGTTGAATCAGAACCATCTTCTTCTCCCTTGCTCTCTCTTTTTTTTTTTTTTTTCTCTGCTGGGAAAAGAAAGATACAGCAGACATTAAATGCTGATGATGAAAATCAATCTTTCAGATTTGAGGTAATTTTGAATTAAGTCCCAGTGCCAGGGATAGTGACATCATCAGCGTTGCTCAATTGATCCATGGTTTGAGGAGAAAGAGCTTGGACCTGATCCTCCCTTTGTCCTTACAGAGGCACATAAAAGCTGCAGTCCTCCGGTCTTTTCACTGGGAGTCTCTCATACTCAAATGATTTCAAACGTTAGGAAGAGGCATTCAGGAAGAATATAAGCAAATACGTGAGCTTGAACACATCCCCTTGTACTGCTATTGTCCTCAAGCATTCAGCTAGAGCTCTGTCTTGCAGTCTTATGTGGGTGATGTGCCCAGGTGGTTATGAAGAAACAGATGAAGGGGTGTTACCTCTTTAGCATCTGTAATTAGCTGGTTAACACTAGTTAAGCTGCTGGTACTTTCAGATTCTGTAACACACAATCAAGATTGTCTCATCATCTCATGGTCCTCATCTATCTCTACCTGCTGAAACTTTTTCTATGAGACACTAATTCCTTTGAGGAAGAGGCAGTGCTATAGCTACATATTTGAAGGGGACATGAACAACATCTAGCCCCATGATTTGTGGTCTTTAGCTGCAGGATCAGATAGTGGTAATAACCATTCATAGTCAGTCTTGTTGCTTTCCTAATGCCAGCATCGCACGGTAACATCAACACTGACATTGAATGCTCAGGAGTGGGACTCTTGTGCATTTAGAGAGCTACTGATGGGCTCAAAGTTAGGTATTGGGACTGCTTCCCTCCATGGACAGTGTATGGCATGAGAGTCTGGTAATCCAAACTGTGCACCACTCTCTTGCCCATAGATTCCCTTGTTGTGTGGCTGAGTTAGGTATCCAGAGAAGATAACCTGAAACAAGACTCCTCTGTGCTTCAGGGGTAAGGATAACAGACCCTCTTAGGGCTTCAACCTCAGCTCAGATATTGATGATAGTCTTCATGATAAATGACATCTTGCTGAGAAAAACACAGCAAATTACAGGAATCACCCCAGAGGGCAACTGTTGGCAGCTCTGTACACAGGACTACATTTGTGTTCACAAAGCATTTTTCCTATTTTGCAAACTGATGCAGAGATGAAATTTTGTGAGTGTTTGTTGACACTTGCATACAGCAGACAGATTTCTAAATGGGCTCTGCATAGATGATTAAAATTCAAACTCCAATCCCCACTGTGTCCGTTGGTCTTGTACAATTCCATGACATTTGCTGGGCTGATATGCAATGGGAGGTGAACGTGGTTGTTTGGAGCTGTGAAACCCCTTGTTGGCACAAAGCAGCTGCTCACAGACACACACATCTCTCCTCCCAGATTCCAGACCAGCACAATGTGCGTGGGAGGGACTGGTTTTCAATTAGGATTCAAACATCACAATGATAGAGTCCTCCTAATCCTTCTACAAAGGTTCGTCTGGTTAATCAAACTGTGATGCCTCAGGCTCTGGGTACTTTTGCTTACCATCAGCTTAGTGCCACATCTCCTGGGACACGTTCATGGTTCAGGATGTGCAGCGTGCTTCCAATCTATGTGGACCAATTGCATTCAAAGAGGGAGGAAGGGGCAAAGAGGAACAAGAAAGAGGTTTTCTGCCCTGTATTTGCCCTGAGAGGGTTTCTTTGTCTACCCTGGGTTACCCCAGGGATTGTAGCTAGATGTTAGCTGTGCCAGCCCGAGGTTTCCTGGCTTTCTGTTTCCTGGGAGCGCAGCAGCCCACACTGACAAAACCAGTTGTGTATAGTGGAGTTATGTTTTAGCGGTTGCTGAGGGAGAAGAAAAGTCACTGTTGAAAAACCTGGGTCTCTCTATAAACAGGCTGACGGTTTTTGTAAACTAAGCAAGAATCTTTTTGAGGTTTTTCTGTGTATGCCCATTAAAGTCCTCAGGAGTATTGTGACAACCGGAGTCACCAGCACACAGTGAGGGCATGGCCTTGAGAATTTTCCCAGACACTCCTCCGGCCTCATGTCCAGATGGAAGGTGACAAAGGAGCTGTTATCCAGGCTGCAGAAGTCCTAATGGCCAGTCATACATGTTGTACTGGAGATCTGCATTATCAACGAAGCTTTTGTAGGAGCCTTCATAGCCGCATTAGGCAGTCTTAGTTTTGGATGCATATATAAAGCCAAATCCTGATCCTGGTGGCACCAGTGTAAAACTGAAATTTATTATTACATTCACTCGAAAGTAAGCTCTAGGCTTACTTTGGGAACGAAATCTGACCAAAGATCCCCTTCTGGATGGAGAAATTGTACCCTTCGCAGTGGCAGGGTATGAGAATGAAAACCTTGTATCCCACCGGAGTGCCTCAGTGTGCGGTGCGGAGTGCTGTGGGTCTGTGTGTGGCTTCACATGTGCTTGCGCTTGCCCAAGTGAGAGACAATCTGTCTCCATGAGCCACAGCAACTCCTCAGTACATGCACAGCTCTGTCTCTTCAGTCTGGGTAGATAGTTGTGCCTGTAGCGTGTGTGTGCCTCTGCGTGTGGATCTTAATCAGCATGCACCGAATCCATCCCTTGAGCGTAAAAACATATGTCCCTTATGCCTCAGAGTCTGTCTGGGGGAGAAAGCATGGAATTGAATCTTCTCTGTGGGCATGTGTCAAAATCCCATATATATATAAGCGTGTGTGTGTGTGCGCATAAACACACACACATATACAAAAATACGTATAAATATGCATGTGTGTATTTATGTGTGTATTTTTGTGCTTCCATATTATTTGAGGATGTTTTTTCTGTGATTCTGTGCTAGTAGGCACAAAAGCAGTACTGAAGATTAATTCCATTTAATTGTAGCGATAAAGAACATTGCAGTCACAAGAGGTTTGCCATCAATGTTGGAGGACATTAAGTATTTGGGCTTTTTTCAGTTGCAAGATAATAATGTTCTGGTGTAAATGTTTTATAATTATCTCATGAATTATTCACAGTTGACTTGATAACCCAGCGTTTTATGGGATGTGGTCTCTGGAGTGCAAGGATGGAGGGAAAATTTAAAAATAAATAAACGTGAAGACAGAACCCAGCTGCAACAATGAGAAAGCACAGAGGCCTCTGATTTATTTTCTGTCTGCACTGAAGGGTGGTTTCATTCTTTCATTTATATTTTTGTGGTGATGAGCCACAGAACATGAGTGGATGAGGTTATTTTATATATATGTATATAAGGAAAAGAAAAACTGGGAAAGAAATCAAACTCCTTTCACTGTTTTTTAATCTGAAATGGTGCTTGAATTATTTCACCTGTTGTTGCGGAGCTCAGAGGTTCTATTATTGTTAATACCATTTGCATCTGGTGAAGCATTAATGGGTATTTCTGGGTCTTTTTTCTCTCTTTTCCTTTCCTTCTCTTTCCCCTTCTCTTACCTTCTTTCATCCTTATTCTAATTTCAGTTCTTCATTAATTTTTCTTCTTTTTCCTTTCCTTTTCAGTTCCTCTGGGCTTGTCTTTTTCTCCCTACTTCTCTCTGATTCTTTCACCACTTCTCATCTTTCAATGTTTTCTTCTGTCTGTAACTCCTCCTTTGTTTTCTCCGTTGCTAACAGGATCTTGATATCTGCTGAAGTCGATGGCTCTTAGCCCAAATCAGCTGAAGAAATCAGACCCAAGAAGAGTTCCTGCAATTTGATGAAATGTGGTGACAGCTTCTCGAAGAAGTGTTGAAACTCACACCTGCACGTCCAGCCTTGAATGCCTGGCAGGTCTAGATAATCAAAATACACTGGAAAGAAATGCAGTAACTTCATTGCCATACCCCAGAGATCAATGGCACAAAATATCCAGCGAGGGACTGGAGGAGTCTCCCAGCTTGCCTGGTATCTATGAATCCAAATGGAAAAGAGAACGTGGCAAAGACACTCGATCCTAACACAAGCAAAGGCTGCCCTCATATCCAGAGGAACAACTAATAGTTAGTACAGGACTGAGAGCTCCGGGGAGCTGTGCAGGAGCGATGTCTCCTCTGGGGAAAACAAAAGCTTAGTGCAGACTCCAAGGTCTTCTCTGTATGGGCAGTGGGAAGGGAACAGTGTTAATGTCAGGGATTACCTGAACTAGCTGGCATCCAGGCGCTTAGCTGCGTTGGGGTTTATTGCACTGGGGTTTCCATAAAGAGTGTTCATCAATCAGGAGTGCGTGTACTCTTTCAAAGAAACTCTGGGGGTCTGCAGAGCCTGATGTATATGCTTATAAATTTTAAAGTGGCAGTTTGGAGGGCAATTTGGAGGGTAGCTGGCAAGACACGAGCTATTGTGGAAAGATGAATTCACAGGCAGGACTTCTTCGAGAATGAGTTTGAGAATGAAGGAGTGATTCCACCAACCTGCTTCATTCGTTTATTTAAATTTACCCTATAAAATGAACAGCAGAGGAAAGGCAAAACTTGCACCGACGATTTTTCTTCTTTTTTCCTTACCTTCTTTTATTTATTGAACTGCTCTGGATATACCTTTCAAAAGACTTATTTTTTTGGACTCACTCTTTATTATATCTTCATCAGCCTTGAAATGGGAGCTACAGGCAGCTTGATAAATGGATCAAAAAGCTGCTTCTGCCAGAATGAAACTAACAAACCTCCTCAATATCCATAAGCCCTTTTGTTTTAGCATTTCTAACACGAGCATGATTTCCCTCAGAGCAACACTGAAGAGTGATGCCCCAGTATCCACCAGTGTTTCAGCAAAGGGATTTCTTTACTCAGTTATGTCCAGAGGAGAAGTTTGTCACTGGGTCAGGAGCAGGACTCAGCCTGCAGCACTGGAGAGCAAGGGCAGCTGGGGTATGGCAGAGAGAGTCCTTGGAAGGCTGAACGAATCCTGACTCTAAAATGTGCAGGGCAGGTCGATGGAGTTAATGAGCCAACACGTATGAAGTTGGGTCCTGCTCACAGAGACTAGCAGCTGTTTTGCTTCCATACAGCTATTTTTTGCCTAGATACTTTCTAAACTCTCCCTTTTCTTCCAATCCTTCTTTAAATACGGACAGCTAAATATAGCCCTGGTTCAAACCTTTTGTCTTCAGCACACTTACTGAGTTCCACAGTTGGTCCAGCCTGGCAGTAAACCAGGGCTTTAGCTACTGTGATTTATTGATAGAGGTAAGTGGTTCAGCCCCATCTGTGAAGGTACAAAATGTTCATAAGGAAATAAACACCCAATGAGAAAGTGGTAATGGACCATCAGATGTGAAGCTGCCAAACAGCCAGGAGAAGACACATTACATTTCCTGCTGTAGTAGATAGCATAGATGTTGCAGCA
>JAVJGI010000064.1:58230974-58265885 GCA_035590275.1 Ibycter americanus | reverse complement strand
GGTGGGAGGAGGGGGGATAAGTACGGATGACCCAACAAAAAAACCCTCAGCAAAACAAAGCCTAAAACAAAGAAGGCATGAAAATGTATGACTTGTGAGAGGAAGTACCAAAGCTCTAGTGGTGGATCCTGAGGGCAAAATGACAGAGGTTTATGTCCCTGTCCTCATTAACCTTGTTTCACCTCTACATGCAAAGCTGGTTAATATGCAAAGCAGAGAATGCGAATCTTGGCCTAAGCTCATTGGTATGTAATTTGCCAGTATGGATCATGCTGGGAACAGTGCATCCTACTCTCCTAACAGAGTTTCCAGAATGCAGCAAGGTGGCAGCACCCAAGGGCTGCCACGAGGATGTCTGATGGGCTCTGCCAAAGTCAACAGTCTTCTTGTCGCTGTTGCTACCCACTGCTTGCCTGCTTTCCAACCGTCTGTGCCATCAGTGGGCTGCCAAGGTCCTGGGCTGGCTACAGTCACATCTTCCAAGTAATGATTCCAGTGCCACTGTCATGCTGTGCCTTTGTTTCCAAATTATGGAGAGCCAATATTACTGAGTTATTGCAGTGACCCGCTCCTGTCTGGTTTTTTCCATCTTTTCCAGTCCCTCTTAAGAACTGTCTGGCTTCAGAAAGAACTTTACTGTTCCTTGGGGCAGGAGGTGAGTATGAGTGGAGAAGGGTGGAGAGCTGGAGGCTGCCTTTCTCTTGCTGGAAAGACGCAGCACGCACAAAGCCGTGCAGGCAGGAATACTAATTGGAATAAGAGGTAAGAGATCAGAAGGTACCTTGACCCTTGTGGCTCTCTGGTTGTTTAGAACGCATAATTGGAGTTTGTTTAACACCAAAGGATAACTGATCATTCACAGGAAAGAAGCCAGTGGTGGGGATCAATATTTCTATTGCCGTGCTAGAAAAATAGCAGAAAAGGAATGGCTCTTTACCTGTAACAGCAAAGCAGAAGAATTACATGCTTAAGACTGCTTGTAGGAAGGGCTGACAGAGGGTTTGTTCAGGGCTGGCTGTCCTTTCAGTCTTGAGCTTCAGTGAATGCCTGTGGATGATGTGTATCCTGCACTTCAGCTGTGGCCTGACTGGAGGCAGGGCAGAGGTCAGCGCTACAATTCTTGAATGAGAAAGAAAAATGAACTCACCATGAAGGTGAAATAAGGAATATCTAGGCCACAGACTGATGCGCGGAATAGTAATCTGGGGAGATCACAACTAAGCACTTCAATCTCCATTTTCTACGTAGGTCATAATGATGCATATTTTTTATATAGACATAAGAGTTACCAAGAGCTGACTTCACCTGGTAGAGCCAGAGCTTGGTTTGCATTTCACCTATGGGATCCTGTAGTAAAAGCACAGATTTTTTTTTTGGGGGGGGCAGAACAAATTTGTTTTATCAAAATGTTTAGCTGAAGGGTTTTGTTTCCCATCAAATACTCGAGTCTTGCTTGGAGGGTCTCACAGAAGGAGTAGGAGGAAGTGACTCTTGGAATGGGATTCAGTGTAGAAAGTCTTAAATATAGGCTTTGGCAAGGAATATGGTCCTGAATTAGGTATATCCGGACTTGTGTTGGTTGTGCATCAATATTCTGATCTCTCATCCAGAGGGTGCAACTTGTATACAATTGCAATACCACTCCCCAGTAAAACAAAACCAAAAGGCTGAGAATTGCCCTGAAGCAGGAGTATTTTTCAGGTCAGCTTGGACGGGCGGGCCAAGGCTGACTCACCAGCTGTGTGGTGCCACTGCACAGATGGGCTCTGACCTGAGGAGCATTCCAGGTCTCCATGAGCCTGCGCTGTGCTGACCGAACAGCACACGTATGTCTCTTGCTGAGCTTATCCAGCCACAAACCTCCGGATACTTCTGAGCAGGGAAAAAAAGAAATGAAAACATGAAAAATCTCTAAATCCTGAATCAACACACCGAGGGAGCTGGAGCAGGTTGTCTCTTGGGGCATCTTGTGGACCACACGTGCAGGCTGGTAGCCCAAGGCTGCTGGAAGTCACAGGGCATCCCACCGCCTCCTCCCCACGCAGGTTTTCATGGCACAAGGCTGACCTCCAGTGGGCACTGACTAGTGCCGTTGGCCTGTAAATCTGCAGAAGACGAATACAAATGCTCTTCAGAGGCCACATACTCAGATTGCAGGGCACATACTTGCTCCTTGCCCCCTTCTGGCCCCAAACCAAACCTGAGGAGCAGCTTCCTGCTGAGCTGATACATGCAATGTGATTGCACTGAGATAGACCATTCTGAAAATGCCCTCACGAAGCAGGGAGGAAATATCCTACCTGTGGCCTCTGTCCCTATAGAGCAAAGTGGTGAGCAAGAAGGGGGCACAGGGAAAGGGAAGAGCCTGAAGCTTTTGGGGCAGGGTGAGTTTCATTCTGAATGAGGGTCTATCCCTCACAAAGTCCAGGACTAAGGGCAAGGACCTGACTGCAGTAGCATCTCCTCACAGCTGTGTAGTTTTGTATCATTCCCACTAACTGCTGGGTCAGCCACCGGAGACCCAGGGAGGCTTGTCCTCCAGCTGCACTGCCACCAGGGTTCCAGTTACCTCCGAGTATACATGCATGACTTGCAGCTCTGCCTTTGTAGGGTGAGAGGGGAAACACATCCCAATTCAGTCTGTGGTTCCACATTCCAGGGCAGCAAACAGCTGGAAAGAAGTGCACATCTGAATGAGGAGGAACCATCTGCATAAAGAATCACCCAGGCTTTCCTTTCTTCCCAGAAACCACAGGTGTCTTCTGCTAAGGTAGGGACACAGGTCTCTGATTACTCTCATAACTGCCACAAACCCATCCCTGCCTTTTATATTGCTGGTGGGAGTTTAGTTCCCCCTCCTCTATGTCTTTATAGAAGGCTTCATATGCCCTTGATACAGTTTTGTTGGTGGCTGACCATTCCCCGTTGTGTGAATACAGATTTCTCCTCATTCTTCTCAGAGCAGCATCCTGCTTCTACTGGTGAGGAATCACTGACACCATGACAAAACCTGACAGACTTAGGAAGAGGTGTCCTGACTGGGTAATAGCTACCTGACCTCCAGCAGAAGGTGCAACCTTACCTACTAGAAGGTGAGAAACCCATCAACTGCTAGAGATAGATCCTTCTGCTCCTGATTTCCAAAGCAAACCTGTTATCACAGGCTAAGGAGAGGGTGAGGTATGAGGGATGCCCTGGATCTAGTCCAGTTAGTGCATTTTTATCTTAGAGGGGATTTTCAAGGAGACAGCTATCGTCAGTATATGGCTTTTGGGCAGCCAGAGCTACATCAACCAGAAGAGATCTTTGGCCTACCAAATGTGTACCTAACAGGAGGTTATCCTGGACTGCATACGTCCAGTGTTGAGACTCACTATGACTCAGGTTTAGCTCAGGTTTGCACCCAGGGCAGTTTCCAACAGGCATAGACTTTGAACCTAGGCACTTTCCACCTACCTGAATATGGCAGGAGGAGGTGGAAAGATTGCAGTGCCCTTGGCATCTGCACCAAAGAAGCATTCACCTGGCAATTTATACAGACATCCGTTGTGGAGCTCAATGGTTGTGATGAACTTGGACAGGCTGCAAAATGGATGGACGAAATGCCTCACTTAAGAGCAGCTCAAAGGAAAGGCAGGAGCTGTGAGCAACTGGGAGAGGGCTCTGGAGGGAGCAGGACAGACAGAGCCGAGCTGCCTTTCCCAAAGCCTACTGAGCATCGGCCAGGGCCCTCGTTTGCTATTGACTGGAGGGATGTTTTACAAGTGCCCCTTCTGGTTTAGAGAGATATGAAATCTGTCTGTAATTAAGTTAATTTGGAGTTGAACACGGGCAAAGATAATGAGCTGGAAATAACAAAAGAAGATTAAGAAAGAGGGGAAGGTGTTGCTAAGAAACAGATCTGTTGTACTAAATCCTCCCCCCTGCCCAATCAAATAAAACATTTTTAGGAGCTGGATGGTTGGGTGATGGGGCAGACAGAGCACAGGCGTGGAAATGATTGCTATATCAAAGGCTCAGAATAATGAAGGAGATAAGAGGAGAGGTATGACTTGAAGAACTGAGGAAAGCAAAAAGGAGGAGGAAAATTATTTCTTTTGCAGGTGAGAGTTGTGGCCAGTACAGTTTAGTGGCAGAGCACTAGCTTTGGGATCAGCAGAGTGGTGTCTGGTGCCTGACTTGCCTGCTGGTCTCAGGGAACCCCTCCAGTGCCCTGAGCCTCCACTGGGAAGTGCTCTGAGACATGTAAATCAGTTCACCATGTCTTGCTTATCAAAGATGAGCAAATAGCCCCTCTCGAAGGACAAGGCTTTTACCTTCTTCTGCATTTGACCCTGGTGAGTGTTCCCACTGGAGTCAAGCATCAGGGTGAAGACTTCAGACTGTTTCTCCCTGGCTTTTAGAAATGATATAAAATACAACCTGTTCAAGCCAGAAGGAGGATGGAGAAGAGGTCTGCAGAAGGGAGCAGAATACTTAACAGTCTGCAAAGCATAAGTAAATAGACAAGTTATGATCAATGAGTTTGTTTGAATTTGACAGAGCTTTCCTGCAAACATGGGGGAGGGAAGGGGGGCAAAACATTCCCTGCCAGTGTGAGCTGTAATAAAGAACCTGCTGTTTTCTGATTCTCACTCTCTGTGAAAATTGAAAAGGTTAGCCAGGTAATTGAAATCGGGACTGGAATACAAATACGGTGTGAAAACCTTACAGCTGGCAAATAAAGTTGCAGGGAAAAGACTCAATCCTCAGTGGAATTTCTTAGCAGCAAAAAGACAGGATAGATGGTGTGGAGAGATGATTCTTCAATATACCTGTTCCTCATGGGAAGGGAGATAGGGGAAGAAATGAGACCTGAAGCAAGCAGATTGAGGCTAACACTTGTATGAGTGCTCTTTGCTGTTAATGTAAGACACACTGTAAAAAAGTGGAGTGTGCTAAGGCTGAATCATGTGTGGCAGTCATTGCTGCCTCTTGGAGTAACGTAGTAGGTTTACTGGGAATTGGTAGGCTGCCATATCAGACCCAGCTAAGGGACTGTTTCTTGTTATATGCACAGAGAGAGAACTTCACACAACTCAGCCCCTTG
Source organism: Ibycter americanus (assembly GCA_035590275.1). Lineage (NCBI taxonomy): Eukaryota > Metazoa > Chordata > Aves > Falconiformes > Falconidae > Ibycter > Ibycter americanus. Next base: position 58,260,796 of record JAVJGI010000064.1, on the reverse strand, counting down.
TCTTGGGGCTGAGATACATAGGCGAACTAGATGCAACCGGACCAATGTCAACTGCCTGTTCGTCTTGGTTGTATGCAGGAACACAAACTGATTTGCATTATTTTAAGCTAAGAGCAGGGAGGTAGATGGTTTCTGCGGAGCAGCTGAGGAACGGTTCCTTGTTACACTACTGTGTGCTCTGTGTGTCCAAGTCCCAACGGAGGGTCCTGCCATTGTTACTGCAATGTAAATTTATACATGTTTCTGTTTCTGTGGTCTGTTTTTCTGCATGAGCAGGTAACTTGCGCTGGGAGGAAACAGTGGTGCAGGTCTTGGGGGAAGCTGAGGTTTGTGGTATTAGTCAAGTTCATTCACATTCAAAACCCCCCTCTCCATGTAATATTTCCCTAGCACCAAGCCAACCAACAGAAACTCCAGTCTGTATATGGTTAAATAAACAATAACTATACCTCCAACTCTCTGCGTTAGTGTTTTATTTCCTTCCTCATGTAAAGGCTGGGGAGTTATTCTATTTCCCAAAACCGTGACTCTTGTAGTTTTTGCTGCAGTTGCTCAGTCCTGTCCAACCCACCTGCACTGCAGTCAACAGCAGCATGAAAAAACTTCTTTTTGGAGCTTTTCCATTGAGTTCAGGCAGCTATTTAGCACATTCTGTGGCAGGATAGATACCTTTCCTGCCCTCACCAGCTCCTATAGAAGGGAAGAAAAACTGCAAGCTTGCAAGCAAGTGCTGCAAACCCTACAAATGGTAAAGCTTTGAATTTCCCCACCTTGTGAGAGCATGGGCCAGGTGTCCCAGAGGCACCACCCCCAGATCAATGAACAAAAGGGTAAGTGAACCCCTGAAGATGCTGTTCTCCCAGTGTTTTGGAGTGAGTTAGTTGTTAGCCATTTGTTTTGCTCATTTGGAGCATGATTTTCCTAGTGAGTCATTTCTAAGGCAGTCTCCTGGGTTTTAAAGAAATTAAACAAATTGGAAGGGCACTGACAAACATACTTGCTCTGCGACGAAGAACATGCAGCATTTCAAGGTGACCTGTACCTAGTTGTCTAGCTGTGTTTTTCAACTGTATATGTATAAAATATGTATATGTATATGGCAATAATATTTATAAAAACTACCTGTGAAACACCTAAGCTAGATGACTGAAATAGGTCAGATGAATTGATCCTAGCACAGCTTTTCTTTCCTCCTTATATTCCTTATAAAAGGAATCCATATGACCTCTAATGGAGATCTTCATGTTGTAGACATTTGAGTCAGGGTCTTTTGGAAAATCCACTTCTAGCCAAAAAAGCAAACAAAAGTTTGTTCCTCTGGGAAGGAACTTAGCTGCAATTCACAGCATAGTATAAGCTGAGGGTGCCTGGGAAGGAACTTAGCTGCAATTCACAGCATAGTATAAGCTGAGGGTGCACGAAAAAAATTATTCGGGCTTTCACAATACAGCCTTCAGTATTTCATTCATGAATTAGCTATCCTAGTGGGAAGCAAATTATTCCAACAGCTCCCAGACTCCTAAAATTCACACTTCTTTAAGAATTAAGTGTATTTAAGGTAATTTGCCTTAAAAACAACAGCTGCAACTCTTCAAGGTTTCACAAAGTCTAGACAGTAACAGAAAGTCTTCCACTTCTGGTGGCACACGAGCTTAGCTCTCTGCCCCTGTGTCTGGGTTAGGACAGAAGCAGGCTGCTGACTAGCCAAAATGTGAAATGGAAAGAAATATGGGAGAAAACCAGCAAACCTTGACTCTCCAGGTGAGGTTCTTACATTATGGTCCATGCTTATTTCACACATGGCAAATTCCTTTTTTTCAAGTCAGGGAGCCCACACACAAGATGGTCACTGGCTTTTGGTGCAAGAACCTTTATGTCTTGTGATCTACCCTAACAGCCTCAGAAGTATTTATTTTCTCAGGTAGGGAAATCTGCAAGGCCCAAATTGAGCAATCCTCTGCAGAGTTCCTTTTCAAAATATTTTACCCCCAGTTCACTCTGAAGAACATTTGTCATCGTTGCGTCAGCTTGGGCAAAATTCTAACCCCAACTTTTAATCCTGGCAAGAGTTTCTGATTGTTTGATTTCCTGTCCTTTCCCCTTATTCCTCCTTGGTTTATTGCAGAAAGAGAAAGTCCAGATTATTATTCTGTTTTCATTACCATATTTTTCCTTACTTTAATATCCATTTGATATGGAAACGCTACTCCTCAGCCATTTGCTATAGATTTGCTAGTCTGTGGAACAAACCTCAGTGGGGAAAAGCCTAGCAAGTATCATATTGAACAGCAGAGAAAATGAGGCAACTGACTGTAGAAAAAAGAGAGAGGGAAAGCAGACGTGGCTGTTACACAGCCTGGGAAGCAACACTTTTTGCTTTGAGACCTTCTCCTGGCTATGACAACCATGCTGCCCAGTTTTTAGCCTTGTCCCCTGAAGAAGCCGTCATGCAGAGCACTTGGATGCAATAAACCACACTGGGATTAATGCTGTATTTTCATGCATGTATACCAGCTGAAATAATGTGCTTTTTTTTTTTTCTTTTTCAAAGTACTGTGATTTGTAGTACATCCTTAGTGTCCTGCACTTAGTGCTGACCAAAGATCCAGGGAATCTCCATCTTCTGCTGCTCATGTGAAATCAGAGGGAGAAATGAGAAGCACAGTGATTGCTGAAGAATGGACCAGACATAGGAAGAGAGACTTTAGTGTATTTATTTTCATGTTACACACAAATACATATAAGCAACTCTGCAGCTGAACATTTAGTTTTACTGATAAGCCATAGTTTTAACACTTCAAAACACAGTAGTGTCCAAAACCTCTTCAGATAAACTTAACAGAATTGTCCACTTGCTGTCATGGTGTTTTTTCCAGTACTGAACCTGGCATTAGATCTGAGTACCACTCATTCGTAATGCGAACAATTCTTCTCTCCTTTAAGTGCTTCCTTGCAACACATTTCAAACTGTCCATGTTTTGCTCACCGTGCTGGAGCATTGCCCCAGCGCTCCACATTATCTGCTCACACACTTGCGTGTTCCCAGAAGGAAACAGAAGCAGAGAAATAAATCAATAGACAGTTCTGTCTAGGAAGTCACGCTTGACTTCAAATAAATACATTTTTATCACACTAGACCACTTTGGGGGAAAATAAGTTCTCTGTTTTCTTGCAAGAGGAGTTTTTCTCTAGCCAGTTGCCAACATTTTTCAGCACTTGGCTATGAAAGCTGCTAACTGTATAAATAAAGGAATATCATCAGGTTTCATGACATCTCTATCCATCTTCCCAGTATTTTCGTATTTGGATGCAGCTCCAAAATTCAGCCAGGTAAATATCAGAGCAGAGTGATAAAACAACACAGGCACTGACCTTTTGGGAAGAAAAGCCTCCAGTGGGCACTGACTATATTTTAGGTACAAAGTGCATTGACTACTTTCTACAGATCCCCCCTCAGGAACAAGGGGATACTGAGCCACACTGTCACAGGGAACTTAACTCAGAGTGCTCAACCTCAAGCCAGCCCACATTTTTTTTCACTGCATGATGTAGAAGAACTTTGACATTTCTCTCCCAATAACACTTTCAGAGAAAGTTTGACTTGGTGTAGAACTAAATGTTTTCAGCTTAGCTTTTGATGTTTGTCCAAAAAAGCTGAGTAAATTTTGGTTGTTAGTGTCACTTCTTTTGACTGATGCCGAATTAAATGTGATAAAAACTGCTTTTAGGACAAAAAAAGAGTTAGTTCAGAACTGGAGGTGAGTTCCTGGTCATTTGCTTCTAACTATTTCTCTTCCAAAATTTCCCCATCCATGCACAGTTCCCTGCCCTTCCACTCTGCCTTCCCCTTTCTCAGAAAACCCTTTGTCTTCCCTAGTAACACAAATTTGGCTGTTTTGTTGAAGATCACACAAAATCTTCACCCTACAGCTTCACATTCCAACCTTGACTGCAGGCCTGTGTGCTCAACTGCAAGTCTAGAGATGCATTTAACAGCCCTGAGCTTTGCAGCCAAGGTTGCAATTGTCCCATGAAGGAAGGAGAAGAGAGCAGCATCACCCATGGATGGCTCTCCATGCACCAACACAAGACTCTGTCTGGTCCTAAATGCATAAGATGCATTCAGAGAGCCACAAAATCTTACAGAGGAATGTCTCCATCGTACGGTCGATGTGCGAATATGTCAAACTATACTATCTCCTTGCTGCTTTGCCTGAGTGCCTAGGACAGCAGAGAAGAAGACACGCTTTCAGTGGCACAGTCCTGGGGTAAGGAGGATAGGTAACCCCCTGAACCCTATTAGGGAGTTGCACCAGTCAGGCACAGTGGGAGGGAGGAAATCCTGCACAGCCTCTGCCCAGGTGGTCCCCAGCCCATCAGTGGGAGCACAGAGCTCAGTGCCCTGCACAGGGACCTGGGCAGCGCACAGGCAGCAAGGCACCACTGGCACGGCAAATCCAGAGGGAAAACACACTTTAATGTCTGGTGGAGGGAAAAATGATAATACTAAACTGGTTAGAAATGTAAATGTCACTGATAAAACTCAAGTGTCCACTTGGGGGTGGCAAAGTATTTCAGCTGCATCTTCAGGGAGCAGGAGCTGCCTTTTCTCTCCAGTGTTGGTTTCTCAAGATTGCAGCTGGTAAAAGAGGTCTCTCAGAAAACATGGGCTAAAATTCCCCTTATGCTGCAGGACAAGGTGACTCATCAGCTGCTATGAGCCCCCCAGGTCTTGCCTCACTCAGAAGTCCCACAGCAAGAGGCAAAACAGAAGATTTTGGGACAAACAAGGTAAGAGCCTGTTGTAGCAGGAGTACAACCTCAGCCTCCTACAGTGGGAAACGTCACCTGGATCCCCTGTGACCATAAGCCTTTATGCATACAGTGTACCATCTTTCAGGAATTAATGTTTTATTTGTTACAATAATTCTGTGTACTCTATGTAAGTTAAGTCCCAGCCCCTCGATGACACACATGGGATGATCTTTTGTGGCTGTGTGTGCCAAGCTTGAGCCCAGTATGGTGGGTTAACTTAGCCCTGCGTCATGATGCACAAGGGAGACGTTTCTCTGAAGCACAACAAACAGACTTTGAAACTTGGGACACAGAGGATTGTAAAATTCTGTGTCATGTAACGGATTCACTCTGGCCTCCCTTTTACAAAACTCTACAGGGTCCTGACCCTGCAGTCTGCGGAGCTCAGGAACTCATCAGCTTGGATGTAAGTGTACTGCCTTCAGGATCTGCTTGCATGACTGGGATGCAGAAGAGTGTCTCACACCTTATATCGTGCTTTGTGGCAAATCCTGAATCCAGCACATGCAATATCACTGCAAAAGTCCCTTTTTTATTGCCTTTATATCAGCTTCTCTGAGCCTGCAGGTTTGCCCCAATTCCATGTGTTGTGCAAGCTGTCCAGGCTGTTTCCTGGTGGTTACTGACCCCACATAAATCTCTGACTTCTGCGCTCTACCTGCCATGGGCAGGTGTGAAGTCTGCTGAAGCACAACCACAAGGCTTCACTGGCAGAGACAACATGTAAGTATCTGAAGTTCAAGCAATGATAAGAAGTTCTTGCAAACTGCAGGACATGGGGCACAGCAGGGACCTACCACAGTCCATGTGTACACAGTCAGACTCAGTTCAGGGAGATGGGCAGAAATAAAACTCTGATGCACAGGATACACCCGCAAAGGCTGCAGACTTTTCACATTCCCTGGGCAGATGCCCCTCACCAGCTGCATTTTGAGTCCCACCAGGAGCATCCTCATCCCCCGGGATCTGTGGCATGCATGTGCCATTTCAGCACTGTAGATATTGTCAGACGTGGTATGAGGAGCTACGGCAGTGACTTTGAGACTTGTTAAAAATAACCCACTAAAGGGTAGATTTTTTGACAAAGTGATTCAAGGCATTAATCACCAACCCCCGGCCGGATCTTCACCTAGCTCAGAAAGCAAAAGTTTGCTTTACATTCATTTTATAATTATTGGCTCCCTGGTTCTTCTGGCCTAGAAATAGCTGTTGTTGGTGTCTGATGTTTATTAGCCCAACTCAGAGCAGCTCTTGTTCATGCCTACTCGCTCACGTCGGCAAGAGAGGTTTGCAACAGCCGCACCTGGAGAAGGTTGTAGGAGAGAGAAGTGGGACTGGCTTACCTAAAGCTAGAATTGGGTAGACAAGGCTTGTACAGCAAGCTGCCCCATTTGAAACTAAGTGAAATCTGATGTTTAAGTAAGACAAGCTGTGTCTCCCTCCTCTGCTGGTAACATTGTGAGTGTGCCTAATTTTTTTAAAGCAGCTCTTTGCTGGCATAGTTTACAGTCAGTAAACTGAGATTTCCAGCCCTCCTGTTAGCCTGAGGGTAATACAATGCTTCTCAATCACCTGCTAATTACAGTCTCCTGGTTCATTCATTCAAGACACCTCTGTGAGCTCTTCTTGCTAAAATCAGCCTTTTAGGAGGGTCTCTTCTCTTTTTGTTTCTTAAAGTAATTTAACTTCTGCCTCACCTGGATCACGACATGGAAAGTCACAGACCAGTGCAGAGCTGAGAGCTGCTGACAGATGTCCTGTGTGTGGCAGGGAGACTTGTGTCTTCAGCAGAGTCCATGAGATTGTGGTCCTCAACCACGAAGATGCTCTGCTGGGCAGAAATCTTGCTGGTGGGATGTTTGGGGGCCCAGTGCTTGCAGCAAGGAGAAATCACACTGAGAAAAGCCATCCTGAAGCGCTGGGACAAGAGATTGTAAATGATGGGGTTTGCGGCAGAGCTCAGATAGAAGAAAACACCTAGGAGAAGAAGGGTGGGGAAAAGAGAAAGAGCTCATTTGAGTGTGAAATGATCTCAGGAGAGGAGTATCCCTTCATTGCCTACACTGCTCCACCAAGCTTGGGTGCAGGGATGGAGGCAGCGACAGCAGAGCGCTACTTGCTGCCTGGCTGGCATAGGCAGAGGGATGTCTCACCAAGGCTAGCACAGGCACTGCGGCACTCAGGGAAAGCAAAGTGGGAGAGAGTGGAGCTCACTATCTCCAGCTGTTCAGGAACCAGCTCTCTCTTGAGCTGTGCTGACCTGCCTCCAGCATAGCCCTCATCCCCACAGCAGGACTTGCACAGCTGGTGCCCCCATCAAAGCTGTCAGAGGATAACTTCCAGCTGAGAGGAGCTGATTTCTTACAACACACCAGGACAATTGCATGAGATTGGATTTGTCTGAGCTGCCTAATGGCCACATTCAGTGTTTTCCCATGGCAGACTGAAAATAAGATTCCTCTTTGAAAAAGCCTTCATTTTATGGTTGGCATGGCCATAAACATTTGGTTTTATCACCCGGTTCTGAGCAGTATGTAAGTCTTTTGCCTTGCCATTTGGTAAGGTTTCCCATTTGCCTCAGAGACCGTCTGGAGGATGATGCCTGCTGCTGTGTAGTCATTAAAAGCAGCTGAACGACAGCAGACTTCATTTCTGAACATTCCCAAGAAGGAAAAGCAGCTGGTAATGATGCATGAGATCCTTTTTTTTTTTTTTTTCCTTCTTTGTGAATATTCAGGCAACTGTACAGGACAACATGCCCAAAGCTTGAAAGCTGCAGAAACTTGTGTGCAGTTTTTTATTTTAGGCACAGTTCTCATAACTGTCCACCAAATCACAAGAAGTTTTTCCATGCATGTCTCATGTCACCTACAGAATAAATGACTACATATTTCAAGTAAACCACTCATAAATGTGATTTTGCCAGCCCCTTTGCCAGCAAGGGGAAGAAGAAAGCTTTACCTGACACCACATGAATTAAGTTGAATATATTAGCCAGAGGCTCAGTCCATTCCACAACAAAGCTGAAGAAAAGTCGATCTATATGAAATGGAGCCCAGCAGATAGCAAAAACCATCACGAGGACAACTGGCATGGAGAAAAGGGAGCAGAAAAAGAAGTCAGTTATGGAAGGATATGGTTCACTAGCCTGCGCAGAGCAGAGAGAGTTCAGAAAGCTGGATGAAAAACTAAACATACAAATTTTATTCATTGTTTCAAAACTTTTGCTATCCTTTCTGTCTTACCATTACCAACTAAAAGAACAAACTTTCCACTGATTTCTGTGTTGAATAACTCAATGCATACACACACAATGACATTCAAACCAAGCAGGCAACAACCAGGTGATGCCGTAGCATGTACAGAGCCTAAAGAAGAAACTGCCACTGAGTCATCTGGATTCCTCTGTGGTACCTGGGACATACTGTCCCCATTATGCCTTGGGTGACGGTGATTTATGTTTCCTGCATAAACACCATCTCTGTAGCGAGGTGCTCTTTGCTTTAAAGAAAGCCTTAAATTAGGAAGTGGTGTGAATGCTTTCCGGGTGGTTGGAGCACAAATTCTCTCAAATACTATACAATGTGCAAGTCTGCCTAGGTCCTACTTTGTCTTGGGAAGGTCCAAGTAAGCAGTCTAAGTCTAATTCAGCAGTAGGTGATGTATGTGGCTTGGCAGGACCTTCCTGTTCACGCTTGAAGTGTGATGCAAAACAGGCGTACATCCTTTAAAAATGTACAAGATGGACTATTTGCACTCTGAAAAAGGGGCGTTCTCCCTGGAGGGCTGCAACAGCCAGGTTTTGAGTAAGGGATATTAGAGAGTTGCCATGCAAGCATCTGCCACATAGGTGTGCTCAACCTCCTCTTGTGCTGGGGAGGAAAATTTGCCTTCTGAGTCTTTTGATAGTTATCCCTGGTGTTTCATTCCTATGCCCTCTAAGTCTGGATAAAACAGCAATAAGCTTTTTTTTTTTTTCCCCCCGATCACAGCTGCTCATCTTATAACTCTTGAATCCAGTGAATTTGCTTGATACCCTTCAGGAGCTGGTCACCCTCTTGTCCATGGTAAATAAAACACAGAAGGACTCACTACTTACACAACATCTTGGTGACTGATTTTCTGGATGGTCTCTGAACATTCACAGCCGTTTCCTCCACTTCCAAAGATTTGTCTCCTTTCAACTGGCAAAAGGAGGGAAACCAAAGGAGAACTTAGACAGGAGACAACATCCCCACCAAACATAGCCTGTTTTATATTTTGATAGCTGTATTTTGAGAAGGCAAAATTTGAGGCAACTCAGGATTCACTGAAAAAAATCTACATTTAAATTTCGGTTTCAGTCTAGAGAAACATTGAAGCTTTAGGTTCAAAACAATCTGCAGATTTTATGCATCTGAGACTGCATATTTACAGCAGATTTGTATTTCAGTTCCCCACTTGTCCCTTCTCAATGAGTCAATATTTGGATCACAGTTTGTGTTCAATTTCAACGGTATTTTGCTAGGCATTATTTTCTTTTCTAGCAAAATATTGTTTGTTTATTTTCCTAAAAGGGTTCCTCACAATTAAGCACAAACCAATGATCCAAAAAATAACCACAGAAGCCTCAGTGAAACACAGCTGTAATCACTGGAAAAATTCCTGTAGAATTCAAGGGAGTTTGTTTCATGGCCTGAGTGTTTGGACTAATTGATATTCAATCCATCTAATGAACAAACCCCATATATGCTCTCTTGCAGCCAGCCAGTGTACATGTCTGCACAGATTCAGCCACATACTGCTCACTCACAACAAGGCGGGGTTTGATTTTCTCCGGTAGGTTTTCCTCGACCTCTAAAAAATGGATATAAAGAATAATAATCTGATCTTCCCTGAAGTGCTTCCCTAAAATGCTTATGGCGAAAGCACCCGTGCTTTGGTGATGAAAAAACCAGGTCTAGACAATCAGGACAATTCCTTTGATTATAAAAGAAATCATCTATGGAGAGTGCATAATTGGATGCAGCTTCCTGAAGTGGGAACTTCTGATTAGCCAATACATTTGGAGTGATGCTTTTGTCAACTTAGAGAAATGGGAAACAGACCTTTTAATTACATGGGAAGGAATATCAGGAATGAGGGAAAAGATAGAAATCAATCTGTATTTGTAAAGATCTTGTGAAAACATGCCAGTTGTGCCATTTTCTTTTGCATTATACACTGTGACTTTACTTCCTGATTTTTGATTAAAAATACTTTTCTGTAAGGATGATCAAATGAGACCTTCTTTCAATCTTCTATTTATTCATAAAACCCGTAAAAGGGAAACGTGTAAATCAAATTATATTCAATTATAGTGCAATTCAGCCTCTCATGTATTACATTATTCCCTTTGTAACTTTTTGTCATAGCCACAGTTACTTAAGGAAGAGACTCAGTTGATTTGGAACACATCTAGCAATAAATGTCTGCTCAGATTGATTAAAATCCCAAGTTTCCCTTCAGTGGTTTTCAGTCTCAGCAGTAATCTGTTCTAGGCATATTCCAAAGCCTCGGAGAATACAGTGCTCTGATGCTGTAATAAACCAGGGACACATGTATCTTTATTTTTCACCTTCCTCCTGTCATTTTGATGATGTTATAAAGCTCCTTTTTAGCCTCAAGTGATAACAGGTGGAAGTGTAACTAGCAAGAATAACTCAGCAGTTGCAATTTAATAAAACAACGAGTTATGACATAGAGGAAAGAAAAAAAAAAAAAAAGAAATGGGTCCATGGCAAAGGTTGTAACTTGAGTTTGTGCCAATGGTTTGACAGAGGGAGAACTCCAGCCAAGGCAGTGGTTAATTTTACATCACTGTGGATGTATTGAGGCTATGTAGGGTTGCCCGGAGATGAATGTTACCCATTCACTGCAAAAGAATTAAAAGTGTCTGGAGGAAGAAGCTGAAAATTGGATTCTCCCCCCACATCTTTATTAGCTGCAGCATTTCATACTAGAAATTAAAGGGCAGGGTGAAATTAGGGCCTCACCTGTCCCCAGGCAAACTAGTGAGGCCACTCAGCAAAAGCAGAGCTGTCTTCTGTAAGCTCCTCGGCCTGCCTGACACGAGCAGTGACCCAACTTTCTCTGCAGCTGATGGAAAAAATTGATATTTAAAACCCACATGGCTTGCACTACAGCGTGCAGTCCTGCCTGTTTCAGTGATCTGGCTGAAGCAGTTGCTGCCGGTCTGCTCTTAGCTCCCCCCCATTGCAAAAAAATATGTGTTAGTGGGTGCAAGGTTTGCTGACCCACCTCCACGTTGTGTGCCGGGCTCTGCAGATATCGGCTAAAGGCAGTCACTGTCCACAGATGATTCTGGTTTTAACAACTGGGCATTTAGGGCATAAAATAGATTTCCATGTTACATCTGGAGCAGCTGTGCATTGGCAAGGGTAAGTTGTCTTGATTCAAAGACAGTTGGAATAAAAATTACTGAGGTGTCCAACGTGTTACTGAAGGGAAGTGACACTAAGAGGAGGGGTGGACTCTTAGCAGAAGAATTGTCCTGCCTAGGTGAGGTCAGTCTAGTCCCACCTGATCATCTAGATCTCCTCACAGATGTCTGAGGTGGGATGAATAAGTCTCTGGACTTTCTACTCTCTTCATTCACTGTCAAAAATCCTTATTAAATAGAACCTGACTTTTAGACAACCAGTGATAACCACCTACCCCTGTGTCCTTTTAGAGATCAGTTTGAATGAAATGGACAGGGACCTTACACTGAATCCTGCTGCAACACAGCCTTCTTTCCAGGCAATACCACCCCATCCCTATCAGCACTGCTTTACTATTTTTATTTATTTATTTAAATTAACTGAGGGGTTAATTTCTACAAGCAGCCATCTCCAATGGCTCCAATCCCTCTCCTCTTCCTCCCCAGTTTTTTGGCTATAGGTTGCAACCAGTAGCCCAACAGCTGAACTGAGTTTAAAGAAGAGCCTGGCTGATTCGGGGATTGGTCCTGAAGGCACCTGTGGTGATGTGTGTGCCCATGAAAGAGGCAGCAGGAAGCTTCCACAAGCAAGCTTAATTACAGTGTAATCATCAGGATCCTCTTCTTTCACTGGTGCTGGAACTACCTGTTGACCGCTGCCATTGTAGTATTAAAACATCAGGACTTAAAATTATAACCAAGTAGATCATGAGGTAATTGATCATGAGGTAATCAACCTAATGCGTCTGTTAGCAATAAATTTCCCAGTGAAAGACAATATTTTTTTTCCTTTTTGCAAGGGATTTAATTAAAAATTAACTCAGCTACCATATGACCTGTGTTTACTACCTTCTCACAGGTGCTTAAATATGTCACATGTTTTCTTCCTGAGGCTCTCCTGAGTACTGGCAAGGCTTGAGGGAGAAACTTTGGTGAGGAAATGCCTTTTCCACGAAGCCTGGGCATGGAAAGGCTATGTCCTTATTTGCTGAAATTGAGCTGTTGTACAACCTTTGGATCAATGCTGAGCTTTTCCACCACAGTCTATGAGCAATACGTGACACTCAGGAGACTCTGGAGTGTTGCTGAAGCTTCATAGATTTCATCGTCTGTGAGTAGATAAAAAGTGTCTTCTCTTGAAAAATTATATATATACAGCATTCTTCTATCCTTTCTGTTGAAAAAATGAAATTACCTTGCCTAGTGCAGTTTGGAGCGTGATGCAGATGTGCTCAGGATGGATGATGTTTAAAATTTGAAAGTCTGAGTTGAATATACAGAAAAGCAGAGGCATAAATGATGACATTGCAGCCCTTAGGAAAGACAGCTTGAACATATCTGTGAATATACAGAAGTCCTGGGGGGGCAGCCCTCCTCTGGTACCCAGCTTCTCTTCTGGGATGGGGATTAGGGATATCTGTTGCTACAAACAGAAGTTATTGCAGTCTTCAAGACTTCTTGTTATTAGTTCAGGGATTTATCTTTTTCTTTTTGTAACAGCTATATTTTCAGCACTTTTTCCTCTCTTCAGGTCTTATTTTGCAAAATTTTCAGTGAAACTATGTAAAGACCCCACAGCAGCTACTGGGCAGTGGGGATAATTTAACCCATTCATTGCTTTGAAGATCTGCTGTATGTTATGGATTTCTGGCAGTTAATCCCTGTAGCTTTTCCTGGGTAAGGAAAAATTGCTTCCGTATAATTTCAGATAACAGTAAATATCAGCCAGCACAACAAAATGATATTTATACCGGCAGAGGTTTGGTTGAATTTCTTGCACGTTATCCGGTAAGCTCATTTATCTCTACTAGCATATTGCATCCCTTTCTTGCTATAAGATCAGACACAGCTTTTTAAACTTTAAGTTATATTCATTGTTATGAGATAGGTTTTATATTTTCAAAATACTTGTAACGTACCAGAAGAAAAAAGTCATCGACGTGCTATGATTAGCGGTTCATTTCAGTGTTGTGCTATGTAGTTTTGTAATACTGTGATGCTGGTTGTTTTATCCATGCATTAAAATGATGAATCCTTGGTAAAACTAGTCTCACTTTCTGAAGAGAGAATGAATATGAACTCTAAGGTAGCCTTAATCAATGGTGAAACTGTGCCATAGTTATCTAAAGAAATGATTGCTGAATTTGCGAGCTGTAGCAATAAGGTAGCGTTTCAGTTTATGACAGCTTTGTGAGTTTTAACAACAGATTATTATCACCATCTCCAGGGAAGGAGGAAAATAAAGTAATGCAATGGAAATTCCACAGTCACAAGAAGAGGGAAAACAAATAATACCCAAAATTTAATCACTAGCTTGCTCCTTTTTATTCTTTTCACATTTTCTTTTTGGTCTATTTCCTTTTAGTCCCTACTGCAAAGGTGCAAATCTGAGAGGCTGGATTCAATCTACAGACTTGAACGTTTAAGTTACATTCAAATGTGAGCAGCAGTAATGGCAAGTTTTTTAAAAAAAAGATTGGGGTAAATTATTCCCCAACATAGCTAAATTAATTTCAGGATGGGATTACACCAAAGGAGTTGGATCCTCTGTTTTCAGAGGTTTGAAATACTTCTGCTTTTTTGAGGGGAAACAGATGGGCAAGAAAAAGGTGCAATCACTTAAAAGACACATACAGACACAAACACACAAGGATGAGCTAAGGAAACACTGAGCAGTCAGAGTAGGACTTACTCTTAGCCCCATCAGATAGTACAGCACACTTATTACCCCCATAGGCAGCACATAGAAGAGAAAAGAAGTAATCTGGACAATACAGTTGTAGATCCACATGGGCATGACCACAGTGCAGGTAGCAGAGCCAGGGACCAGGGTGCCATTGGGGAAATATTGCAGCATGATGCCGTGGGTGCCTGTGTTGGGGAGGGCGAAGAGGACAGAGAGGACCCAGAGCACCACGATGGTCCTCAGGGCACGCTTGCGAGTGCTCTCCAGCTTGGCACGGAAAGGATGGAGGATAGCAATGTATCTCTCCACGCTGACTGTGGTCACGCTGAGGATGGAGGCAAAACAGACTGTCTCAAAGAGTGCCGTCTTCAGATAGCAGCCGATGGGCCCAAACAAGAAGGGGTAGTTGCTCCACATCTCATAGACTTCCAGTGGCATCCCGAAAAGCAGCACGAGCAGGTCTGAGATGGCGAGGCTGAAGAGATAGTAATTGGTCGGGGTCTTCATGTTCCGGTGCTTGAGGATTACCAGGCAAACTAAGAAGTTACCTACCACCCCGACAACGAAGATCAGGGTGTACACCAAAGCCATGGGCAAGAACAGATGGCTCCGCCTGGGCCCGCACAGGAAGGCTAAGTAATCCTCGGTGCTGTTTAAGTACCTCCTGAAATGTTCTTCCTGTAGAGCGAGGTGATGAAACCAGGAGGTATTACTGATCCAGGCCATCACTGGATCTGCTGAAATGTTTCACAACCGAGATCCAGTCTTCTTTAAGTTTCTCTGAGCTAGTTTGCTCACTTTTTGCAGCAAGAGGAAGGGGCAGAGGTGTTGTCTTGCCAGACCTAGATGCACAAAGCCACCGAGAGATGTGAGTGTGTGAGTGTGCTTGCCTGGCTTCCCTTAAGGTTTTGCTGTTGTAACAGCTGTTCCCCTGCAAGGAGTCCCTTAGTCAGAAAGCCCCTCCTTTCACACATATTCATTGGCTCACTAAGTGCATTAGATTATAGAGTAAGAAAAGAGGTTCCAGCTACTTGTATCAGCTTCTGTGGCAAATGCATTTAGAGAATCAGAAATGCGGGATTTAGAGAGCTGGAGATCTGAAATATAGGATGTGAGACTAGCTGCAAGTTGTTTGTACTTGTCAGAGGATGGGAAACCAGACAAAAGAAACCCCAAAATTCAGTCCAAAAAGCTTTTACAATATTATATTGATGCTGCATCCAGTTATGAGCCTCAAGCAAAATAAAAAAAATAATTCTGGCATGACTTTATTTTGCAGATCTGCTGATTTTTACTTGCTGTGGTCTACAGCAGCAAGTACTTGGAAACAGTTTGATCGGTAGAAAGCCAACCTGTTTTTGTAGTCATTCTCGTGGTATTAGGCTACTATCATATTTCAGCCTTTTTTTAAACATTGTAACTTTTTTCTCCTGAATTCTGACATAGGATTTTAATTGTTTTTCTTACTGATGTAAAAATATTTTCCCACTCTCCTGTTATGCTGGACTCTGATCCTATATTCTTAGCTAGCTTTGTTTTGGGAATATTTCTGCACACTGTATTATTCCAAAGACATATTTATTGCCTCCAGAACTAGATTTACATGAATTTTTATAAACTCTTATTTCTTCCTGAATGACAACTATTCTGCAAACACACTTTCTGAGCCAAAAACGTGTATCCTGCAAGGATGACGGCTGTGTCAAAACAGATCATTTAGCTCCTTATGAATGCTTGATTCCTTGCTGAATTTCTCCAAAACAAAAAAGCTTCTAAGTGCAGGGATAGAATTTTCTGAGATTCAGGAAAAGTTTAGTTGTTTGGAATGGAAAAGGTGCAGAAGCTGAGGACTAGTTTGTGGAATTTTTGTCAGCTTGATGTGCAATTTTCCTGCCCAGTATCTCTCACTAGCTCTCACTTCTGAGTACCTGCCCAGTCCCCTCCTTGAAGCCATGTAAACTTTTTACATCCCCAGCATCCTTTGGCAAGGAGCTCCTTGGGTCTGCTATTTATGTGAAGAAGCACCTTCGGTTCTCTGACCCTTTAGCTGAGTATCCCTGGCTGCTAACATAAGACTGCATATTTTTAACCATCCAGAAGCAAAAGAGCAGCCCTTTTGGCTGACATCTCCTTCAAAATCCTGACAAAAGCAAGTTTTTCAAGGAAGATGCAAACTACTCCACTGTAAGTTGCTAGACAGTAAACTCATCCCACACAAAACCTGTTTTCTAACTCTTGAAGAACTGAGACTGGCTCACATCCTACCTTCTTTACTCCTTCCCTCCTTAACGTCTTCTGGTTTAGTAGAAGTCCAATAACCTTGCAAGATAAAAATATTGTTGTAGTAAGCACAGACCGCCTCCAAAAATAGCAGTAGTATGTGAAGAACCTGGGTTTGGTCCCATTGAGGCATATTCAATGTGTGGAGCCTGAGGCTGACTGTGCATTTAAAACGTTGAAGGCATGGAAAGTACCATGCCAACTGTACTGAAAGACAGAAGCGTGTCTCTTGTGATGACTTTCAGATCTGCTGAAATTATCTCACACGTAAACTATTTTCATCAGAATAACCCGACTCATTTCTTTAAGCATTGCACAGAAGTATTTTGTTCAGCAGATTGAAAGGTTTTATTGGACTGGTGACCAAAAAGTGTGCTCTTTTGACCTATTTCTCCCTTCGTTAAGGATTCATCTTAAAAAGATTCCTTGCATTTTAACAATGTTGAATTTTATTTTGATCTGCTGTTGGTGTAGCAGGTAGGAACAGAGGAATTATTAGTAGGGTGCCAGGCTGACGCCCAGATTCACTATTTCGGAGCACAATAGGAGACAAGTTGAGAATTTGTGCAGGACTAAACACTTTCTGTACCTCTGCTTAAATTTCAAGATTCACCCCCCCACCCCCCCCACCCCCATCTCTCAGTATTTCATTTCTTTCCCTTCCTCTTTTTTTCTCCCCTAGTAAGTTCCACTGCTCTCTATATTGCATCGTAACTGTGATCTGTAAACACTGCTAAAGCAGCTACCGAACTGGGCTTCACTTTTCTTCTTACACGTTAACCTCTGTAAAGAAACTGAAAACAAAACCTGAGGTCTGTTCAGCTGGAATTCAATCTTACAGAAAAGGAAACCAAAATGGACTGAGTTATTTACTAAAAAGCCTACAGGGCAGCTGTACCAATCCTGATCTCTATGAGAGGAAAGCAATGGGCTGTAGAAACACATGAGGTCACTTGAAAGTGTGGATGTGCAAGGCCCACCTGTGTCTTCTTCCCCCTTCTTGATGCTTTCTGATTCTGCTGGGCTCAAGTGCTGACAATCTGTAAGAGCAGAAGCAGAGAGGAGAAACAGCTCTATTTGTCTAACAGGTCACCCCTGGAACCATGTTGCTATGACCACGATTAAGTGGCAGATGGAGAGGACAAGGAGAGTGGAAAATATATTTCAGTTCATTTCTTGAAGCTTTATTCGATGTTCTTTATCATATCTGTGTCAATAAGGATAGGAGAGTATATCTAACCAAAGACTAGCTCTGGCTCTGTATGACTGGGAATATTTTATTTTTACAGCTGAGGCACTTCACTATGAGGGCAGTGAGGCACTGGACCAGGTTGCCCAGAGAAGCTGTAGATGTCCCATCCCTGGCAGTGTCCAAGGCCAGGCTGAATGGGGCTTTGAGCAACCTGGTCTGGTGGAAGGTGTCCCTGCCCATGGCAGGGGGTTGGAACTAGATGATCTTTAAGGACCTTTCCAACCTAAACCAGTTCTATGATTCTATGAAAATAAAAACAGATTTTCCTTTTGAAAGTCGTACTAAAGCATTTGGTATTCTTCATTATAAAGCACGCTTCATTGGTGCTTGCTGTTACATACTTGAAGGAAGATGGTGTGTTGCACAGTGACTTTAGAGTTGTGCAGTTTTATGTAATAGTTTCATAATTAATGTAATGTTACATTCTATTAATGTAGTGTAATATTTGGTGTCATTAACCTAGACAAATTGTTTTTGGCATGTTAAGTGCCACTGCTAGTCAGTGTGTGGCATTATCTACTTAGGCACTGACTATGCCCTTGTGCTGGTGGTATCTCTTGTACCCCATTTAGACTGTGGAATCTTCCCCTTAGCTGACATAACGTGCTGCAGCACATTCCTGTGCTCCATTAAGGGCAGCAAAGAGCACATTTAAGAAGAGGTAAATTCAAGTGCCTTCATGTTTGCCAAAGCCCTTGTAAGGGCACCCATTAGTGACTATATATTAGGTCAGTAAACGGTGGATAATTTTATATTTTAGGAAAAATTGGATACATTAATCAAAACAGCCAGAGAAGGGTGGAGGTAATCCATAGTATAGCAAATGGATAAACGCTCTGCTGGCAACGCTTACAGAGGGATGTACTTTGAAGAACCATGGGCCATTGTGAGGGTCTACCCTGAACAGCTGCGCATCTCAGACTGTAGAATTTTATTAATGCAAAACAAGTTTTTTTTGATATTTATATCTATGTGGTGAGACAAGGAAGTTTCTCATCCAGCTTCGTATGCTCTGGTTGTGAGTAGTATAGCTGTGCTTATGCCATAGTGTGCCATACTAATTAATTCTGTTGATTAGCTGAGACACAATACTATGCTGACAGGTCCACTTGGCATCCAGGACTTGAGCTGACATCGCTGAGCAGCCCTGCATGGGATGGTGCTCAGGGTCTGCAAGAAAGTGCCATAATGCTTACTGTACATGCACACTTAGAAAGACATTGCACTTCATTGCAAGGGCTTGCAGAGGGATTGGGTTTGCCGTAATACTTGTCAAGCAGGTCCACTGCTTTTTATCTTCAGCAATTACAATCCAGCCTTTCCTTTCTAATTTCCATTTGCAGCCATCAGGTTCTGTTGTTTCACCCTTTCTCCAACTGGTAGTTACTGAAGGTAGGTGCAAAAGCCTTTAGAAACCCTGTGTGAGGGGGCTACTATCCAGCCTGCCTGAGCTTGCTTTCCCTGCTCCTTTCATGGAGCCTTCCAGAGTTGCCCGTGGAGCCACACTGCTTTCTGAATTGCAGGTTCAGACTCACAGTTTTAATCCTCTGAGAACCTGGCAGGATCAAGTATTTCTGTTCCATAAGGATGCAAAGAAGAGGATGCAAATAAGAGGACACAGCGCTGGTAAGCACAAATGTTAAGGCATACTACACTGAAGATGTTAACACAATTGCTAGAAAATTATAGCCCCACTCACCTTATAAATTACTGAGCTATAATTATAGATCATGGATTTGACTTTTTTTTCCTTTTTTTTTTCTCCTTTCTCCTTTGAAAGGCTTCTTTGGTTGACTACAGTAGCTGGAATGTGAGTCCTTGTTTTTCAAAGCATATTCAGTATAACATTCAACATGCCATCAAATGCAGAGATATATTTTGTATATTTTTCTCTCCCTCCCTGCTGGAGGAGTGAGCTGCACTGTAATAATAGCTGGATCTGCAGTAGCCTTTCCATGCCTTATTGTAAATCACTTTGTAATTATCTAGGCTCTTTGCAGGCAGCTTTTCCATGGCTGTGCATGATAGCTGAAGTCCCCAGGATATCAATCAACACACATAAGAAGTGGATTTCATTAATGTGGTACAAAATACCAAGGAGTGCACCTCTCTGCCTGGAGCAGCTGGCAACCTGCACAGTCCGTACAGACACAGGCCACTTCAAGAGCGGAACCCATTTTGCCTAACTTCAGTTGTTAAAAACAACAAATGAGCCTACACAGATTTTTCAGGCTCCTACTTTAGTCAATAATGGAAAGAGGAACCTCCAGAGAGGGATTTGTCCCAAACCACAGCACAAGGTGAGAGATATGAAATGGAGAAGCTTATTTTTTCCTATCAGCTGCAGAGGGAATGTGAGTTATAAGCTTTAACAGCCAGCTTGTTAAACAGCTGAGATGAATTTAGACCCCAGATTTGGGCAGTTTTACTCCTTCTCCTCCCATCAGGACCAGTCTTTAGAGAGAGCCACGCACAGGCTTTGTCCCTGAGAAGCTGTTGGGGCAGCTGGAAACGGGGCCAGAGCACCAGCCAGCAGGTGAAGAGTAAGGACGGGGTGGATATACCTATCGACATGGCTTTCAGCAATGGATTGCTCCGTTACTGTTGGTTCCAGAAATTAGGGGGAATGACGTCCTTCCTTTTCAGTAAGCGTTCCATGTGTTGTTTGTGTGTGTGTGTGTGCTCACACTTTGAAGAGGCAGTGGGTGGCAGGTGGGAAAGTGGTTCAGGCTTGACATGCAGGAGAGCAGTGAAAAGAGCTGAAAAAACTCTGATACAGAAAATTTTGTCATACTGAATGTGTCCATCGTGACAAAGTGACTTGGACTTACATGGGGGAAGATGAAAGGATTGCCATGCCAGAAAAGTTATTGAAGTCACAAGCATGGTACAAAATGAGTCAGGTCGTCTGAGTCAGGAGGGATCTGGTACTACAGGACTCAGATTTATGCAGGAAGAATCAGATTATTCAGCATCTCTCTATGGGTTTCTGCATCTTATTACAGTACTAATACTGCGCTGCAGTTTCTTCCTCTCCTCGTGGTGTATAGGTTTGTCAGGAGAGCTCGACTGATTTCATAGTCTGGCACAAAAGAGACTTAACTAATTTCCCTGACATGACTTATCAGTATTATTTTTTCAGCTTACACCCATTTGGCATCTGTTCCACACCTTGGGATTTGGGCAAGGATTTTTCTCCACTAGAAAAAAATATCCATCCATATCATAGAGTCTGCATAGTGCCTGGATATGCATTAGACATATATACTGATGAGTCAGAAGGAATCACAGTGACAAATCTTAACATATTCAAAGAAAGGCAGTGATGCATGGTATTACTGGAGGTGGCAGAAAGTTGTCAATTTGATATAGGAGAACTGAATTCATCAATGAAAATGATAAATGGGAATTGACATAGCACATATCATATATAAAGCTAACAGTAAGAGGAATGTGAAGAGAATCCCTTTTCTGAACATTTCTTTCTCTAAGGGTTGATGTGGAGGTAGCTTTGCTGTAAGAATAATAAAGTTTATTTGAAAAATTTTGCTCTTATTAGAAAACTATATACACTCTTTATTTCCTTCTGGAATACAGTGATGTGTTATTTTATACTCTATGAAACAGTTTGTTCAGAGCTACTTACATAATAATAATAATGCAGCAATGTAAGAAACTGGAAATTAGACAGCATTTTTTTCTCCTCTTGTAATTTCAGAAAAGGCTTGTTTGAATTATCTATGCATGTTCAAATTTTCTTGGCTCCAGTAAAAGTCTCATTCTACTCTTCATAAGGGTGACTCTTTGGCAAAAACACTTGTCCAGAGTTTCCATTCCCTCCTGCCTCTGCCGCTGTTCAGATTGCTTTGTAAGTTAGATGACAGTGATCACCTGTCTTCGTGTCACATTGAGAATCAATATTATCTGACTTGGAGTCAAAGAAGCCATCTTTATGAAGAAGGATGTGCATAATTTGGAACATTAATATGCTGGCAGATGATGTTCTCTTCCTGCTCTTTTCCCCATTAGACTATCCCCAGGAGTCATATCTGGGTTTAGTTAAATGCAGCAAGGGATGACACTGTTCTTCTTAATGTCTCCTGCTACAAGGTTAGAGAGAGAAAGAAAACTCTAGACACAACTGTGGTGAAAAAGGTACATGCCGAAGGGCTAATTTGCTATAGTTTTCAGATAACCTAATAGGCTTTAGACATGCAAAGCAAACTGAATCTACTTATTAAAAAGCTTGTTTCAAATTGTGGTGTACACCTCAAAAACATTTTTGTGTTTTGCAGCCCACTCAGGAGTGAGGTGATCCCAGGCAGAACTGCAAAATAAGGTAAGATAACCCATGCAAGCCCTCTGGAGCCGGGGAGCAGGATGAGGAAGAGTGAGTCTCCACGCAATGAGAACAGCTCCTCTGTGCAGGACTGGGGTGTAGGGTTGGGTGCCCTGGGCACCGCTATGACCTGGTGATTTTGGGTTCAGTGGCTTTACTAGGTCCGTTCTTCACCAGGATTTAGATCAGTGTGCCAGTGTGGGAGCCCTGTTCCCCTCACTGAAACTGAAGGTGAGTGTGAGGCCCAGGAACTTCCCACACAGACCCCTGCAGGCTGTGCTCTCTTCATTTCAGGTGCAAAAAAAAAATGCTAATTGCACATTTCCTTATAGCACAGGCACTGAGGCCATAGCTGCTGCAGTGCATCTCTCTCTATTCTATTCTATTATCTATTCTATTCTATTCTCTATTCTAACCAGCCCCAATGTTAGTTTTACAGTGGCTGTACAAATTTGGCTTAGTCCACCTCTTTACTGGGAGACCACTTTAGCATCCAGATGGATAAATATTTTGCCTAGACAAGACACCTTCATTATCTGCTCATTTGCAAACTGGGATTCACAGCTAGATCTGGGCTGACCCAGAACTCTATTGATTTGCTCTGATTTTACTAAATGTTAAATATACCTTGTATCGATGAACATGCAAAAGTATTCTACAATACCTTCAATAAAACAGATTTCTAATTTAGAGAGAAATTACTCATATCTGAGTACTAATGTTTAGTAATACTAACTGGGTAGTAATATTAACTCTGAAATGGAACCAGAAATAGATTAGGTAAGAAGAACAGAACTAGAAAGCCTGATGTTTTATTTTTCAATTCTGTTTAAAATCAATGGCAAAAGGTTAATGTTGCTTGAAACAAGAAAAGCTTAATGATGGCTGGCAGGACAAAGGAGGGAAATAAAATAGAGAAGACCTAACAACCTTGAAACAATAACCTGTTAGGAAGATAAACAGAGTAACACTGGGGATTGGAAATGGAAAAGGACAAAATGAACTTTAGACAGGGAAATGAAAAGAATACACCAAATTCACGATGCACGTAAAAGTAAAGACAGAGATGAGGAGGGATGACAGAAAGAAAGGAAGCAACAAGAAGCCTGTAAAGACATAGGATCACAGGAGCACAGCTAACACAGCCTGGAAGGGACTTCTGGAGGTCTTTAGTGCAGCCTCCTGCTTAGATCAGGGTCTGCTGCAGTGCCAGACCACAGGCTGGACCATGGGGTGACCTCCTAGGTGCCGCAGAGGCTGCTGTGAGCTCCCCTGAAGCCTTCTCTTCCCAGGTGAAACCTGACCATTCTCTCAGCATCTCTTCAAGGGCAAGTGCTCCAGCCCCCAGCATCCTGGTGACCTCTCCTAAACTTGCTCCAGTTTATCAGTGTCATTCCGACTTTGGGGGAACCAGAATTGGATGCAGCATTCTAGATACGGGTGAATGAGTGCTGATCTTGGAGGGGGATAAACACCTCCCTCAGTCTGCTGGCTATGCTCCTATTAATACAGGCTGCTGCTGCCGGGCATACAGCTGGCTCGTGTTCAGATTGCTATCTACCAACACCCCCAGGTCCTTTTCAAGGGAGCTGTTCCCATCCAGCTTGCTTTAGTACGCGCTTGTCTGCCTTTCCCAGCATTCCTCTGTGTGGAAGCTGTTACCACTCAAATTTGAGGAATGGCTGTTTAGCATTGCTATTTCCAAGATAACACTGTGTATAAATCTGATTAGTCCCACATTGTTATTCATTATTCTCTCTTCTGCTGTTTAAGATGATTCAATCATCCCAGAAGAGAAAGGAAACAGTATCCGTGGTCCAGATTTATGAGGTGTCTGGGAGCCTAGGTCTCTCTGGTACTCATGAGACTTCGAATCTTACAGGCTGTTCAGAGCCTTGGTTTCTAGCCTTGTGTTACCAGTAACAGAAGAGGAATACTATAATACAAATTTTCCCAGCACTGTGAATGTCGTACTTAAATATCTACCTGGTCATTTCCCTGGAGGATATGATGCATGGTGAGGTGATACTCAATAGTCTGCTAGCACTAAATAAATGGCCTATAGAAAACACTCAGGATGTTTTCTCAAAGCACAAAAGAGTTCCAGAGTTAGAACTGAAGGTTTCCATGCTCCTCATTCCAGGTCTTGTTGATTGCCCGTGTTGATCAGTAAGTCCCCTAAAACTCTGGGGTGTCCCACAGCTACCAAACCCTCCAGCATCACTCTAGTGGCCCTTCTTGTCCTCGGAAGATGCTGTGCTTTCTTTCTTTCGGTTGACAATCACCATCTTTTGATATGCATGGTCTTACACACCACCCATTTGAACTGAAGTCTCAGAGCTGACATGCAAGTGATTTAACACAAAACAGAGAGGGGAGTCATGCAGGCAGCACTTTGTGTGACTGTTCGGTCAGGCTGGCAGCACTGTGTGCCTCCAAGCTAGTGGAAAACCAAAGAATTTGCTCATATGTATCAAGGTACAAGGTTTCAATGATACCTAATAGATAGGAAAGAAGAAGATCCGCTCTTACTCGCTAGGTGGAAACCGGTTCAAACCAGAATACAGGGCAGAAATCTGTGCATCTCTGGACCCTTTTGAGAAACATTTATTCACAGGCCTGGATGGGACTTCAGTGGTGAGTGAGTGTCTCACGCTAGCTCTGTGCTAAATAGGTACTTCTCAGGTGGAGTGTACTGGCCATGATTTTGTCTTCAAGATGTGACAGCCAGGGCCTAGGTATTTTGCTAGTGATTCTTTCTAAAGCATTCTACAGTGTGATGCAGATGGTGCTTCAGTGTTAAAAAGGTTGTGCTCAGTGGGGAAAAAACTTATCTTCCTGAGCACGTCTGCCCTTGCTGTGCTGTACAATTTCCCATGAGATTTTCAAGAGCTTCCTATAGCCCTGCCCTTCAAAGCAAGATGGTTCCTCTCTCCCAGAGAGATACAGAGAAGTATAAAGTTCTACAAAAATCGTAGTGATTTAAACTTTTGGGCATTTGGCTCTGTGCTGCACCAGCAACCCATTGGAGGAAGGTCATGAGACATTTTTGTCGCTTTCCAAAAGAAATGCTGTCTTCCCTTCCACCATTTTGGGAACATTATGTAGATTCTGCTTGAAGAGACATCATGTCTTCTTCTGACAACAGTTGCAATAATGTCAAGAGCTGCTGTATGATAGTTTGAAAAGTTTTAGCTCGCTACCAGATTTTGTACATATTAACTTGAAGGCTTTTTCTTCAGACCTTATACATATTTATAGTGAAGTGGGTGTTTTTTCAAACTGCTCTGGGCATTTTTATAATACAGGTGGTGGAAGGTGTTCTCTTACAGTACCTTCACATTAAAGGGTGAGAATAGGAAAATAAGTAGTTTCCATGCAGCAGCCACGCTGTTGTAGCAAAGAAGCTGATGTACTGTTTTGTTGCAGCTGGACTTCTGAGATCTGAAGTCAACTGTAAGATGAAAAGCGGGCCCAAAAGACCAGGCTTAAAATTAAATATGCTCTTTAATCAAAAAAGCTCATTTGAAGAGTGCTGTATTTCACTGCAAAGAGGTATTACTTTTGAGTAGGTTAAAGTATACGCACGGCATTATTCAAATAGAAAGTGCCCAAATTTGAATCACAAGAAGCTGGGTGTCATGGAAGCATGTGAAAACACCTCCTGAAGAGCAGGATGAAATAAAAACAAACTACACCCAAATCTGAAGAACTGAACAGCTGCACTTTTGAAAACATGTTATTTTCTGACAGTACATACATTAATGCCGGTGAATAGCTGTTTACCCAGTTAGTTGAGCAAAATAATTGTGTCTACTTTTCCACTTTAATTTCAGAGATGCGCTGCTGAGTTCAGATGTGCTTTAATCTATGCTGGAACACTCAAGATAAAGCAAGCAGCAAAGCCACCTCAAAGCAGCTCAGCCAAATGAACCTGCAGGGTCACAACAGAGCAGTAAAGACCCATTTCCCTTTCCCACTCTTGCTGCAGAAGCTCCCCAGGTATGGAGCACGTGCTGCAGCCCACCAGAGCTGTTCCCATTTCTAGCTTCAGTGGGGTTGGAATGAGGGTCCACTGGGCACTGCTCCTTTTTGGTGGACAGCATCAACCTCACATCTCAGTCCAGACAAGTCCAAATTGCTGGTAAGCATGTTGCTATGGGTTGCTGCGTGTCTGTGTGACTCTTCAGCAGCACGGGATCAAATACTGGTAACGTTTCATCCTTTTTCAATGCAGTGAGGATGCTTGCTTGCTTCTATCTGCTTTGTCTTCCTCTGACGTTCTCTGCCAAACATTCCTGGCAGCACGGAAACTGCTCCTGGTCCTTTCCTCGGACAGTTCCTGGAGAACCAGTTGGGCCTGACCCTGGAGACTCCGTCTTAAGCCCACAAATGGATGTGTAGGAGTTGAAATAATGAAAACCTTGGTAGGAATCAACTCTAGTTATAAGCTTGTGGTTAAAACAGCTTTCTTTTGGGAAATAATGTTTTGATGAAAACCAGGGGGTTTTGTGCCTCATGAGATGCTACTTATTTTGATGAAATTACTCCCCTCCAGAAAACTTCTGAAAGTAAAATTTAATCTGCTTTGGAAATGTCAAAATAAAGGTTTTAATATCAGAATATTTTTATGCCTTTTCATTTATATTAGTTTAAATATTTCTATATTATTTTCAGATCTGTCATAAATATTATTCGATAGGCTTTGTTAAGAACGTGTCAAGTCATAGTGTGAAATACAGCCAGACATAACATGACATTTACATATTTTCTAACCTTTTAAAATAAGTTTTAAGTACAGTTACTGCTGAGTAGAGACTGAACTGGAAAAGTAATGCTAAGTCTTTCAGAGTGTTTCTCATTTAACCAAGAAGACAAAAGCAGCACTGAAAGCATTACCCAGGGAATAGCAGTTTTCAATAGACCAGTGTTGACTTGGAATAATTTTTTAATACTTAAAATTATATTCTTTTATAAAAATTATTGGAATTCTAGACATTTTCCACTCAGCAAAAGATTTCAGGATTTCAGCTATTCCTCCTTATTTAGAAAGGAAACAAGTCTTCAAGCATTAGTATTTCAAATGAACCCAACTTTCTGACAAACTCTAATAACTATCACTTTTCTTCTTCACAGATTGGTTACGTGCAGATCTGACGCCTGAAAAGTTCCACAGTCACCTTTGCAAATAGGATCTGGAGACTTCAGGTAGGCAAGGTTGCATTTACATACAGAACAGACAAGCTTTTAAGGGGTGCATCATCAGACACTTCATTTTCATGTAACACAGACAAGTTTTACAGCACTGGCCAAAATTAAGTAACTCTGTGTTTACCCCTACACGCTGCATCTTCTGATAAAGCAAGAGCAAACTGCATCTTTCAAATACTTCTTGGATTTGACCCTTATTATTTGTACTGTCATAAAAAAGGTTTAGCAAGTAAGGCAAGTCCTTAATTCTAGACAGAAGAGAGGGCAGGAAAGGCAGCACTAGATTCAGAGATAACATGTTAAACTGTTAAGATAAATCAAGGACATTCTGGACTTCTAGATATATGCACTTATATGTGTATATGTAGAGTCCTGTATAAAGGGTAGCTATGAAACTACATAAACAGAGAGTTTTCCCTTTCATGTGGTTTATTCTAGTTCTAAACATAAAATAAATCTTTAAAGAAATGAAAAAAATATATAGATAACCTGACCACTACAGCAAGCATATCAGTTTATATTTAAACAGGCAAAAATATAACCTATGATTCTGACACTTGTTTTTAAAGCTTTTGTATTACTCTAAAAAGCTCATGGTGTTGGTGGTGTTTGGAAGCAAATCAATGCCTCTTATTTACTGTCTTCATTTCCATTGCATTTTTAAGTGTGTGAGAAGACGTGTGAGGTTTTCTAGGGATTTATCTGCCCAGCTTTTATTGAATACAACTAATCAATTGTAAGAATTTTGAGAATAACGTTTTAAACACTGTTTTTGCAGAGCTTATGGTATCTAACACTTAAGATTGTGATCTTAAACCTCTTCAGTGCACGAAAAAAAGCAATACTCCCTTATGTTGCTTGAAGGCAGACAAATACAAATACTTTCCCCCTTAATGGGATTTTCCAGCTCAGTGGGATCCTAGCTAGAAGATTTTGGAATAATTTTGCAGTTTTGTGTAGGTAATAACTGGGGACAGTGTATCATAATATCCCAGAGTAGTGAGGGGAAGGGAAGGGATGCAGAATGCATTGGAGTTAATTACATCATTCATCCAGCTGGTAATTTTTTTCAGTAGAAAAAGAACTGTTATCAGAAAATATCAGGTTGTTGAACTCAAAACCTTTCATGTGAATGCACTTGTTTTAAACACTTATTAGGCAAAAATTTCTCTGTTTCAGGGTGGGCTTCTAAGCAGCACGCTGAAGGACTTTGCTCCTTTCCAAGAAAAGTCAGTAGCCCAGTGCGCTGGGTATTACCCCAGCATGTGCGACATCAGGTTCAGCTCTCCATTCCTACACGTTTGTTAAATTAATTCCAAAGTAGCCAAAAGTCTGGCATTAAACTCTTTCTGTGGTGAACAGCTAGACATCTGACCTGGAGCTGTCGAAGCGGAGGTTTGAGCCTGACCTGCATCCACCCTTTTTACTGTGTAATACAGCCTGGCTTAGCCTGGCAACTCTATTTCTTATACGGTCTGTTTTAGCTTTGCAACTGTATTGTTTGTTTCAGTGTAATTACTATGGAGAGATTGCTAAGAGGGAAGGAGTTGTTTAAAACTTATGATCCCTGAGGAGGCTGTACGGCACTTGAGGACAGCGTTCTATAGGTAACTAATGAAACAAACTTAGACTTTCCTTGGACCCTCCCTATAAGGGAAGAAAATTAAGGTTCAGTGATCAGGCAGCTGTAACTATAGGGTCGACTATTGTTTGAAACCCCTTAGAAGACTCTGAGATACCTATAAGGAGCATGCACGATGCTGAATTAACATAGTAAAGCCTATTGAATGGATATGTATGATTTTCCTGAGAAATATAATGCATAAAGACAAGCGTGGACTATATAACTTTGTTTGAATGAGATATATAGCACGCACGTAGGGTGGAATGACCCCCCATGCACCCAGTGCTGCAATAAAGAATGCCTGCTTCTTAATGTTATATCGGTGTTAAGGAGTTTTCTTATTCCCAATTTCAGTGAGACCATCATGCAGAGGGAGCCCCTACCCACAGGCTAGCACTCACATAGGCTCTGAGTTTTCCTGAGGTAACATTCAAATAGTCGTTGTTTTAACTAAAAAGCGACCCTTGAGTATTAATGAGGTAGAGGAGGCATTTCTTCTCAAGATCTGAAATCTATTTCAGAAGGTAGCTAAGATTCAGTAATATTCTGGTGCAGATACATACCCACCAAGAACAAGCAAATATAGAAAACAGAGATAGCTTTGAAATTTTTCCAAGGAACAAATAAAAATCTTTTTTCCTCCTTTCTTCTCCCTTATATGACAAACAAAGGCCATTTATAATGACAAATAAAATGTAAAAACTTCTGTGACTTGCCTAGGGCTGGAAAACGGGTCAGTAATTCAAGTTCTATAAGAATGCAATGTTTATGGTTCCCAGCTGCCTCCTTGCCTCCCTAGATTGTATTATTTGTTTCCCTTGTATGCTGAAAATGCCCTAAAGTATAAAGAAGAACTTTTAAGAACCACATGTGATTACATAATGACAAAAATGGGATTGTTTGGAATAATTTTGAAATGACTAACTGAGCTACTGGTAAAAATTATCTCCTAATTTTGTTGATAGAGTGTGATGATAGTACTGAAATACACCTTCAGCAATGACACTGCTGCAGCTTAAAAAGGGAAAGTGTAAACATTTTTGCAAAGCTGAAGTTCAGCAGTTTAAAGCAAATAAAAAATCTATGGCATCTAATTTACACCTGATTTACACACAAAAACCCAAAATGGTACATGCAGTAATTTTTTTTTTGCGG
>JAVJGI010000064.1:58209093-58226237 GCA_035590275.1 Ibycter americanus | reverse complement strand
CATCACAGCCAAAACACAGCACAGCACCAACTACCAAGAAGAAAATTAACTCCATCCCAGCTGAAACCACGACAGTGGGCACAGGGGAGCCTCCTGTAAAAGGGACCAGGGGTCTTCGCACACTGCCACATGCAGAGCAAAGAGAGCATTGGGGGTGGGAGTGTGACAAGCAGCCCAGATAAATGCTTTACAGCTTTTCACAAGCAGCAAAAGCAGTGCAGGAGCAAACAGAGACATACCCCCATGGACATCCTTCCTCCATGACTGACTTCCCGAATGGCTTCCCGATAAACAGATTTTGTCCTTATTTACTCCTGGAAGTTGGTACCTTCTTTGCTTGCAAAGCGTTCCATTGCGTGATCGGTAAATTTATACAAAACCTTGTTGTATTATGGCTTCCTAGAAAACAAAGATTATTTCTGATTTAGCAACACACTGTCTCAAGGCATACAGAATTTCACTGGGACGGTTGCACATGCCACCTCCTTTCCTTTCTTCAGCGCTCACTGAGTTCTGTAAGATGAACGAGCACATGGGTGCTTTGGGGGAGGAGGTACCAACCGCTCCCCCCCACCCCAGCCACGCAGCGAAGATGAATGTGCCCAGACTCAGGTGACAGATCGAGCCCACCCGGATCATCCCAGCTGACCATCCCAAAAGCATTCTCATTTTTTCCTGCCGTTAGAGGACCAGGGATGGAAATCAAGACAAGCATTCTAGTATTGACACACTCATGCTGTTAACACATTGAATAATTGTACAGTTGCAGAATTTAGGCTGGATTCAATAAGGAAATGAATTTGTCACTGACTGTCTACTCCCACCCCAGTAAATTTGAATTTGTTGATTTCAACCACATTTCAAAGTCTGAAAAAGTAATTTAGATCTCACATGTTTGACAGAATTAGCAGCTGAACAGAAGAGAGTCATGTTACTGGTCCTGCTGAAGGAAAAAGCACATGGCTTTTGTTGCCCATTTTGCTCCCCATGAGCACGTTGCCTCCTGGCCGATCGGTTCGGATGGAGCCCCAGCACACAGCTGGCCCACAGAGGTTATTCCTGGCTGGACTCATAGGAAGAGCTGGGATTACCATCATCTGAGTGGGGAACTGCAGGGGCGGGGGGAAAGACACAGATCTATTGGAGTGCACTTCCATTAGGTATGCTTTTCTTGGCACTACCCTTTTTGGATGGAATACTGCGGTTTTTTAGTTTTGTTGATTATTACTTTTACGAGGGGAAGTAATGCTTTACTTGCTCCTGAAAAGCTGTTAATGAGATTTTCAAGCCACATTAAACAAATTCATAATGTTGCAATTCTGTAGTTAAAGATGAATCGTCTCAGTTTATCATCCGGGTAGCTGCAAGCAATAAAAACCTGTTTTGGTGACTTTTACTTCAATGTGGGTCGTTTGCACTTCTGCTGTATTTCAGAACTTTTCATAAAAGATCCTGTTGGCCTGCATGACAAACTGAAATGATCTGCAGTGCTGGATCTTTTATTCAAGGAGATTTTCACCTTCATGTGGCATCCCATGATTACTGGAGGGAGAAGAGATTTTAAAACAGGGTTTTAGAAGTTGTTCTTTTATTTCCATATGCAGATTTCATATTCACTTCACTGGATATCTGTAGATTTATTTATGGAGACTGGTTGCTCTGAAGTGATAGCACGAGCAGATTATCTTAACACGACAGCCAAGGACTCCTCCAATGAATTTGTATCCCAAAGCCACAGAAAAGTCAAGCTTTCCTAGGAATATTTACTCCACTTCATTTGAACAGCTTAAGTGCATGTCAATGGCCTTTCATTCCACTTATCCTCTCTCTATCATCAGTGTATTAAGCTCTCTTCAAACACAGCATTTTTAACCTGTTTGGGGTAAGTTTTAATTGGCCTGTTTCAGGAAAATCAACATTGACCTTCTCCTTCTGTAGTGACCACTGTAGTGGGAGCTGATATGATTTAGTTCATTGTTTTTACTGTAAAAGCTAGACCAGGTAAATTAAAGTTCAGGTTACATATTGTGTAATAATCCAAACACAGAAAAACACTTGAACAGTATGCTCTGTGACATCCTGGTTAGTTCTGATGCCCTTATTCCATACACAAACTTATAATATTTAAATAGACCAAGACCTAACAGTTATCACTGAACTAGAGGCGGGTGGGAGAGACGTAGCCCAGCTTACAAACAAGCAATGTTTGCCTAATATTTATCTCCCACATATTTCTCAGCTGTCAGATCTGTTCTTATTCTACAGGGAGAGAAATACAAAGTCTCAAAAAGAAGGTCAAAGTGAATTCTGGAGCAAAAGTGCGTACCTTGTTTTTGGGAAATGCAGGCTTGGTTCCTTCTTTGTTATTTCCCCAAGTGCCACGAAAGTGACATACACACCGTCTTCTGATGCGAGATGTGACATAACTGACAAACTGCCAAGACCTGGGCATCCTCGGAGGACTGGAGAGCACAAGTCTTCACAGGTCTTTGGCTGTGATCACAGTCAGACAGCAGGCCATAGGAGGAGGAAGGCTCTATTGCCAAGCGTTGGTTAACTAATATGGAAGACATAGAAGACAGACAATAATTTCAGCTGACAACATAATTCACTTGCTCCTACAGGGTATGTTCTCTGTGGCTTTTCATTCTGATAGCAAGAGAAAAATGTCTAAATGAGAAAAAAAAAAAAAAAGCCAGAGCAAATGAAGCCGTACCAGTAGCTCCATTTCTGTGGGAAGGTACCAAGGAGCTGGCAGTTTGTGTGAGGGATCCAGCACAACTACTAGCATCTTAGCTTGGTGGATAAACACAGAAGATCAGAAATGAAGGTAATCGGTTTAATATGTTCCAGCAAAGCTAATTTCCTAGAAAAATGTCAATCTTGTTGCCTTGGTGAATTGTCCAGTGTATTAAATTTCATAAATCCTTTATCATTTCAAATCTTTGCAATTTGCTGCTTGCTCAGCCACTTACCAGAGACGTTTAGTTTCTCTGAATATTTTTCAAAAGCTCTGCTACAGCTGCTGGGTCTGTTTTGCACTGAAACACAATTACACATTGTCACAAGCCTGCAGAAGTCTGGGATTCATCTGCACTACCCATGTCCTTGCTACAGGGCAGAAGTTTCTTTTCCTCTCAGAGCTCTGTGTTGCTAGACCTCAAGACAGGAATTTGGATGAGCACGCAATAGCAGTATAGGCATGTTAAGCAGAAAGCAATAAAGGTATTTCTTTCACCAAATCCAAGTAGGAAATACTACATAAAATGATCTATAGAGATACAGCTGTCTGGAAAAAAAAAGAAACAAAAAATTTACCTAGCGATTAGACTGACATTATTAATATAAATAATTCCGCTGATTGGTAGGTTCTTCACAGGCTTCCTTCAATAGGTGTCTAGTCCTCATGCATCCCTTATTAAAGACTTATTTTCACAGAAGGCAACCTTTCTTTGCAAGACTTTTATATTCCAATGTGGGTATCCCTCTAGACACCTATTCCTGGACATCACTCCTCAGAGGGCTTGACTTATCTCAGGTCAGTCTAAATTTATTTATATCCTGCAACAGACACATTAGCCTCAAAATATGGCTTAGTCTCTCCCACCACTAAAGTATAACCAGGAATAGCTATCAAGAATAATTGGAACATTTAATTATTTTTCAAAACCTCCAGTGCTGAAGAGTCCCAAACGTCCCTTGACATTGTCTAAAGTTTGATTTTTCTTAGTCAGCTTTTTTTTCTTAATACCTCAGTTAAATCTCTTTGGCTTCATATTAAACCCCATATTTGTGAACGTGGTGAAGAACTCATCACTGCCCATGTGAAAAAAACAAACCCTTTCATAGAGTTGGAGACTTCTCAGGTTTCCCCTATCACTTTCCTGTTGTAGAAGAAAAAATAAATTTCTTTCCACTTTATATTGTAGTTCGTCTTTCCCAAAACTCTATCATTTTCATAGCCTTTAGCTGTTACTAGCTCTTCTGTAATTACTGCAATTTGGAAACTGCTCCCCAGTAATCATCCCTTTGATGTATTAATAGAGAAAAGTTATATGCACTCTGAATGAAAAGTTTAATAATATGTCAGAAAGCCTTCTGTGGACAGCAATATCAGAGTAGAAAGCATTGTAATTTCAGTCATGGAACTTGTTTTAAATGGTTTATGAATTTATTTTCACATCTAAATACAAACTATGGTATGGTATGAAATTGAGATGCTCTATAGCTAATGTGTTAAGTGATTCTGAGCTTAACAGGAACACTTTCTGAAACAGAAAAGGTCTGGGAAAAGCACGGATTTGATCTTGTGCTGAAATGACAATTTTACGAAACAACAGATTTACCTTGGAATTTCTAGATTGCTGGAAAGTTGGAAAAGTGTTGGCTTCAAAAAGAAAACCAAAGGAAAACATTATAGTTCTTTTCATTGATCTGACCTAGTTACAACCACTCATAACCCTGGGACTGAAGTGTTCTCTCTCTCTTGACGGTGACTTCATTGGGTAGGACAGCACACAAAGCAACTCAAATCCGAGTGATCTACCACCTCCATCCCCCGACAAAACTGACCAGAAGTCCCAGAGTTAGTCTTGTTATTTTGGTCTGGTTTTTACTCTGCTGGCTCTGTTCAGCTCATTCATCAAACACCATTGAAAGTCCTGATGTGGAAAGGACTGGCTCTACAGACATAACAGAATGACAAGGACCCTCACCCTTGCCAAGGTGGTGAGCTACAGGGTTTTCCAAACAGCTGTTTATTACCATGGAAAACCCAGGAAGAAAGAAAGATCCTTTTGTGATGGCAATAACTAAGGAATAGGATTCAGTGGGGAATTGTTGCTTGCCCAGAGAGTACACAGATAACACTGTCCACTTTCACAGTCTACTCACAGATCATGGGATGGAGCTGGCACAGAGGATGCCTACCTTCCTGTTTGTCCTTGCCCTGGGCAGAAAGCGGACACACCAGTGAGGCTTTGGCTATGTCTCCATTTTCATCTGATGCAAATGAACAAAGAGCTTCCTTCAGTCTCCACAGCCAGGCACTATACTCCAGAGAAGCAAGAACTATCTCAAGATACCTGGGACCCTAATAAAAGCATTGGCAAATTTTTCTATTCTTGTACAATTACTTTGTTCCCAAGTGCCTGTCCAACTTCAGAACAAATAAAAAACCCCAAATGAACAAAACCAAACACAAACAAACGAAACGAAAAGTCAGGCAACAACACCAGCCATCTTTAGAGCTGAAAACATTTGCAAATTCCTGCATAGGTCTGCTCTGAAAATCTTTAGGGAAAAAATCTTTCCTGGAACTGTGCTGCCTCAGCCTTTGGTCACACTCTACTGACCTTTTCATGTATTAAGTTCCCCTGAGAACTGATGTTCTCCAGGATGAATAGCAGCAAAAAATACGTGAGTGTTCCCTGACTGTCTGCAGGTGAAAATAAAACATGCCTTAAGGTGCAGCTAAATTAATTACTTTAAAAACAAAATCGAAGCTTGACGCTGGCAAAAATTACAGAAAGTTCCAGCAATGACTCAGCCCTAAGGAGCAGAGCCGGGGGGATCACGCAGGGGGGCCGTGGTCCAGCACTGTCAACCGCGCTGGGGACTGACTGCATCACTGCGGCTGGAATTATACCGGAGCGAGCCTTGGGCAAGCGAAGGGGAAATTAAGTGCTAATGAGCAGATTGCCCTGAATCACTCTGGTTCAAACAGACTGTAAATCCAGCCAGCTGAGGCCTCCCAGGTGCACGCAGCGATTGCTCGCAACAGGGGAGGAAAGAGCAAGACAGAGATGCTTGTGGTGCAGAGAGGAACGTGGCTGTAAGAAGTTTTAGGGTACCCTTTCCATACTGGAAGACACCCTGTGATTTAAAATGCGTTGGACCAATTTTAAGAAAGGAAATTTTATTTTTAAAAAAGTTAAATATTCCAGACAGAGAGTTATTTGGGAATATCTGTTGTGTAACTACTGTGAAACGGGTGCTTCCAGATGAGACAGTGCCCTACAGCCAACACAATGAGTCTGTTTATAGTACAATAGCATTTGCGGGAAATGTTAGCTGGGCTGCTGCTGTGAAATTCAGACTTTTTTTTTTTATCAGCAAATCATTTTCTCCCAGTAGTTTTCTGTTGTGCCAAATTGCAGTGCTGAATGCAAAGAGATTTCTCCTGGCACCACATGTACTAATTGGAAATTCAAGGCTGCCAGTCTCAGTAATTTCTTGATCAATCTGTTGTACCTCCGACAGAATGAAAGCAGGTTAACATAAAGCCCGGGTGATCCAGTCAGCACAAAGTGAGCGCAATGTCTGTTATAAGTACAACACCCCCAGACTTACCCATGCAACACAGGGCAGGTTATTGCCTGTATTGCTAATAAATATTGCCCTATCACAAAGATGAATATCTACCATTAAAGCTAAATCACATAGTGTGTCTCGCTGAAAGTGTAACTGCATTAATCTGGCTACTCATCTCACCGGTACTGGACACGGAAACTAATAGACTACATTATTAAGGGATCATTGCTTTACAGGATGGTACAAGTGTGATTTTGTTTGATTCAAACTGAAATATGTATTTGTTTCTTATAAGAAACAACAACAAAAAGAGGTTTTTCGTATTTTCTAATTTTAGATATTTAGAAAATGAACAGTAGGAACTAAGAGCTAGACATCAGCTCCATCTCAAATCCGGCAGAGCAGCTCTTCTTCAAGTCAATACCTTGACTCAGAGGATATTTTCTTAGTCCAGTTCAATTCCCACATCTTCCTGAGACAGTCTGACCCAATACCTCTTCCTTCCACAGCCTGTGAAATATTCCCTAATGAGGCTTTTCCAGTCTAACCTGATAAAACCCTCCCATTTGCCATAGACTATTGCAACATTATTTATAGCAGGAGCAGGTGCTCTCAACAATATCTCCCTGTTGAGCAGATGTCTTCATTCTTCAACCACATAGGCAAAAACATTTTTAAAAAGATTAAAAAATATTTTTCTTTGAAGTCATAATTTATAGAACAATAGAACAACCCATGTTTTTTTAGATCATAAAAATGGATGTAAGAATCTCAGTTTGCCACCCCCCCCCCCCCAAATTTCACATCTTTTCCTTTCCAGAAAGAAGAAAAACAAACTTTGGGGTACTAGTGGTGGACTTCTTGGCAGATCCAGTTCACTGTCAGGAAACTGGTAATAACAGACCCATTCCTGAGTGTCTAAGACCACACATCAGCTTCTCTTCCCCCGCTTTATTCTCACATGCATACAGAAAGTTCAATTACTCCTTTTGTAGTCAGGCCATTATTTTGCTTTTCTAGAAGCTGAAAATGCAGGTTATAGAGGTGCTGCTTCATGGCTGCTTCCAACCTGAACACAGTCTGACTCCTCCCCTCTTCAGGAACCTTACAGGGTTTGTTTTCACTTATTTATCTGATAACAAATAGACATTTGGCCTTAAAACTGACTTTTCCTAGCTCAGCTCTTTCTTAGCCAGGCAATATTACCGCATAGTGACAACTGTATTAGCAGCAAAGTAAACTCTGTATTTCTTAGAAGAAAGACCTTTTTAAAGTTTTCCCCAGCAGCTCAAAAGTTGCTGGTGGAGAAATATTTGAAGTATTTTGTCCTAGGAAAATGGAAATTATTCAATGTATTCTTACCTCATAAACCCAGAAGCTCAATGTGGTTGTTCACAACTTCTCAGCAAACCTCCCACCTACAGCTTAGGACCGTGAACTAATTTCAGATTTCTGCTAAACACGAGAATACAACAAGGAAGAGTGATGCAGTAAGGGATGGAGGCTGGATGGAGGCAAGTAATGAGTTTAGGTATTGCATGCAGAAAGCAGCTGAAATAAATCTCGCATTTCCCACAGAACTTGATTCAGGTAATTGCAGAGGGAGAATGACAATACCGGGTAGCTCAGCTGCTCTAGCTTGGCTCAATATAAGCACAGAAAAGTGTAAATAAATTCAGCCCACTGGGGAGAAAACTATTGCCTGGGCTGACTGGGGCTGCTTCTGGCTTTTCTTTTTCCTGCAGCAGTCTAGTGTGTTATCTGTGTTTTCTGATTGTTTCTTACCATTCTTGTTAAAACCTTTGACTCCTACTCACTTCTTTTTGGATATCATTTGAAGAAGTAGTAGAAAGGCTTTAAAAAAATGTATTTCAAGCAATTGACTTTCTGGAAAACTGAGAACAGCAAGGCTATTGTGCAATGGCAACAGCAGGGAGCAGATCGTGGCATTGATGCTAGTTACTGAGAGGGGTGATGCTCTCAGTAACTGATGTCTGCAGAGAGGAGTGGTTTTACCTATAAAAAAAATCTCCAATACAATGTTTTCCTTCTACAAATTCATTTAGTTCTGTCCAATATCCAGCCCTTTTCCCTGTAGCTTCCTGAACCTTTTTGCCATTATAAAAAATGCATTTACTTTGTCTTGTGTCTGTCCCTCATATCTGCATGCACCTGGCTGGTGGAAGAAAGCAAGCTAAAAGTGCAGCATAAACTGTTTCGGTAACGCTGACATAACCAGTGCACAAGTGCTGTGGTTTAAGAAAGGTGCTGAAGTCACATCTGTCCTAACACACTGTCAGATGCTGCTGCTGCGGTCCAGGCTGCTGCAGAAGTGAACATGTACTAATCCCTGAGCTGTCACAAACCCTCTCCAGAGGATGCTGGAGCTGGCACTGCAGCCTGGTGAGCTAAATGTGCAGAGGTGACACACATGCGGCTCTGCATCCCTCCTAGAAAGATGTAACCTCTGGCAGAGGGAGAGATGGGCTGCTGGAGGTGGGAAAGCTGCTATAAGGTGACAGGGCTGAGCTGTCAGAGCCCTAATCCTGCTCTCGGTCTCACTGTGCCTCAGGAAGTGAAATGCTGCACATGAGAAACTACCTGTGAGACAAGCAGGGCCAGTGAACACCACATTTTCCAATCAATTTGGTTTCAAGTCATATTTCCTTCAAGGGGAGAGAAGGACCGGCAAGTTCAATAAAGGCACCTTCCTTTCAAGAAAAATGAAAACGTGCTCTGATCAAATTTTAGATCAATTTAAAAGTTTTCACTAGACTGGAAAGGAAATATTTCATTTCAAGTTGCTTAACTTTTTAATTAGGCCGAATTTGAATGGGGGACACTGCTTTGGAACAAATTGTTTTAAAAAGCAGAAGAAAATAAAACTCTCAGCTTTTGATGTTGAAGCAAAACACTGTGGCATTTGCCAGTGAAACACCCTCATGCTCCACTCCCTGACCAGCAGACAGCCGGTAGAGCTGGCTTATGGCATCTGATGCATGAAGGTGCAAGATGTTCACAAATTTAGGATGTTAAGTCATGAAAGAAATTAGTTCAGATTCGCAGATACCTCAATGGCAAGAAACAACTGCAAATAAACAAGACCAAACATTACAGTTAAGTATATAAAGATTATAAAGATCTCATGATGCTAAGCGGTGAACCCACAGTGCTTCCTAAGTAGCCAGGGTTTTCAGCAGAGATCACAGATGTACTTTCAGCGCCAGTAATGAGAAGAAACAGTGTGTTAAGGAGTATAAAGATATTAAGAAATTTTTTTTGATGTGTGAGTCAACAAGGCATAGAGTATTAACCATGTATGATCCTCATGGGCTGACTCCAGGCTTCATCTCTGGGGGGAAGAATAAGAAAGCACATAATTGCTGGTCCCAGCAGGGAAGCAAAGGAAAAAGAGCTGTAGCAGCAGCAGAGCTATAGGGGTCCCAAATGTATGAGCTGCTGCGTGTATACCTTCTCTGGGGGGAGCCTGCACAATCCTAGAGCATAAACAGCAACAGCTGTTTGTATCCTCATCCTGCCCTGGGTAACGGGGAGGTCTATCATCCCTAGGAGAAATGCTGACAAGTATTGGGAGTGGGAATGGGAAAAATATCCCATTTTTCCCCAGAAGTTTCCAAGTTCTTAATAGGCCACAGGGAAAAAACCCACAACAACCAAAACAACACAATTCTGTTTAGCCTTCTATAAAAACACGTATTTTACAAAATCCTCCAAATATTTTGTAAGATTTTGGAGTGAAAAAAAAAAAAAATTGTAGCAAAGAAAAGCCAGTACAATGATCATTAGTACTTCCTACCATTAACCATTGAACTTCCGAAGCAAAAACCTTTGAGGATCTAGTGAGAAGATATCACAGTATAGAATTTCGTTTGAAGTCAAACTAAAAAAATATTAAATTTTAATTATTAATAACATTGGGCTTGAATACGCTGAGTATCAGACAGAAATCCAGCCCAGGATAGCTGAATCCTGACTTGATGACTGAGAGCTTTACAGCTCAAACTGCGCAGCTCTCTGCTATTCTCCCCAAGAAGCAACGCAGTGTTTGGCACTGATAGCTGCCAGGGCTTAACCATTACCTTGCCCACATTACTTTGACAGGGACCAAAGTCCATGAAATTCATTCATGTTACTCCTTCCATACTGCAGCCACCACGTGTTCAGTTTCCTCTTCAAATATCTGTTTTGAGAAATCGGTTTTAAAACGCCATGCCTTGCTGCTGTCTATGAATGCTTTCCCTTGGTGATTGCCCCTCGTGTTGTTGACCTGACGTCTCACTGCACAGGACAGTGATCACCCTGCACAGCCTGTCCAGTCCAAACAACCCCAAAAGAGTAACACCCACAAAAGAGGAGTGCTGAGTGTCCTGCAAGTTTCTGAGAGCAGCTGGCAGTGAGATGTTGAGAGGACAGGCATGGCTTGGGTTCCACCTGGTGGCCAGATCACCTGTGCTAGCCACAGGCTCCGAAGTGTCCACCTCGGTGGCCACAAGGACTTGCACAAGCATCCAAGGACCACAGGTCATGCCCTGGCCATGGGGATCTGGGCAGCACTGAGGAGGTGTGGGGAAGCACCCCGCTCTGCCCTGCGGACTGTCCTGGATCAGCTGGGTGCTGAGCATTGCCAGCACCTGAGCAAGCACCTCGCTGCAGCTGGGAGCAGAGACTGGGTCACAGTTTTCTCGTCGGTGCATGGTGCCCAGCTCCAGGAAAGAGACAGCTGAGGGTCATTTGTACATTCTCTGTCTTTTAGGACTTTGTTATGGGCCGTCTAGGGGAGAGAATCAGCCTTTGGAGGTTCCCACCCTGCCACTATTGCGTGGCTTACAAGCCTGGGGAACGCTCTCTGCAGAGCACCCAGCACCCCAAAACAGGGGTGCTCGCTCTCTGCAGCAGCGACATGCCCCCACTCCTCAGTGCACTCATAACTTCTGCTGCCAAAAAGGGTATGAGGGTGCTCTGGTCTCTGACACATCACAGCACATTCTTGGGCCAAACAGCAGCCCCCCTCAGAATGAACCAGTACGTCTTCCAGATGCAGCAGTGGCTTCTCTACTGGATACTCAACCATCAAATCATTCCCAACAAGAGAACTGACCACAGTGACTGGCCTCAAGGAGGGACTCTCTTCTGTT
The DNA here is from genome assembly GCA_035590275.1 of Ibycter americanus. Taxonomy (NCBI): domain Eukaryota; kingdom Metazoa; phylum Chordata; class Aves; order Falconiformes; family Falconidae; genus Ibycter; species Ibycter americanus. Next base: position 58,214,769 of record JAVJGI010000064.1, on the reverse strand, counting down.
TATTAACCAAAAAAGTGTTCAGTCTTTCTAATACATTTGCACTACCCCCAAAAGTAGATCCCCAGCAAATTATTGTCATGGGAAGATTCACCCTCTGGCAACTGTTGGCAGGATACTTCTGCAAAAATTTCTTGTCAAAGAAAAACAACCACCAGATGTCATTGTAGGATAAACTGTTTAAAAACTTCCTACTCAAAGATCACAAAGCAAGGTCTGATTATTTCACTTGTTCTCCAGCAAGCCCATGCAAAGCATCATTTGGCCTGTATGTCCTGCTTTCCTTCACTCATAATGAGAGGAACTGGCGAACTTGGATCAAAGTTACAGGCTGGATTTCACACTAAGTTAAACTCAGAGCAACGAGCCATGTGCTGTACAGTTTGAACTGTATTGCTTCTTCATCAGCGTAATTTTTTTAGTTTATTTTTTTCCACTTGTATCAGTTGCTCTGTTAAATGTTACCCTTGTGTATAGACATTTTGATTCGCATTTTGATGCTGCCATGTTTTCAGCACTGCTGTGACAGCGAGAAAAACGTATGTTAGTGAAAATCAATGAATGATATGTAACATCAGTCAACTATGCAATAACAAAATCTTGGCCAAACCCACATTCAGCAAATGAATGTTGATTTCTTCTCCCCACTCATTTCAAGATACAACCCTTTTGCCACTGTCAGAGGCATTGCTCGATGTTGGAAATCACCATAAATGTTTACATACTGTGAATCACCCCTTCAACATTATTTAAACAGGCATACTAAAACAGTCATTGCATAAAGTTTCGTAAGTATGAATGAACCTTTATTCAGAAGGGCTGTATAACAGAGAAAAATCTTTTCTACAATGGGACTGTTGCCCTAAAATCTAAAACAAGTTGCTGAAATTGCCAGAGCTGGTCCTTTTTGCACATTACATGCTAGCCACATGGCAAGGATCTCTCCTTATCTATAAAATACATAGTTTGTCATGTCTCATCCTTCTCCCATCCACAAAAGGTGAAACACCTCTCTGTGAGCACCACGGACCTTGAAGAAAGGAGTACAGCTTTCACCCGTCTCCAGGGCTGCTCCTGCAAGCGTAAGGGAAAGAAGTTCAGTGGCCAGAGAAGGCTAGGCAGCCTTCGGAGACTTGTGTGGGCGATGGTGACCTTCAGAGCTGGCTTGCAAAGGGCAGCTCTCTGTTGGCATCTCCACAGTGCTGCCTGCAAAACTTACTTCCTTCCTTCCTCTGGCCTGGAATTTGGGAGGGAAACCCCAAAAGACAATCACATGTTCACCCTACACAGTGTCTACTTCAAGAAAATTCCTCATTCATCCCAGCAGAACTTCCAGCGACCCTGGGAACTATTTAATTGGCACAACAAAACCACCGCACACAAAAGAGGTCCAGTTATAACTCTTGCTCCATCTCCAATAAGATGTCTGTCCCAAACAGCTCCTGGTCCTTCCCAAATGGCTCCAGCTATTTATTTGGACCCCCCCAACCATGTCCCACAGAATCAGAGGTGAGGGACACATACTGGATCTCCACCCCTCACACTGACGTTGTTGTACACTGGAATAAAGCCTTGAGTGGCTGGCAGCTTCCAGTCCATTTGGCTCACAGCTGCGCACCTGAGCTTCTGCTCCTTTCTGCTGACTCCAACCAGATGGACAGCTGGGCTGAGATCAAAATCAGCTTTCTGCACATGGTGCACCACTACTGGCATCTCAGAGCTCCTCTGCCAAGACCCGTACTGCTGCACTCTGTTTCTAGGCTATGGTTTCCCCAGTAACACAGAAACCTGTTTTATTGCATGAAGTGAATGAGCACACATAATTACAATATACAAGTGGGGAGCATCTCTGCTTTGTAAGAGCTTTCTTCATGGGCTTTGCTGGTCATAGTCCTGCTCCAAATGGGAGTTTAAATCACTGACCACCAGAGGTCCTTTCTGGCCAACGTTTCTCTGTTTCTACAATTTTTCTGTTCCTCTCTTTGTTGGAAGGAAGGAACTGGCAAGCTAGAAATGTTATTGTTGGTAGAGAATGAGAATTTTAGTGTTTAGGATTTCATGCAGGTTGAAACCTGTTAACAAGCAGAGTGTCAGAGAGGGCAATTATGGATATTCACATCCAGTAACGTAAATGAATAGGAAAGTGCTATTGAAAGATGCATCTGGTCTGTGTGTCCAATAATTTTCTCTGTGTGTCAGGGGGGGGAGAAGAGGGAAAAGGATTTATATAATGGTATTGCAGCCACATGAAAACAAAGGAACAGTAAATAATTTGATTCCTTATTGAAAAAAGAAATTTACACTGATCTTTGAGCTATTCTTATGACTGAGTTTGGGGCTTAGGCCAGGTACTACATGCCCAGGAGGAGTTCTGTTAGGTGTCACTTAAACAGATGTCGCTTAGGCTGCAGGTGACAATCTTTTCAGTTTGGTTTTGAACTGCAAGACATAAATGCAGCACAGGGTTATCCTCAAGCCAACATGGTCTTTTACAATAAATAAAAATGCCCTTGTTTTGAACGTTATGCGACACATCATTTTCTCTCCAGAAGATCTCCCACAAGCCCTGGGACAAGCCTGTGGTTTTCTATGAATCACATTCTCTCTTAGTGTACACAAAATTCAATGGAGCATTGCAGATATGAGCAGAGCATCTGTCTCTTGAACTCCAAATCTAGACCTAATAGCGACATGTTGTACATGTGTTGATGTGTGTTGATTTCTTTTATCAGAAGGCAATATGTTATGCACAAATTCTTCTCGCTGCCAGTTCCCTTGCAGCTCATCACATCTACTAGGCATCTAGGATGAGGGAATGGCACCTTTTCTGAAATTTCACAGATGGTAACGTAGCATGACATTCAAGGAATAAAAATATGTCCTCTCCATTTGAGCTGCCTTGGATCGACCTGATCTTATGACATTCATATTTGCATACCTCAGGTGGAACCAGCTTAGAAATAAACATTGTGATAAATGAATAATACAGCTAGGATATAATTACACACACAGTCAAAGAAAATAAGGGTTGCAAAATTGAACACTGCAAAGTTAGGAAAGGTGGCCCTAACTCAGCTCTTTTGGATCATACTGATATGCATCATCATTAATTGCACAACCATATATGTTTCTTTCACGGTCTCGTCAGCTCACAGGATGGATGATGTTCAGTTAGTAAGCAGCTGTTCCATATCGTGTTTTTTCCTCATTTCTCAGTATGTTGTCCTGTGTGTTATTTATTGCAATGCATTGCTGATTTGTTCTGTGGTGAGGATTATTCCTATTTCACCTGAAATACAGGGAAAGGGCACCTAGAAATCAAATAACCCATTCCTTCTTTCCTACCTTCCTTCTAAAAGCAAATAACCTAAACCCTTTACTTTCATGCTGTGAGACTGTACTCTCTCACGTCTCCCAAAATTGTTGAATTATTTCCTTATCTGCATAGATCTCTATCTCTACTTTGTCTCCTTGTTCAGACTGTAAATGTCTTGGGACGAAACACCCACGTGCTTTGAGCTTGCCAAACCCAAGCAGTTCTTCAGTAACATTTGATGCTTATAATTTTGTCTGCTAACAGGTATTTTGTCTTCCTTCTTCCAGGACATTCTTGAGGCTTTTCAGTGAGCTCAGAGGAGCATAGAGTTGTCAGCAGCATATTACAGTGACGGATGATTTAGGAAACTCCAAGGCTGATCAGTTTTAATGGAGTCACGCTAAGCTGCAGCAGGCATGGGGAGCTCCATATCATTCTGGCATGAAACAGAATTTCTCAAAGGACAGCATCACAGAGCTCAGAATGCACAACCTTATAGACTGGTACTATTTCCATCTTTTTCTGTCTCTGATTCCTGCACTCATTATGTTTATCCAAATGGATTTCCCAAACTGGAAACAAAAGTAAAAAAACACCCAAATCTGCCCTAAAACCACCACCACAACAAAACACCCTATCCTCCTGTGAATAAGGAAGCTTGGGAAACAGAGATGATAAGCAACTAGACTCTCCTGTAGCTCCCATCTGTAGGGACACATTCACATGGATTTGCTGTCGCAAACTAATTGCCTGTGCTGACTCATTCACAGAACCATGCAGGCCACAGACTGTAATTATCATGTCATAATTATCACTTCAATAGCACAAAGAGTACACTCTTATCTAGTATGATAAAATAGTTCAATTAATTTTAAACAGAGGGAAACACTAGTACATCTTTACAGCCTGGCCACTGAGACAAAGCAAGCTGTCATGTATTGATTTCATGTTCTCTTCTGGCTTTATTAATTTTTGTTCATGTATTACAGTCACCATTTTTCATGCGCTTAGGAGATTTTAATTCAGCATAATACAGAAGAAAAAGAGTAAGATTAGATATAACTTCAGAAGAGATAGAGATAATGGAAAAAGAGGTAAACTATGGGTAATGTTTACAGTGGAGGTACCGGTGATTCCAGCAAGCAGGAACCGGTTCCCACTGGGACGAAAAGGCGGCAATGTGAAAAGAGGAGAGGAATTGCTTCTCATTGTCAGCAGTAAGGCTTCTGTTTCTCTTTACAAATCAAAAGAGATTGCTGCAAAATTAAAGTTTATATCTGAAGCAAGGGAATTCTACAATAGAATAGAACAAAGGTACCCCTTAATGACAATACTTTCAATTTTTCCAGCTTGATAGCTTTCATAAGCAGTTTCCTTTGGGCTTGTTCCTATCATGTGCTCCATGGGCAGATGCTGTGTAGCACGTCAGAGTGTTTCTCTGCAATGTTACCTGATCAGTTAATGAGTTCTGTGCTTTTAAACAACATGGTGAGCCTGGGAACCTCATAGGAAACCTAATGTACAAGGTTGTGGTAAACGAATTCTTTTAGTATCAGAAAACTTTCCAATGAGTGCTTTGCGTTACCATGGTTGCAAGACATTTTACTATTCCAGAACTATCGCCTGTCAGCGCTGCTCAAAAAATAATAAAAAAGTCTGAAACAAATAGTTCAGAAAGAAATTGGGGTTAAACAGTTAAGATTAGGGTTAAATTTAGGGTCAGTGATTCTCCTGTTTTCTAATGAGAAAGGCAAAAAAAACCGTGTAAGGGGGAAGCTGTATTTAAGAATCACAGCTACCAGAAGAGCCCAGGCTGTATCTGCAGTGCAGATCTTGCCAGCTCCAGAAGGGAAAAGCCATGCAGCTGCGTGGCGGTCTGCTGATGCCTGCCCGCGCTGACACCCGGGCAGCACTCATCTTGTGGGGCTCAGGACTTCTGGCAGCACAGACAGTGAGAGCTTGTGGGATGGTGGCAGAGGACGGCTGTCTCCCCAGCCCCAGGTGCTACAGCTGGGGTGTGATAACAGCATGTATCCAGCCTGCGGCGTAGCCTGTGTGACTGCAACACCCCAGCTATGGCTGCACTCCTCTGCTGGGCTGCAAGCTTAGACTTGGTTAGACAAGTTTAGACCCAAGCGAATTTCTGTGGTGACTGCACCTAGCAGAGGGCTTCCAACAGAGCATAGCCAAATTTTATGAGGAACAAAGGTAAAGCAGTTTTGGTCACAAAATCAAAAGTTAGGTGTAGAGGAACTGTAGAGGGTTAATTAACATTGATAATATACGGTTGTGGGCTTGCTTCTGGGGTGGTGGGTTGGCTGATGTGGATAATGTACGGCTGTGGCTTGTTCCTGCTAAGTAGC
>JAVJGI010000064.1:58134878-58206903 GCA_035590275.1 Ibycter americanus | reverse complement strand
TAAAAAGGCTTCTTTAGAACAATAAAATGGCTTTTGTCTGATCACATTGATCTCTGACTGAGTCCGCTTTGCGGCACCCGTTCTCTTCTTGTGCCAACTACTTGGGCATCCTCTGTGGAGATGCTACGTTGTTAAAGCAGGTAAAAGGGAGCACTGATCACTGCCAAGGAGGTTATGGCATTTCACCTGTAGTAACTTGTCTAGTGGATGTAACTCAACAATATTAACTGAGTGTCCATATTCAGAAGAGAAAGCAATACTGACTTCTGCTACTCTTCTGCTGCTTTCTGGTCCACACAATACAGAATACGTTGTTTATTTTCCCCACATACATCTCAGACACCATGTGGTACTTGGTTATCTCATACCCTGCAAAGTGGGCAATTCTTGCTGCAGGTTTTGATTACTGAGATTGTTGGCTTCTCAAATATGACATCAAAACTTAGGAGAAAAATCTAAATCATGCTGCCAATTTGATCTAATTCTGTTAGGCAAAACCTAGTAGCTAAATGCAGCAAGCAGAGATAATGAACTTTGCTTCTGCCTAGATATAAGAGTCCACCTAATCAATTACTCCTTGGTACATCAGCATTTAAGAGTGAACATCACTTAATTAATATAGTAAGTGCAGTTACAAGGACATTTCTATATTCATAGAAAAATTACGTTTTTTCCTGAAAGGATGTAAAATGCATGAATGTATTTATGCATACCTCACATAAAAAGGGCTTAGCATACTAGTTGATGTTAATAGCAAGCTTCAACTGACTATATTGATACATAAATTTTTGACACATAGGCACAAGTCAGGTAATGCATTTGCATGCTAACCAGGGAGTTTGAGTTCTAGCTTTCTGGGGCAGAAACCACTTTTATTTGTGTGTGATGCATAGCACAGGGAGGCTGACAGTGCTAATCAAAAGTTAACAAGCAGGAAGGATTTGTTCTTTGAAAGCTGAAATTTTGAAGTAATCCTTTACATGTAATCCAGCTTGAGCTAAGGAGTCGAAGAATAATTGCAGCTGGACTTTTGTGACCTCCTCAAAAGATTGCCAGTTGAGTTTCTGCTCTTCCAGAGAGATGGGCATAGTTCTGGTCTGGTCAGGGGAATAAACAAGGACGAAAAAAATTGCACAAAAGCAAACCAGGAAAACAGTTTCTTCGCATTTCTCTAAGCTGACATTTTTTGTTGGGTGACTGCCAGATGCATGCCAATGCTTCTCTGCATATTGTTTGGGATTTGCTGGTTTCAGCACTAAAATGAACAGCAATGGAAGCTCTCAGTGTGTTTGAAGATTAATTTCACATAATCGCAACAAAGCTGAAGTCAACAAGCTGAATTTAATTACTACCCTGACAGCTGGGAGGCAATTAATGCCCTTAAACTTTCAAGCATTCTCTCACTTGTATTTTTCCCCTTGCATTATTCCTACTAACTGGAAACCTGCTACAGGGTGAAGCTGACCATGGTGCTAAATTACCACCTTGTTACCAGAACCAGAGAAACTTCCCAGTTAGACATCAAGTCTTTCACCAGTACAAGAATCACGGCTGTCTCTGAACAGTGTGAGCTGCAGAGTACTGCTACCATGTCTGTCTTATGCTGTCAAGTCCCACTGTATTCATCTTCTGGGGTGTATAACTAAAGGAATAACCCACATGGACTGTGGGCAGGAATTTCTTATGACCTTTAAACTTTTCAGATTTCTGTATTGGGTAATAAAGTGTAAGACAAGCTTTGCAAAAGGACATTAGTGTGACAGCAGTTTAGTTAGAAATTTAAAGAACACCTCCTATGAAGCTTAATATACCCCGTAGTGCATCTGAAAAGGGTGAGGTTGCATATCTCCAGGGAAAGTAAGCATTAAAAACTTTACAGTTGTAATGGCAGCATAATAAGCAAGATCTAAATCACATGCAGCATCAGAACCATTACACTTTACTCTGAAACCGGGGAAAAGGTTGCTGATTCAGCAGAGTACAATTTGGAATTTCATCCCCAGATAAAACTCCGGTGTTCGGGTTCATTGTGAATCAGGCAAAAGATGAACTTCTCACAGGATCAGAGATTGTTGTGGGTGTTTTGTCATTTTCAGTATTTGAAAATGTAAATGTTTTATTTTGCTTTGCTGGACTGATACAAACATTTTTTATTTCTGTCAGCATTAAACTGCATTTTTCTATTCCAGCAGCTTTCCCAATGCACTTAAGCTACCTGCTGATGAGCAAGGCACCATGTTGCCGGCTGCAGAGGGGTCCATAACATAGAGCTCTATATGTACATGGTACCATCCATTAGATAGCCCACAGAGAAGTCAAAACAACTTTATGTACAAAACAAATTCCCCCAGGACACAATATGACAGCGCAGTTTAGCACTTCATTGAAGAGGTTACTTCAGCTGAATGAGGTATTTTGGTTTGGTTCTCCTCTATGGAAAAATGATACTTCCCAGAACAGTTACGTCTGTGAAATCCATAGATATTGTAAACCATGCATTTTTAAGGGCTCAGATTCAATATATTTAGCTTGTTTTGAAAACTACCTTCATTGTACCAAGAGGTCACAGGAGTACTGCTGAGGTTGGAAACCTCCGCGGCTTCCTGCTCCGTTGGGTTCAGTGGCGAGTTAAGCCTATCTACTGCAACTCACAGATATCTCTGTGTGTGCTCAGTCTTACTGCCGTTAGCAGAACAGAATCTGGAAAAGGAACTCTGCCCAATAGTTTTGCTTTATGTCTGCGTTTCAGCGAGTACCAGCAATTAATGATCTGCTGGCAAATTAACACCGCACATGGCAATTGACTGTGGTAATGAAGTTATAGAGTCTTCTTTATGGTTTATTAGTACAATAATAAACCGCACTCAGCATGTAATAATGGCACACAGTTAAATTAAAGACTTGCTGATGCCTTATAAACCATTTTGAGAAACATTCTTGTAGCAATTGGTAATAGTCTTCCCTGTGAGCACAGGCAGGCTTTGCTCTGTATTCTGCGGATACAGTTCTGTCAATATATTTTTTCTATTACTCTTGCATTACTAACAAAGCAGGTTGGATAGTGGAAAAACAAATTGACTGGAACATTTACTTCAAGTTGAACTAATTTTTAAGCACTTTGGGTGAAAAATAAGCCTTGGCTTCTTCATACTGCATCTATTTCTTCTGTTATGAGGGAATATAACACCAGCGTTGTTCATCACTTTCCTCTCCGACAGAGCCACCAGCTGAATTTTACAGTGTTTCCCAACGCTTGGCAACTTGAATGAACTGTATGGCTTTTTAAAAATTAATACAGCCTATATCTATCCTCCCAAGTCAGGCAGGTGAAATGTACTGTTGTGACCCAAGTTTTACAATGAGCTTCCCTCAAACATTCTACTTTGTGTGTGTGACTGCAATCCTCCCTGTTTAGAGATGAGGCCTTATTTCAGACTCCCTGCCCGCTCGCTATTTGATCCTAAAAGTGGCAAAGTGTTCACACTGAGCCAAGTTCTGTGCCTGGGCACCTACTAATCTCAAACCACCCAGAGAAGCCTGGCACCAAAGTGCTTTCAGATCTGCTTTACAGCCCTTACTGTAAAGCAGGAGCATTATTTCTCTCCTTCTTGCAGGAATGGCAAGTACTTTGCTTTATTCAGTGTTGCAATATAGGATTCATGCTGTGAATGATCAGGCTCTTAGAGGGACCCGTAATGGCAACTGTATGCTGAATTTAACAACAGACAAAAATATCTGGAACTCTCCAGACTTCTCTCTGTAGGAAGCAAAAGCAATGCTTAGGGAAGCTATCATCTGCCTCTTTCCAGAAAAGCTGCATTTCTTTCCTCCAGCTCCCACAGCAGCGTGCTGGCCGCTAGAGGACATCCCAGACCTCGCTGACTGCTGGCCCCATTCACCAAAGCCATCCTGATACCAACCCCCTAGTCTCCCTCCAAATTAGAGTTGATGGGTTTTTAGGTCAGTCAAGGTTTTCTTTTTTCTGTCTGACAGAATGAATATAGGAAGACAAGCAGTCTTTTTTCCTGCATTTTACCTGTCTTGTCTGCTTAAATGGAAAAGATTAGGCAATAGCTAAGTCTGGTGTGAGGTTTGACTGTAGGCTTAGGTATTACCCATGTGCCTGATTTGAGATTTTCTCTTAGTCAAGACACTGAGACGACCCTGTAGTCAGTCTATGCAATTACAAGCAAAGAGTCCATAATAGAGGAGAACTCTTAAATCAGCATTTGAGATATTTGCTTACAGTTCAAGAAGATGCCAGGTCATGCTCCCGGGCTGAACAAGAATAGCCTTCGTTGTGCTGATACAGGCTTACAGGGGCCCCACAGGGAAATCTGCATCTTCCACCTCTGTTCATGAAAGCTGTGATTCCAAGATGACAGATGACAGACAAAGAGAATGAGGCTGTCAGAAACCCCCAAAACTTTTACATTTTCCTTTTATAAAAGCTAGTATACAGACAAGAACAAGGTGGCCACTGCCTTCTCCAAGCAGTCATCTGAGGAGGTGGCCAACTCATAAGAATATGAGATTACTTAGGGGGCTGTGCATAAAATTTCACTTTAGCCAGTGCAAGGAGGCTCAAGAGGGGCTCTGAGGAGCTCTCAGAACTTATTTCCATTGACTGCGGTGGGACACTCATCTTCGCAAACCAAGGCTGAGGGCACATCACTCTGTTCCCAGCCCAGAATGGCATTTAGTGCACCTTTTTGTGCCTACATGGAATGGGCACGATATAAAACTTCCTTTGTGATAAGCATCTATAAATCCTACATCACCTCCTGCTCACCAGCATTTGCAGATGCTCCACCAGGGCACAGTGGTTTGCAGAAGGTCCATTTTGTTGCCAGCTCTCCCTTTGTTTTATCCCTCAGAAAAGATTACTCAGCATTATGTAAGTTCCGTGCAACAGAAAGCTTTTGTCCTTGTGAACACTTCTATAACATTACCCTCTTTAAGACTGCTCCCATTAGGAGCTTAAAATCTTCTTGAGGTCTCCAGGTTTAACACGGTCTTAAGACTGACAGTGTTTTCTGGCCACCTCTGACACTGTCATTTCCTTGAATTGCCAAATTCCCCTCTCTCCACTGTTCCTACAGGCACTACAAGGAGTTTCTGAAGCAACTTAAAGAATACCTGACAGGTTTGGCTGCAGCTGAATATCCTCACAGGGGAATGGAGCAGTCAGCAGGGAAATGGAGAGCATGCAGCTGCGTCCTGCTGTCGTGAGGCAGTCTGGTTTAATTTTCACTGAGCTGCTCCTAGCTGGTCGCTTCCATGCCTAGCTTCAAAATGTTAATCCAGAGCTTCTCATTAATTAATGAGCTTTTCCCAGTGGGAATCTTCTTACTGGGGATATCTGTGCCTGAGATGAGCAGCTTCTTTAGGAGTCTAATATCCTCAGCAGAAGATGCTCAGTAAACCAAATGCGTGCATATGCACAAATTAATATGGAATAAACACACCTAGTAATGCCAGTGTTTAAAGACTGGCTCATAAATGCTGACTGGACTCAAGGAGCTGTAACAACTCATAATGAACAATTATGATCGATGACTTTCTTGTTCTTTAGTGCTTTGGAAAACATCTATCTAATGACAGTGTGAAATAAATACTTGCAGGAACAAATGGAGCAGCTCAAATTATGGCGAACCCTATAAACAGAATGATTTCTGTGGTAGCTGATTTCACTAGTGCTTTTTGTGGCGTATCCTTGCCCTGGCCCCACTGACACTAATGGGATGATATTTCATAGGCCAGTTAATCACCACCAGGTAGCAACATCCTTCCTTCTTTTGCAATATGAGAGGAATTTCAGCTGCGTTGTGTGATGGTTCAAATGATATTCTCACTGCCCTAAGAGGTAGCCCAAGCTCTTTCACATTATTGCTGAAGAAACCACTGTCATTCTCTCTCTGACCTGTATAAGGACAAGAGGCTACCAATAATACTCTCTGTTCATTTCAGAAACACCCAAACACTCACACTAAAATCACCTACAAAACACCTGTTCCCTCTTACTCTTAGAGCAGAGCCCTTGAGGTGTTCAGTGACATCAAACTGGTGAGCTTTGCAACATCTGCTCAGAAGAGGGGGTGCAGTCTGTGTCCCAGGGCAGGCAGACGGATTAAATGATCTCCTGAGATCCTTTTAAGTATGAATCTATGGGGCCACGGACAGAGCAGATCTGAGTATTCGAAGGGTGTGAATTTAGAGGGCATTTACGGTCAGGAATGCAGATTGCATATATTTGTAACATGCTGATTTGGAGATTACCTGTAAGGTTAAGCCTGGGACATTCAGATTTTAAAGCACATCTCTTGTAGAAAACCAGACATTTGTAACTTCTGTTCCTGTCTGAAGGCAGAAGGTAACCAGCCTTTCTTTCTTCACACAAGCTGTATAGTGGACCAGAGACAGCTCAAATCTTATTTCAGAGCTACCCCTGTGTTTTAGATTAAGTTATCTGAGAAGCCACTAAGGTTTTCTAGGTTTTGATTGCTGTGCTTGAAATACAGTGACAGATGCTCAGTGCTGAGACCTATCCCTACTAATGAGATGGAATTAAAAAAAAATATTTGGATGTTAGAAGGGTAATATCAGCAGCATCAAGTCCTCTGAGACATCTCAAATCTCAGACTGCAACCACCTATCACTTTGTAAAACTTTGATCTGAAGCATCTTAGATAGTAAGTTAAAACACTGGCTTATTTTCATTGATCATGTGCCAATAAATACTCCCCCTCCTCCCTGTTCTCTCTGGACAATTTCATCTCTGTTGTTGTCTTCTCTCTCAGACTGCTCAGACATCTTCATTACAGAGAAAGAGAGAACGCATGACACGGTGTGTTGGTGGGTAACCTTTGAGTTCAGACTAATTAGCAGTCTAGTCAAATGATTTCTGAAGGACTAACACATGAATATACTTTGCTAGTGTTTTTGCAGATGGCAATAATTTTTTCTGAAAAGATAATTTAATTAGACGGGACTCTTCCTGAAACTTTGGTATACAGTTGGTTGTGGATTTACAACTCTATTTACCAATGGAAACGTTTGAATGTTCTGGCTGCCAAATGAAACTTCATGAGCACTTCATATTATATTATATTTCATATTTTAGCTCCATGGGAATGTGTTTTCCCACTTTTTTGGTAGCAGTGTAATCAAATGAGAATAATTTATCCTTAACAGTGTTAGGTTCTGGTGTTCTGCCTAAATAAGAATAGTTATTCAGTGACTCACCCCAGATGCCAGACCATGTAAGAGTTGTTAGCTCTAGTGCAGGACAGACCCAGACCGAAGTACCACAGAGATCTTTCTGGGCACAGTGGAGGAATCAGCTATGTTCAGGAGAAAGGTGTATGAAGAACTTTGATCTTGGATTCTGCTGCAATTGCATTAGAAAAAAGGGTCAAACCCTAGCTTCAGGAGGGATTTTGATATGCCTTGGCTTTCTCTGCCGAGAGAACTGCTCCGTTCTGTTGCTGGCCAGGGGCTATGGTGTACATAAGTGACAGAGATGACAGCTATGTGGATGAATTTGCTCTTCCCTAATACTGTTAACACCAGCTGTCCAGGAAACCTTTTCTGTTAGAGGAAGAGCAGCTGTAGTCATTACGCCTAGTGAGATCCAGAAAGTAGAACTACCTCCTGTGGTCCCTTATGTTTTCATTACAATCAAATTCTTCTGAGTCCTTTTGCAGAGGGGAATGAAATCACACATTTTCTTCTGTCCAGACTAATTCACTCATGTTTAGTTGGATACAAGTGAATGAAATGCATACTGTGTTCGAGAGACCAAACACCCATTTCTGCTGGCTACAAAGGAAATATTTGGAAGGACGCTTTTAGCTGGTCTAACACCAGCTTTGTTATTTCCCCTGAACTCCACTTCTGTTGTCTGACCACAGTAGAAACCAGGAGCCTGAATATACAGTGTGAAAGGCTGGGCTCCAAACTTCAGCTGTGTCTTCATCAAGAAGTAGTCTGTGATCCTTTGTGAACACCATGGCCAGGTAGCCTGAGCTCTCTGATGGGCCCAGTGATCAGTCCAGACACAGGGATATTTAGATTTTGAGTAATGGTGAAAAGAGATATTTTTTTTTTCCAGGAAGATGTTTTCCCAGCTCTTGGTACCAGTCATGAGTCACTGACTGGGTCAACTACTTGCAGTCTGGCAGCAAATCCTCATGGACTAACACCTTCATAAGGGTTCATCTCAGTAGCCTTACACAGGTTTATTTTGCAGTGAGAAAGATTCAGGTATGTACTAGTGAGGTGATACTCGTCTGTTCCTAACCAACTTTTAAAGGAGAAAGACAAACGAACAGCTTGGAAGTCACTCATCTCCAGCCAGCTGAGACTCCAGTAGTGGCAGCTAGGTTTAGCTCAGGCTGCGAATCGATTCTTGATTACCATATCCAGTGAGAGCATTGCTATTCAGGTTACTGATGGTGATAAAGTAGGTCGTTAACAATGAGCCAGGACAAAGCAAGTCATTTTAATAGTTGAAATGTTATCCTCTCTAAAGAAGTCATAATAATAATGCAATATTATTGAGCCTTTCAAGTCCGAGGGCATCTGTCATCTGTCTGCCTAAAAATGATAGGGTAGAGTGCATTTGAATTTCTTCTGCAGGAAAGAAATGATAAAGCTTTATCACTGCTCTCTCTTTCCCCCCCTGCTTCAATGCCTGAACACACCAATAACTGCATTTTGTCCCTTTTCTTCTTTTGTTGCTATTTTTTTTAATCTTGCTACACGTGGAAACTCATTGCTACACAGGGTGATACTGACCTGTTACTATGGATTTACTGGCTAAATTGACCCAAACGGAGGTGACCAGGATTGCACACAGATCTTCTCATATCAAAAGTAATGAAAGTAGTAATCTTTGTAAAGGCAAATACTTTTGTTCCTTGTTGGTGCTTCCCATTCATTTGTCTGTGAGAAATCCAAACCAGAAAGTCTTATTCCCAAGGTGCGTGAAGGTGTTAAGTGTTCCTACCAGCACTCACAGAGGAGTGGTCCATGATGAAAGTGCCAGAAGCACCTCCTCTCCTTTTCAAGGGAGGACAACGTGCAGCTGCCATAGTTTTCAGTCGGATCCCTGAATGCTCATCACGTCAGAAACAGTACAGAAAACCCTGGAAAATAGTACTTATGCATATGGGTTACCTAATAGTGCCTGAGCTGGCACAACAGGTTTTCATAACGCTGGGACCCAAAATGACGCTGAGGATGTGATAACCCATGCTCTGAAGCGCAGCAGCACTGGTATTAATACATTACTCAGACACACACAGGGTTTGGATGACTCAGGATGCTGAACGCATCTAACCTCTAGGTCATTTGATTTAGATCTCAGTGACTCCTGAATCTGGTAGCAACACAAAATGTAGCTCTAACTGTCCCATGCGTGTTGATTTAGAAAGGACAACTTGCCTGTCAAGCTTTATGCCTACCTAATCTATATTTATTCAAGATTTTTTAATGTGGTGTTATCTCTTTGTAGCCACAGACCTGCAGTATTAGGAACATAAGTGAACTATTCATGTGAGAACATGACTAAAATGCTGATTTAGGCTGCACCCAGAAAGATGTTGCCTGGATCTTTACAAAAGAAAGGGCTAGTTAATGTTAATGTATGCAAATACTTATCCAGCCATCTAATTTGATCTGCTTTGAAACTTAACACAACCTTCATCATCAGACTCTCTGAGTGACTTTAGTTTAATCATCTCCTACTGCTTAATGAGTGGGGTGATTAACATACAAGCAGAGGATTTGATGTGCAGTATGTCCGGTGTTAGTGAAGGACAAGGCCTAACAGGATTTCTCCTCTCTCTGTTTCTCATTTTCCCAAAATGTGAGGCTTCTCATATGTTAAGCATGACCCCTGACCTATTAGCTTGCTATCAGTAAGTCCTTATGGGATTGCTGTACCTACTAACCTACAGGAACAGACCTATCCTAGAATATGATCACATGTGATTATAAAATATATGTGTACTCCTCCCTCATGAGCTCTTCTTGTTAAATACCGATGTCTATCCCAGTCCCATGCCTCTGATATCAGGTTCTGAACCAATTCACCTATCTCTTCTCAGGTATTTACTTTTCTCTGAACAACTACAGCATAAGAAAGTGCTGGTTAGTAAAACATCAGCATGCTTGCAGGAGTTACTGCGTGTAGCCCACCGCACACAATTGCTCAGCAATCACCTGCATAGTTATGATTATGTGCAGTGGGCAACACAGAGTGACTCTTCCAAGCCATCAGTGTGTACTCAGGATAGGGATAGTTGGGTGGGGAGACGATACTGAAGAAAAATGAACTGTTTTACCAGATGTAGAAGACTGTAAGTCCAGTCTGCTGTCCTTGTGGAGTCTAAGTATTATGGAGTAGATGACTGAATCCCACCGACTGCAGAGTATACGTAGTATCTGGGCAAACAAGCTCCCAGCTCAGGAACCCATCATCAAATCATGTTCTTTACAAGATGACTCATACTTAATGCAGCCTTCTGAAACAGTCTTGGTTTTGGAAGATCAAATCCAGAGAAGTGTGAAATCCTGCAAACTGCCCCTCATGTCAACTGAAGTGGCAAGTGATCAGCAGGTGTTGAGCACATCTCAGCCTTATGTCTAACCTTACTATAAATTCGACTATTAATAACTGTTTTCCAAAGAAATGCCCATACCACCTCCTACTCACATCCTCTAAATGTAAATTGGAGTTGGTCTTGTGTCAGCTAACAACTGAGGTGCTTTTTGCAAAAACTTATGCTCTCTGAGCCAAACCACACCTTTCAAAACTTTCTGTGGCTTCTAATAAAAAAAACCAAAATAAATTGCCCAATGATCCTATAAGAATTTATTCTTATTGTTGAGTTCCTTCTATATCCTGTTCTCTCACTTACGCTACATAATGCCATGAGTGAAATGTCTGCCAAAAGCAGGTACCTGGTGGAGGTGAGATCTAGTGGCACAAAGAACTGAGACTTGCTCTCTATTAATGGGAAGGATGAATATTAGAGTTGCTCTTTCTCCTCCTCTTGTGCAGATTCAAGACCTTTTATGTCCCCTAATGGTGATCCTGAATCTCTGTAACACTGAAACTCTGTCACCTATCTTGAATTGAATGTTTTTGTCAGGAATGTTCTCGATTATTGTTCAGTTTTGTCTGTACCAGTAGTGCCTCATCCTTCATTTTTGTTCTTAAACCAAGTGGGGTTCTTGTGATCTTTGTACGTCTCCTGTGAACCTAGCATGTCCTAGGACAATTAGACTATAATTGTTGGGCTTCATTAAAACAATTACTTTTAAACAAAGGCTCTTAAAACCCCTTTTCCCATCAGGTAATATCTAAATAACACGCTGTTTCCAAAGCCTGGAGGCAGCTGTTTGCATCTGAAGAAATGCTCTCAAAATGAGTTTGACAGCTGCACTTCTTGTGGAAGAAATCATTCATGCAAAGTTATTCCTGCTCACGGATGCTTAACTTCCAAGACCTGGGCAGAGACAACTTTGGACTGAGATCACCTTTCCCGCCAGGCCTGTGTCAATGCTTCTCCCACATGACAGCCTGTTTGGAACTGCTCTTAGACTCCTTTAACTGAAGAGCATATTTTAAAGCTGTGTTGTTGTTACTCCTCATTTCCCCCTCCTACACAGCATGAAATCCTAACACGCAATCAAGCAGCTAACACCAGGACCACTATGTTTAATGTTCTCCTAATGCCTGTCATTAAGAAGTATAAATGCCAGAGAGTTGTCTGGGTGCCTTATAAAATAAGTACATCCATCTTTGGGGACAAATTATACCAGCTCTCCAAAAGCAGAAGAGGCTGCACAGCAGGGACACGCAAAGGGAAAACTTTGGCCAAAAGCAGCACGATGCTCTGTGCTACCTAAAATGCCTATGCAGAGCAGCGCTTTTATTCCACAGCAGTATTGAAAAACCTCCCATGCAGTGAACTGCTTAATACTTCATTTATCTATTGCGCCTTGCGAGGCTACAGAACTGAGTTAACTCGGCCAAGATTTTCAGTACAGGAGGTTAATATAAACCCAACACATTTCTTCCAAGCCCTATTGTACTCAACAACTAGAAATAATAGCTTGGCTGCTTCCTGTACAGTAGAAGCAAAGAAATAGTAAGGCCTTTAGAAGGGGAACCTGAATGCAAGCCAGTCATCTTCCTCCTGGCTCCTGCTGGCTCTCGTCTCCAATTACAAAGGAATAATTCACTATCCAAGCTATTTCTACAGCATTTCAAACTAGCCACTGAAGTATCAAAAGTTATTGTTAGCCTGCTGTGCTCCTGAGAAGGGAAATAAGGAGGAGATAATAGAAAGACAGAAATGACCCAGATCAGTGAGATATTCTTTATGGTTTATCACAAAGGAGTTTCCCAAGAGACCTTCATGTCATGCCCCATGTGTGCTCGCACACACACACGCGCACAACCCAGAGGGATAATGAGGGAGGGAAAACGGCACTTTGCATCACAGGTACAGGCACTGGTTTCATTCAGGACATTTATTCCCATTAAAAAATATTCCCGTTATATCTCAGTGTGCATGGCCACCTTTCTCCTCTAGATGACACTGTGTCTGCTTGGAATCCTGAGCTGGAATACCAGGAGCCCTTCAGCACTGGCAAAGTCATGTGGAAGAAAATTGCACCAGCACCTGCACACACTATTCTTGTCTCCAGTGATTTCTGTACAATTCAGAGTTGCTTGCTTAAGGACTCAAAGCCACTGAATCTCAATATCTCAACAGCAGCTAATATTACATATGTGCAATTCAAGGTGTGAGCAAAGTTGTAGGAATGGTTCGCATATGTATATGTCTATACATATAGTTACCTCTTGATTTGTCTGTTTACAAATATCATGAGGCAAAAGGCTGCAAAGCAATCTGCAGCTGCAGGCAAATCTATTTACTATCAGGTAAAATTCCATGCAGGAGTGGACTAATAGTACTGACAAGCTGGAAGAGTAAAACAGATTGGATCTAGACACTGCAAAGAGTCTAACACCTAGATTTTAAGCAGACTGCATGCACTCCCTGGAGCCCTCTGGGGGAGAGAAATTTCACTGGGGAGAAAGGTTTTGGAAGTTAGGCTTGTATCTGATCTGCCCTGGAATGCCTCTGATTTCCCCAAGGTTACTCCCAGTTTATCGGGAAGTAATTGGGATCAGGTTCAGACTCATGACAGTTCACATATATAAATAGTACAAACAGCTTAATTAGCAACAAAGCAGGAAATAAATGCAGATGGCTCTAAGGGAATTAACAAAAATGCCACTCCTTTTAGTTTGTCTCTCAGAAGTTGACAGCAGGACTCAGAAGCTCATAACTCTTTCCTGACAAAATAAAGACTGAATTTCTTTCATGTTTCACCAGTTGCAGGTTAATTCTACACGCTCCTCTGTGTAAGATGGCTCCAAATGATCATGTCAAAATCTGGACAACAAGCGCCTCACACAATGACAGCAACGTTTGGGAATATCTTCCCGTTGGCATCAGTGTGCCATTAGTTGTCCCCTGATCTGGAATATCTTGCAGACAAGACAGACCACAGGTCTAGCACAGGTGGGGAGGAGGGGATTGACACACAAGTCCGAGCTTCAAATGCAGGAAGAGTTACCTGTCTCCAGAAATCTGGAAAGAGGCTCCACCAGAAATGGGATAGAGGAGGTCAGCTCTGAAGAAGGTTCGTTGGTGAGTCATCACCCCCTGGAAAAAAACAGACACACCTTAGAATTGATACCTCCCTTCTTTGTTTGTCTGCAAGATGGAAGAGCGAGATTTCTTTGCTTGCTCTGACTGTGGGCTGCTGGTTTCACATTGCAGTGTCAGAAGGCTGATACCAGCCCAGGTGTCTACAAATTGACTCACAATTCTATTCTGTGTAATGAATAAACAAACCTTTCTCTGTAAGATTGAATTAATTAGGATTTATTTGCCTAGGTATAGACATTGCAGATGTTTTAATTTCGGCAGTTTGCACTGTCAAAGTGGCTGGGTTGGCTTAGCCTTCAATTTCTGTCCATGCAGGCAGAATTCAGAGTGGCTGTTGCAGGCTTTTTGACCATGGGAAGGACAAATCCAGCTGAATATCATCAGAGGAAAAGAAGTTAAGTGAAGTTTAACTAAAGTGCATGGAGTGGTTGCCATAGCAAAAGTGATGGAAGCCTCTTCGCTTTAGCTGTTGAAAGCAAGACTGACAAATGCATGTGATACTACACTCTCAGGAACATTTCCGCATCTGAGATGAACGTCTAACCTAATTTCCACTTTCCTTATCAAGAAATTAATTCAGAGAAAGGGAGAATTGAGGAAGAGAGCTTTCCCCTTCTGAAAAGGGACACCAACTCTGGGGACCTCAGGGGAAAGGGAAGGGGCTGTGGGTTCAACGGGGAGAAGTTACCAAATGTTTCCCTCCAGCTGAGACCCAAGTGCAGTGACCCAGTTAAATACTTGTTATTTTGGCCTCAGAGTCCCATTGCTTATCAATGGGTGTGTTGACCCAGCCTCTCTCTGGATCTGTCTTTAGTTTCTTGCCTTAGTGAGGACCCAGTTCCCAGGAGTGAGCGTCGCTGACAGTTTACAATTCTCAGTTGAATGCTGGGCTTGGCCCATGAGGTCTAACTCTATTCTGATGTGTTTCTTATGGCTTTAACTGATAACTCCATAGGGGACTTTGGTCCCTCATTTGTTTCTGTCCCATGGGGAAAAAAAGATAACAGGAAAGAAAACACGTTTACTATCTTTTTTTTCAATGTTCAATTTTGATATTCCTTTGCTTCCTCAGGGATTTTGTCTTCTCAGATCACACCCCATCAAAGGCTCTGGTTTGTGGGTGAGTAATAGGTTGTTCTCTGTCCTCTCATCATCCACCCACACAAATACTCCTGCCTGGATCCCAGCGCCACACCACTCTCACCCCAGTGGGTGGGTAAGCTAGAGCTTGCACAGATCAGTAGTAATTGGAAAAAACGCCGAAGCTGTGGTCTCGCCTGGGTCAGTCCCCGCTGGTGGAGTGCTAGAAGCTTGGGGAGGGCATGCTGCAGATGATGCAGAGGGACAAAGAAGGGACTCCTAAGTCACAGAGTACCAGCTACAAGTAACTGTGTCACACAATACTTTTGCAAATCATTTAAGCTTCATCTTACAAATTAATACTCGTTTTATGTGTTCCCTCTATTCCTAATAAATATTACAGAGTGTTGCTGCCCTGGGAGAGCTTTCCAGTAAACAAACAGACTATCTCCTCCTTCCCTTGCTAAAGCTGGTTTTCAAGGCTAGCACATTCTGGGCTCCCAGTGATGTTCCCAATATGGCATGTCCACTAAATAATATATTTTGGGGAAAAATAAGTTGCAAGACTGTCTGGAGCCAAGTCTCTTGTAAACCCCTCTCCTTATAGGTCACACATCTGGCTTCTACCAGTCCTTGCCTCTTAACAACTTATTGTTTGCTGTATAATCAATTTTAGCCTCTTAAATCTGCATCTGAGCTCCCATTCTGTTTCAGCCCATCTCCACAGAAAACTAGGAACCAAGAGGTGGGCTTGAGTTGTAGTCTTTCAAAGTCTTTCCTTACCCTCCACTGATTTCTCTCTTGCCATTTTAATTCTGTTACTACAGCAACCTTGTATTTCTTGCTTTGGCAAAGTTGACATGTTATCATGGGGACACACACAAGGCCTCTCTAATCAGCACTTATGTGGTCTAAAACATTTAGCTCATCTGCTCAGAAGACTTATTAAAATGTTCGACCCATCTGCTGTGGGAGGCTCAAATGAAACCGGAGCCAACATTTTCCCACCCGGTTTCCTGTCATGCAGCCTGACCAAAGCCTCTCATTTCAGCAACACACAGCAATGGTGTCTCTACCATAAGGCTGAACACTTGCTTGTACGTGGTCTTTGGACACACTTAAAAGGATGTCAGCTCAGTTTTCTGCAGCAACTGTTGGATAAAACGCTGTGCTGACATTTGCCTTTCAGAGTGTTAAATGCTAGAAAAATCATTTGACTGCAGCACAAGAAATTCAGAGCAACATCTTTACGAATGCTTCCTTCACGCTCAGAGGGAGACATTTACGGCAGCAGGTTTCCAGAGAGCCGGCTCAGTGGATGGGGCCAGCCCCGAGGGGGTCCTTCAAAGGAATGGTGTAACCCGGCTGGCAAGCTGGCATCCCCTTTTACTACTTTTTAACATCTAATTGTCGGGAGAGCTGTGGACCTTGCTCCGTTCAGTTTTGATCTACTCTGTTGCTCTTGTTGCCCACAGAGGAAACATCACAATTTCCTTTGATTCCCTCCCCATCATCTGATGCCATTCAGTCTGCCTACAGGTGATCTGTGTTATGTTGCCTAAGCCTACATCTTTCCTGAGGGAGTTGGAGGCAGTGGTGATTTTGTAGGATGTATTAGCTACCACCATCTGACTAGTTATAGCCATATCTGTATCTATAATTGTTCATTCACAAAAGTATTCCTCTCCAGCTTGCTGTGAATGTTGGAGTAATGGGAAAATGTGAAGTTTTCCATTCTCATCACTCAGCAGTTCCGCCACCCCTCTTGTTCATGGCCATGGACTGTGTTAGGAAGCAGAAGGTAGTTTGATGCTTATTCACCCTAAGAGCTGTCGGCAACACAGATGCCCTTGAAGGGAATGGCAGCAAGTTGGACACAAGATATGGGCTGTGGAAAGAAGCTACAGGGTGAAAATTTGGCCAGTGGAAGACGGATGAGTACAATCTACAAAGGTAACCGAGCGTGAGGATGAACAGCAAACAAAAATACCTTCAGCCAACTGTCTGGGCAATCACTGTAAATTGACTAAGGCATCTCTAAGAGAAGGTTTAATCACACAAAGCTCTGCTTGCTCATCTCAGCTAATGTAGCTGATGGGTGTTTGTAGTCAAATCCGCTTCACAATGATCCTGTTTAGAAACCAAGTTCATGGAGGGAAACCTGCTAAACAGTCAGTTCATCTCCCCATTACTGGTGGAATTTAGTTCTTTAAGTAGCTCTAGGGATTACTGAGGTATTAAGGAAAGTGCTGTGACATTGAACTGTATTTCCTCTTCAAGACGATGTCAGTGTGTGGTTGTCCTCTGCGGAGATCACGTCAAGGAGTCTGTGATGTTTGTGAAGGGCTTTTTAGCGTGAGTGTGATGCTGTTTTCTTTAGTTTTTTAATGAGGAAAGAAAAAAATCCCGTGTCACTGTCTATATTAGGGGCTTTAAAAGTGCTTAAAAGCACTAGGAAGGCCTTTAAAATGCAGACCTCATACTAGAGATGAAGCATCTACCCAGAGAAGAGATGCTTTGATGCCTTAGATGTATTTGTTTGTTTGTTTTAGAGGGGAGAAAAGAATGGTATGTTTTACTGATACAGCTATTAACCATCAAGATTGCCCAAAGGCATCAGCAGGTTCATTTAAAATGTAAATGAGCTTTTCCAGCATTCAGTTATTCAGATTCTACAGGCTGCTATTATGTGAAATTGGATGGGGTCTTCACAAGGCACAGCTGAACAGTTAGGCTGGCCTCCCTCTTCGACCCAGTTATGACCAACGTGAATGGACACTCCTGTGGACCTGAGAGCTTCTCTCCACATTAGGAAAGTTGCTTTATTACGGAAGACAGGGGCAATTAACTGAGTCCCTGTGCTGCTACCTGAATGGTGCCCTTGGGAAATACCACTTAGCATTGCAAACAGCAAGTGGGCATTTATTCATGGCCTTCTTCCACCCTTTTGAGAAGGATCGTTCTCTTCAATTAATGTTTGGAGGCTACTGGCTAAAAACAAGCTTAAACCACAAGATGTAGATGGACTGAGGAAAGCTTTCTCTTTTTAACACTTAATTACTGCATGCCTTGAGCTTACACAGGGTTGCACTCACCAGTGAGATCCCTTCCCAGAGCACCCTGGCAGATGACTTGAAATAAGAGCTGTAGGAATACTTTTGCCTTGGAGTGATGCTGCATCAGGGGCATGTTAAAGATTTGTATTGTTACTTTTTGAAGTTCTGCAATGTTTTTAATCCATAAAAGAAGGCTTGGGAGGCCCGTCGCCCACTTAACAGGCAAGTCGTGCTGTAGTGGATCATCTTGATCTCCCAGAGAAAGCTGGTTAACACCCAAGAATTCCATTGTGCAAAGGATGTCAGGGTTTTGCCATTTGGATTTGTTTTCATGTGGAACAAAACACAATATCATCACTGCTGATTTGGAGCTTGGTGATGCAGAACTACTGATACGTGAGCAGGAGTTCAGTTGCAGCAGCAGAAGTCTCAGAGTGGCAAAGCTGGTTTGTGGCATGGAGACAAAAGCAACCAGAGAGATGGATGTGAACATTAGCATAATTAAATGCTTATGTTAATGACCTTTGCCATGGGATCCTGTCTGGTAAGGCCTGATCAGATTGGCCTTGAAAATCCCACTTTTTCACCAAACCAATGTGTAAGAACACATCTTTGTGAGTTAGGAACAATGATGTCCTTTTCATAATGATGATGATGATGGGCATTATACAAATGCAATATTACAAATGGCCCTAGACTGGACAATGTTTGTCAGAGTTTCATAGAGCTTAACTGTACATGACTGTGCAGGTACATGCACACTTGTGATCCACAACATAAATTCACACATATGTTTAGTGGAGAAACGTTAACTGTGTATTGGGTAACTTTTTTTACAGTGTTAAATAACATTAAACTTTTCCTTTTTTTTTTTTTTGTCTGTGTGTGAAAAATGCTGCATTTTTCGAAATGTGTGGAAACTACTTAGGATGAATTGTCCTGCTGAAAAGAAAAAAGGTTTCTTATCTAGAAACAAGTTTCCCAACTGTGCTGCATTTTGTATGAGTAAGGTTAAATAAATCAAAGAAAGCAGAAACACAGAAGATCTTAATTTCTGCTTCTATATCAGTCTTTCCATTACTGCTGCATATTATGGCTTGCATTCGAGCCTCCGGATAGGACTTGCATACCCCTATTAAACATAATCAAGCATTTGGAGAACTTATTTCCAAGTATCTAAAATGGAGCCATGATTTGCATGTAATTAAAATAAAAAAGAACTAATATGATATTTTCCATTAGTTTTGAACATGCTGCATTGAAAAGGAACTCACCATGCTCTTTTGAAAACACTGCCAGTTATCCTATATGATATATATATATATTTTAATTTAAAATTTTTAATTAAATTAAAAAAAAAACAACCAAAAATAAACCACCAAAGACTCTTGGGACACATTCAAAACTTGAGAAAGTAAGAAAAAAGCATGATAGGTAAGAAAAATTAATTTCTTTTACAGTGGAAGATTTTAAGGGAGAGAGAGAAGGGTATTTATTTTGGTGATTTACAAGGATCTTGAGGTAAGCTAGGTGTATTGCCATTTGCTAGCTCTGCTTCTTATATAGTATAGAAAGGTGGCTAGGATGAAGTTATTTTGATGGTCAATAGTGTGCTGTAAAAGGTTACTGGAGCTCCACCATCACCCATGCAATGATATAATGATTTATTGTTGTCAAAGCCTTCTACACAAGTGATAGACCAATCTAAGTTTCAGCATTCAATGCAGACACATTGTGTTCATTTAAAAAATAAATAAATACGTGTGATGCTGGGACTGCCTGCAACAGCTGATCTTATCTTATAACATTGGCCTTGGGATTGCAAAACCTTCCTTGGCAATGCTTTCTGTCTCTGCTTTGCTGAATAGTGAAATAAAAAAGAAGAAAATTTGTAGGAGTGAAGCTTATGGCAAAAGAACAGGGAGGATGCGAGTTACACACTTGCAAAAAAAATGTGTCTGCCACAGCAGGGCAAAATGTGCTGAATTACACTTGAAATCCACACAGAACTTCTGCTACTCCACATTTCTATTATAAGCTGAGTCCTCCTTGAATTTCTTATCCTGAATTTTGTACCGATCCTAGGTAGGCGTCTAGACAGTACATCTCTTTAAGCTGATGGGCTTTCTGAAAATTGCCTTCCCTTTAACTTGCTTTTCTATGATTAGGTTAGAGAGTAAGAAGGTATGGGGCATCCTGGAGCGTGTGATATGCACAAGACACCCCAGCTCCTTGAGTCCTGCCCATAGGGTAGTTATCCTTGGTCCAGTGGGGAGATGCCATACAGTTCAGGGAACTGAAAGGGAAACCTACATCAATGTGTCTACACCATCTTCCATCTCTTCCACTCTGGGGCGTTATGTTGGTCCAAGTAAGGAAGAATTTTTTATTTGAAGAGGCAACGAAGTCACCACTGGTTGAGGTATCTTTGCTTGACTTCGGAAAAATGCATCTTTTTCACTGATATTCGCTGATGTTCAGGTTCTGTGCATCCCTGCCTTTTGCATAACCTTTCCTGATTTCTAGGAGCTTGCAGGGTATGTAAAGCAGCTTCCTTTATCCTGTCACTGTTGTTTCTGCCTCTTCCTTACCTGCACACCCAGAGAAGTTGTAACTTGTAAACTCCTCTGGGAAGTGGGGAAACTATCTGCAGAGAGCAGAGGGAGGCTGAAGCACGGCTGTCTGAAACCGCTATAAAGTAAAAGCTACAACACAGCTGGCTGCTTTATAGCAGGATATCTTTCAGTACATTCTCCTCACGGCAAGGCTGACATTTGATTTTATTAACAAAACAGAGAAACTAGTACAGAATTAGCAGCAGAAAAGATTAGATTACTAGAGCAAATATGCTTTGGTGATAGGAGCACAGGTCCGGAAAACTGGGAGCTGGGCTCTGCTTTGCTGTATGGACTGGAATGGCTTATTCCTCTTCACCTCTGTTTTCTAGCTTATATTGCCAAGAATGTTAACAGCCCCTCAGAAAAAGGTTGTACTGATGTTTGTACATTAGGTTTCGGAAAAGGCACTGAGATCTTGAGATAAATAAGGTAGTCAGAGCACTAATGGCCTACAGAACCAAATTCCCTTCGTATTTCTCTGCAGTAAGTGGATACTTATAAAGTTGAAATTATCAGCCTGTATTTCCTACTTGCCCAGACTTCTCAGGGAGCACGCAGAGGACCACGCTGGATACCAACCACTGGCTTTGTCATTTGGCCGGGGAGCAGGAGCCCTTGCCAGGACATCACCAGATGGCTCTAATAGAAATAACGTTCCAATGTTCCTTTATTTAGGCAATTAAAGCTGGGAAAAGGCTGATTTGTGAAATTGTGACTCAGTTCCTTCAGTAAGAAGTATTTGCATCAGCCAGAATTTGTTGAGCGGCTGAACAGAATAACTCCTCTTGTTCAGGGCTAGTACTCAGAGCCTACATGCACACCCGCCAAAGGGAAAACAGTGCTGTGTAATAAATCACTTGCATTAGGCCGTCAGCTTTTACCGCTCCTGTTAGCTTCATTTCAGTTTTAATCAATATTTGCTAGGATTTGTTAGGTTATATGGACAAATCCTGAGGCCTGTACTTGATTCCTATCAAAGCATGATGGTTATTAAAAAGAATGAGAAGTTTGCCTGAGTGGCCACCATGTAATAAAATGAGGATTTTGAGATCTGAATTTATCACACTTCTTCACTGCTCTACAAACAGATTGACTTCCCCTTGCAACCCTTCTTGCAGAGAAGCTTGCTCATTTTGGAAGCTGGAGAAGTTCATTTTCAAGTAGGTTAAGCCAAAAGGTGCCAAAAATGCATTTTTCTCCTAGTCTATTATTGTATCTTACACTGTAAGTGAGAAGTAGCTTCACCAAGGAATTGATTTTTTGCAAAAGAAACTGAAGCCATGGCTGGAAGATGATATTCATAACACATGCAGCCCTTCAGCAGGGATTCTCAGCTTCTTTCACTGCTGGATAGAAGTATGTCTTGAGTTCAATCCTTCTATTTAAATATTTCATTAAGGGCAGATACGTTTTCTACTCCTCTCTTAGGGCTCCAACTTTCAATTTCTAACTTACCCCAAATCCATCTTCTTTTATTTTTAATTGAGCTGTTCTATTGTTTTCCATTTCACCTATTAACTCGCAGAGACATACAACAATACCGTAAACCTTACAACTAATCTGAAGGTTATTTTCAAATCCTAGCACTCAAGCCACAGTTGCAGCTATGTGGGAAAAGCAAAAATGAAACCCAAATCCCTCTTCTGGATAAAAGTTTAGTTACAGCGTGGGTCCTTTTTTACATTTCTTTAAGATTTTGAGACATCCATACGGGGTACTTTACAGTATGTAACACTGAAAGATACCTCATTTCCATTCAACTGCTGCACTCATATAGATATGTATACACACTCATATGTGTCATATATATGCAGAGCTCAGGAGGTCTTTTTGAACTTACCTCTCAGGCTGGATAAACTATATGGCGGTTTTCCTGGTTTGCTTTGGTTTGTTGGCCCACCTGAAAATTCAGGAGAAAAATATCTCAGTTCAAGACAAGGCAAAGTGTTTTGTATCTATTTTTTTCCCAACAAAGTGAAAAGATTTTCATCATTTCAAGTCATTCCAAATCGAAAGGGAAGCCAAAACAAAACACAAGCCAAAAAGAATACCCCGGCAATCTGCTATGTTGTGCTCCTCTCATTTTGTTTTTCACAAGCTCTGTTAAAGGTCTGTTCTGGAATGGAGACAAATATTGGAATCTCCTTTTTTCCCCTCAAGCCCCCAGAAGACTTTTGCACTTATTTCTATTTCTTACATGTTTGAGATAATTTCTCTGGAAAAAGTGGAAAGAAATAATTGCTCTTAATACACACACACACTTTACACACTCGATTAGCATTATGCTCCAGGCATGAGTTAAGTTTCAGGTAAGGACCAGGGCACAAGTGTTACTACTGCCTTGACTTCCCTCCTGTTAATTCACATCTTAAGAGAGCAGAAAAGTGCATTTCATGCTCTAGTCATTAGAATTCCATTTTGGTGGGGAAACAGTGCTGGGCCACGCTTTTCCCTGAGAGGGGTTTTTCTTTGGCGTCTGTCATGCCTCATTCCACTGAGAAGCACACCTTATGTTAGAAAAATAGTAAGCAGAAGAAACTGCAACAAAACTGGCAGTGTCACTGCAAAGATCCCAACTTACCAAAACAGCACCAACATGATGTGAATAATGAGTTTCTCTTTGTTTCACCCACTCCCGCTCATTGTCACTGATATTTGTTTGGGTACTTTAGTTGCATTATCCATTAGCTATTTGTTTAAAAATGTACTAATGATGGAGAAAAATCCAGGCAATGACCAGGGTGAGCCCCAGTTGTATGTAGCCTGGAAGAGGCTCTTTGCTGGACAATCAACTGCGCAATTCATTGTGAATGTGCAGCTACAGTGTTGGGACTTCTGCATCAATAAAATTCATCCATTTTGCCTTGTGGATTTTTGTTGAAGGGCTCTAATTTAGAAAACCAAAACTGATCCACATAGAAAGTGAAATAAAATTCTACATTTCATGCACTGGCCACAGTCCCAGGCTGTCAGCTTACAGCGCAAGAAATCCTTGCCCTCATATAAGCTAACTTGAATGCAGGTATGGGCATACCTTGAAAAGTAGCTCGTTTCCAGACTTACGTATCGATTAAAATGTCTTCACATTATACCTCCCCATCCACAGCAACAAAGACGACATGAGCATAGCAGGTATGAACAGCACTTCAACATCTGAGAATGATCACACACTCCTGCAATATCAAGGCAGCTTTGCTCAGCACAACAGAGTGGTGTAGTTTTACAGAGGTGCAACACTGAAGCCAGGCACAGGGATTGCATCCAGCATCCTGCACCTCCCGGAAGGAGAAGCCAGGGCTCTTCCCACGGGCTTGCAGAGCCAGAGAAAAGCATTACACGAGCTGGCTTAATAGAAGCCCAGAGGAAAGGCAGTGGGTTTTTTTTTTGTTGTTGTTGGTCCTGCTTAAAAAGCAACTTGCAAATGGAAAGCTTCTTTGAGATCCAAATTCGTCAGTGTAATCCTGCAAACTCTCGATAAACTAGAAACAGTAAATGGTCATTGCTCAGTTATAGTCTTCCCTGCCCTCCACTCAACACACAAACATACACGTGAACATTGAAAGACAGGGGGTGGTGGGGGGGAAAAGTTTCCTTTTCTTTTTGCCATTTGGTCTTGATCCAAATTAGCACAAAGCTGGTGAAATGAACATCTTTGTCAGCAGTGATTAGCCAGGGAGGCTGGTAGGCGCTGAGCATCTGCAAGGTCCTGGGAGCTTCTGTTCACCCAGTTGCTGGATCACCAGCATTTCCAGAGTGGTAGGCTCTGTTCCAGGACAGTTCTTCCATGAGACGTGATGGGGTACTGGAGTCAGCTACGTGCAGCTGCCTGCGCCCAGACCATCTGCAGGAATGCAGGAGGAACTCGGTAAAAGCTCGTCAGCTAAAACACACTAAACCAGGCTTTTTATTGTTACTTTTTTGGATGAAACCGTTTTCCTGGAAAAATCTATGAGCACGTTTACCTTACCCCATGCTGTATCTGGCAGCTACCTGCCTCTTCCCTCCACCTCGGTTGCCTTTGCTTTCAGGTTCTCTGCCTTTCTCCCTTAAAAACCGCTTGCATGGGAATTGTCAAGTATCTGAAATCTGACCTGTCCTATGTCGTTGCCCCCCCCAGTCAATAATCACATTAGCACATCTGTGTGACAGAAATAATAGCTTTTGTCTCCCGAAGCTGCAGAGTCCTGTTGCCAGGCAACTCCATCCTGAGGCAACAAAACAGGGAGGAACGGGTGTGTGGGAGGACCAAGCCGGAGTGCAAGAGCTGCTGCTTGTGCTGCTGGTAGCTATAATTGGGGAAAGCTTGGAATATACTGTTTCCACCAGAGATTCGGGGTAACAGAGCCTGCCAGGCTCAGAAACTTTCAATTAGGTGGCTACAGACTGTGGCTGGTTCATCTTGTTTTGTTCTGATGTTACAGAAAAGCATCAGGGATGCTGCAGAGAACTGAACTGCAGATCAGGGTGGCTTGTATCAGAGATGCTAAGCCCGCTGCAGCAAAAGGGTAAACACAGTCACCCTTTCAAACGCAGGCCAGAGCACAGTCTAAACATGCCTTGGTGGCTGATCTTCCTCAGGGGACAGACCTTTTTCACTCTCTACCATCAGGGATTGCAGCAGCTCAGCTGCTCTGCGTTATTTGTGTACCACTTTGGTGACAGCCTGGCAGCCTCAGCATCATGCGGTTAGAAAAGAGCATTTCACTTGATAACCAAGCCTCGATTTATCAAATACAACCCCATTCATCCCAGACAGAGAAGTCCCTAAAATAATATAGGTGTCTGTTGACATAGATGGTATAGGAATTTCTTTTGTCTCTTCCCAGATAAAAGAGGAAAGGCCGCAGCATCAAAAACCTTGGAAAGGGAAGTTCTCTTGGATAAAAAGAGACTACATCCTCAGTGACATCAAGGAAGACCCAACAATCACCGTCAAGAGAAAAATAAGGCTAGAACTCATTTATTTCTAAGCCTCTGTCCTGTGCTTCCATAAGCGTATTTAGCCCACCCCAGGTCTTGCCAGATAGCCCTGTGGGATGCAGTCAGAATGAACACTGGAAAAAAAAAAAGAAAAATAAAAGCTGCCTAAAAATCCTAAAAAGGCAAAAATCATCCAAACTGTTTGCACAGAATAAAATAAAGTCAGAAACAAACTCAGACACTGGAGATTTCCATTAGACGGTATCCTGAGGAGGAGGAGTGAAAACATTGAACGCCAGGGTTCACTTTTGGTCATCTCTTACTTACACTAGTGCCCTTTCCCATTTCCTTTCCTGTGCTCCTTTATCAGAGCTAAATGTGGACAAACACTAAAGCATATATAGCTGCTGCGAACGCTCAGACCTCCTGCTAGAGAAAGACTCTACTACCCATACGTATTACAGATTCAACATAAGAAATCCAACCTCAGCCTGCTGAGAGCTTCTCTCACCTGTACAGTCCTACAGGCAATTGGTTTTGTCCACAAAATAGATGCACGTGTAGCATTTCTGGATGCTGCATTGGCTCTGCCAGAAGAAAACCTGGTATTTTTTACAACTAGTATATGGCCCAGAACAGTAGCTTAGTCACCACCAGCACTTCCGACTGTTTATACTGACATAAATGATGTATACTTTGTAAATCTAATTACATCCACAGGATATATGCAGTTTTGCATGCGTTCTACATATAGGGTACATCTTGAAATGCATCTCTTTAGTTTCAGCTTCACTGAGAGGAAGTGAAAGTTTTCCAGTGACATAAATGACCCAAAATCAATAGCAAGCGAGCTCCAAAATGTCATCATTGGATCCTCACTGCATCACGACAGCCAGGCACAAAGAAGTCCCTGTGTGTACAGACAGTCATCAAATAAGGGCTGTAGGAAAAAAGTTAAGAGATTCCATGCATAAATTATTTAGTGATTGTTATTCAACCTTCTCCATTTACACATAAGTCACTGTATCCAACTGGGTAAAGAAGCATCTTCATAACCTGTCTTGTACTATAGAGCATCTTTGATACTTTCCACAGAGACATTTGTAGTGTATTTAGCATGGCAGAAGTACACAACCCCACGTCAAAAGGCTTTTACTTCCACATGAATATTTGTTTTGCTGGCGCTGAGTGGTTAAATTGTTGAATGTACCACATTCTGGATCCTGGGTTTCTTACAAGTTGCCTCCTACTCTACAGCAGCATTTAAGGTTATTTCTTGTTCTAGACCCCACAGATTAACAGGGGGGTAATTGTGCTGGGCTCAGCCATAGCTGGAGAAACTAAACCTTGGATATTAAGCAAGTATGAGCAGTGCCATATTAGATTCATGTCTTGGATAACACAGTTGCAGCTGTCCAAAAATCTGTCTTTTTTTTCCTTTTGGCTTTCCTGTGAACTTTGGTTTATGGTCTGAAACACAGGTGAGAAAGGAGGTCTTATTCCTTTAAAGACACCACATTTTAAAGGGTAAAAAATAATTATATCCCATCTTAAAAAGGACAAACAAGCAAGGATTACATATCAGTCTCATAGGAGGTAAACCACAGACTTTTACCTTAAGAAATCAGAGCTAAAGAGTATAGTTTCTTGCACAGGCTATCTAGGCTTTGCTGCCTGCTGGCAAAAGACAAAGACATGAGAAAGCTAAGTAAAAACTGTGGAGCATCTTAGGAAGCACAGAGATATCACTTCTTGGGCACAAAAGTTTGGAGATGCAGAGACACCTTAGCTTCTCAGTGCTTCAAAAGAAGTAGATGGAAAGGAATCCAAAGTTATGAGTCAGGGTAACTACTCTGATGACAATCTTTGAAACACTGCAAAATCTTTCAAAAATGTTTAAGAGAACAACTCTGTTCCGTATCAACCACTATTTGCTCTTTCATCAGCCTGGGAGAAAAAAAAATACAGGCACTCACAGAGCAGAGATGTGCAGTCAGTTGAAATCACATGCCTCTAGGTCTCGTTATAATAGCGCTGTAGTTATTTGTTAGCATGAAATGCCTCTCCACTGCAATGGGCGGCTTTACTGCAGTACCTAATTTAATCTTTCAATGAATATATTCCCTTGAATACAGTGTATTTTGTTTGACAGTTCTTAAACGCTTGGATGAATCTAAACATCAAAGAACTGGAATACACACATTATTTTTCTGCAGATTCATTTAGCAATCCAAGCTACAGCCAGATTATTAATAATGAGCTAAATAAGATACTTTTCTAAGGGTTGATGAGCGTTTGAAGTCTGGAAAAGAAAATATGGTACTTGCTACTCAGCTTTCCTCTGGGATAGTATTTGAAAATTACCCAGATACCCCTTTAGGAAAGACTATTTTTTCTCATGGTTATACTTACACTGAGGAAACTAATTGCAAGGGAGAAATACAAAAGTGATGCTGTTAACTTTCCTAACGTATGTTTTACAAAGGCACAGGGCTACTGTTACACCTGAAGTTTGGTTGATAAAATGGCAAAAGTTTCCCAAACTCTTGACTGCATTCCTTTAAAAGCAATAGCGGTTCTGCGGTATCTTGCAGATGCAAGAATTGATGATCAGCTCATCCAGATGTACCTAAATTAACTTTACAGATTAGCTTTATAGCTCAGCTACTAGTGACAGCCTGTAGAAACAAATCCCTTTATGAAAGAATAATACATTGTTGTCTTATGGCTGAACTTTTCCTGTTGGCAGAAGTTATTATTGGTCTATCCTTTCTATTCCAGTATCTCATTGGAGCTTTGTGATGAATTGAAGCCTATAGCACTACACCCCAGATACAGAAAAAGATGGTCCCTTTCCCTGAACATGTCTATTTGCGGGGTGGGGGAAGGGCAAAAGCAACTGCTTTTCTGTCATTGCATTGGTTAATATAGATTGGAAATAACGGACAAGACTCTGAATTCACAAACCCTTCTGCAAGATCAAAGCACACTTCAAGAAAAAGGCAGGCGCAATTGCTCTGAGTAATTCAGTTCTGTTTGGTGCTTGCAGGATCAGAGCAAGAAGGACAACTTGTATGGCATGGGGGTCTCAGGGGTGCAGATAGACAGGTAGCACCCCTCATACACTGAAAGATGACAAAAGGATCTAGGGAGTGGAAGAAAAAGTACTGTCTTATGCCACTAAAAATTGTATCCAACTGTGAATCTATAATTATTAATATCTGGAGAGTTACGAATATTAGAAGAAAGCCAATGGCCACAGTAGCTCACCAGATCTGCTGCTGGTCCAAAAAAGCAGATTCAGCCTGTCTGCCAGGCAGAGAGCCCAGATGTGCTCAGACCTGGCACAGCAATGCCAGCACTGTTTGGGTTTCCTGGACATTTTTATTTTCTTTCTGCCTAGAAATTCCCTCCAGTCAGAATTAGAGGACTTTTTACATTTGTACAGTAGCTCAGATGCAGAAGAAGGACATCATAAATTCCTGGCTAGGACTGTGCTGTGGGAAATGGGCAGCAAGCCTGAAACCTCCTGGTTTTTCTGGCTGTACAGCATGCAGAGAGATCAGCTGCACTACATGCCTGTTGTAGGTGAGGGCTTTCCATGAGATCCACTGCACATGAGTAGCTCCATACCCAAGGACGTGAATCAAGCGAACATGTCTCTGTTCCTACTAAAACCTTTGCACTCTTTAAGATTTAAAGCCCAGTTAGTCTCCTAATTCCAGAATTGGGAAATTCCCCCTTCTCCCCATAGATTCCAATACATACCAATGCAGAGCTCTCTTTGCCTCTGTCTCTCTCACACTAATACTCTTTCACACCCACGTTCATGCCAACATGGTTCACATGCAGTCTTCTCTAAAGAGCATCCTTTGTTAAATAGCAAAGCTTTTTCTCCCCTCCCCCTCCTTTATTTGGTAGCCTTGTCAGGAGTGTTTACACCTGTCCTCTCACACTCAGCTGCTCCCTGTTTTTGCTGAAGATTTCTTCTTTTCAGTACAGGACACAAAAAGCAGAGGGTTTCATTCAGTATTGGCTGGGAGAAAAAAATTCCTGTTTAAAACAAAGCTACTAGCAAAGCAGAGAGCAAAACAGAGCAAGGGAAAGAGATAGTGTGCCTGCAGGGAAAGTAACTTAAGGAGAAGTGTAGGAGGAATACTGATTCTAGACTTGCAGTAGGTCTATTTTTCATAAAGATAATAATAAAGAATAATACGGTGTAATTAGGGCACAAAATCACATTAAATTGCTGAGTGCTTGTCTGCAGCTTTCAGTAAGCGGGAAAGAAACAAGGAGGCTGAACGGCTCCTCCTGGGGTTAGCACTGAGACGCATTTTCCCAAGCTCACCTAAAGGATCTCACTGCTGAAAGTTAGAAGTGTGTATTGCAACTTCAGGACCCTTTTTTCCCCACCTTCATTATAAATTCTCCTGAGCTAGGTGTGAGAAGGCTGGTGTGTGTGTGTGTGTGTGTGTGTACACTGACCAGTAGACCACCACAAAGACATACATGTCTGGGTCCTGAAAACCAGGGATGCACAGTTTGTGTTGCTTCTAGAGCTAGACTGAGCACTGGAAACCGTCGTCTCTGCACCATGCCCTCATGGTAAAATATATTCTTGTCTTCTGCACTCAGCCTGTGATGAGGAGACCCTTTGCCTTTCCATTACTATGGTTTCTGCTCCTTGCATTCTTCCAGAAACACATGCACAATACTATGTCTTGTGCAGCCAGCATGACACAAAAGCAAATTCTTGTGTTTAAAGAGAGAAGGATCCAGTTCGTACACTCTTCTTACACTGAGATGGGAAGGGAACTATTCCTGATTCAGAGTGGTTGGTACTCAGTTGAGTAACTTTCCCGAGAGCCATATAGTACAGACCAGCTCTGATCTCATTCAGGTACTGAACGACCAGTTGTTGCCAAATTGGATTTATTCCTTTCTGTTTCTTATCCTCTGTCGAAAATTACTTTCACTTTAATTTTCTACACAGTTTTCTTAAATAGGGACATCAGTCTCCTTGAAAGAAAATCTTTGATTCAAAGTTCACAGTGTCAATTTCTAGCACATGTATACCTGTATCTCCACTCGGAAGAAAGTGATTGTTTTCAGAGTTCTTTAACACATACTGCATCAAAAAAGGACATTTTCCCCATAGTCCAAGAAACTATCTAGCTGAAGACATTATTAGGTAATCCCTTCCCTAAGGATGTGGCTATAAAGCTCATTCAGCTTTAGGTGGTGATTTTCCAGAGATTTTAATCATTTTGAGGTTTTATACTACAAAATCCCTGCAAAGTGCTTACAGCTATGAGTCGCAGCTGAAGAGGGAATTTGAGTTGGAGTTAGAGCAGTGGAAGCTGGGAAAACTGCAGGTGAAGGATGCAGACAAAACCCAGCGGCACAAACTCTCAGACTAAGCCTAACACGTTGGAGACTGTCCTGGTCAGCAGTCCTGGCACAAAAAGCCCGTGTTTTAAACAGGAGAGAGATGAGGCTTTACTGTGAGATCTACCCCTCCAGTCTGCCCTCACAGTCCAGCCACACTGGCATTTGAAGGACTGATCCACACCTAATCTATAGATAATCCCTTTTCCCTGGCCTTGGACTGAAGGGTACTGGTAGTGATAGAGGTGTGTTATCACACACAGATGTGTTCCTCCTTATCTGGGGAGGTGGAGCTCTGCATTGCTTAGAAGTAGTTACCAGCTCCCTGGGATGTTCTGGCATTCCTACACATAGTCCTGCAGTACATCAAAAGGCCAGTAATAAATCAGGTTTTAGTATTGAAACACCTTATTATTTGCTACTTGCCCTGAAATCACCCTACTGGCTGGTCGGTCAATATAGACAATGCAAGTTATGGGGTTTGGAGATAAACGAAAAGATATATACATAAGATGAGCTTAAAAGATTTTTGTCATTCTGTGTCATCCAGCTAACCATCTGTCAAGATGTTCATGCTGCCTTGCAGCTGGGGTCCAGTCCACAAGCAAAAGCTTCACCTTGAATAAAGCTTTTGCTGGGGAGGGTGATGCTTTGTGTCTACCCTGTTGTTATACACCCAAACTCTCTATGGTGATTATATCACCTTCAGGCATTCTCCCCAAGGGTTGCTTGTGAGTCACCATTTAATCAGGGGTCTCATTTTAACACTCCCCTCACAGGATGGCTGACTGCATCTCGCTGCTTAGTGACAGCGATGCTCTTTGAACATAGTGATGCTCTTTGAACATGACTAGGCAGAATTATCTGCTAGCTAGAACATACTAATGAATGTTTCAGTATTTAATTGTAAGCACATGTTAACCCATTGCAAAGCAAATGTACTTTTCCAGCTGGGGGAGCAATATTTAAACCTCGGTGCATTGCTTTTTAATAGCGGAAAACTATAATTTATGTAAGATAGCAATGATTCCTTAAGCAAGTTCAGAAAGAGGAATAATGTATGCTATTCATTACTAGGTTTGATTGTGATGAGATAGAACAATTTGGGGAGAGGTGTTTTCAGGACAAAAAGTGCTCTAACTATGGTTTTGAGAGATATTGAGATGGAAGTTCATATTTTTGGTAGTTTAAAAAAGCTGAAGAGGAGCTTAGAACTTCAAATGGTCATTACAACAAATCTCACATAAATAATGAAATAAATACTCTGTAATGATATTTATACAGGGAAGCAAGTGAAAGGTATTTGTTCTCAACGATGGTCTGCCTTAGCTTGCGTTCATGCTTCCAGGAATCCACAGAAAAGCACCAGATAAAAAAAAAAAAAAAAAAAAAAAAAGGTAGGTAAGGTTTCTAGTTTAAACAAATTTTTTTGGTAATGATATCTTTCTTGCTGGCTAGTTTGTTGCTGCAATTAAATAGTGGTCTATGTTTTGAGGCAGTTTCAGACTTGATTGTACTCCCTGGTCTTAAAATCTGTAAATCAATACTGTTATAACGTATCTCCATGTCTTCACATCTTAACAACAGTTGCATGATTGCTGAATTTGAAAGTTTCAGAAAGTACCCCTCAGCCTCAAATCTGTCTCTTGTATGGATCTGTGCTGCAAGAAACCCTGCCCAGGGGTATTTGTAGAAAACAATCTTTCATTGTCACTTTAGAGATGATGAATGAAAGGAGAGATTAAGTGCCTTCTAGTGAGAGCACATCTTTTGCAGAGCCAGCACTGAACTCACATTATTTGATTCCCTTTTCAGTACCTCAGCCATGAGCTCATCCTGCTCCTGTATTGACATTAATGAAATAACCATAAATGGGACAATGACAAAACTGCAAAGTTTTCATGCTCTGAAGATCGCCTGGAGGTGAATGCAATGGCCTCTCTTTGGTATCTCCTCCTTCTTGTTCACTTTGGCAAGGGTGTAAGTATTAATCAATTAATCATTTCTGAAGTTTAATCAAGGGCTGAAGTTGTAATCAATTGGCAACCCAATGCAACACAAAGATGTTTGCCTGGCTGCCTGCCTGCCCCTCTGAGCTTAATTAGCAATTATCTCTGCTGAGTGACCCCTTGATCTTGCACAGTTTAGCTGAAAGAAAGTATCCAAGTGGTAATTTCACCTTTTGCCTCCATCATTTGGTATTATTCTGTTTATTAAATTCCCAGCCTCTCCACAGCTTGCACAATGGGAAAATCTTTAGATAAACCTGCAATTACAGTAGCAAGAAGATATAATGAAGTTATTACAGAAGATGAAATTTTTTTCCCCTCCACACCCTTACTAATAACCATCTCTTTCTCCTTCCCCTCAAATTGCAAAGAATTGGCATTTCTAGTAGAAGTGACCAAGAAGAATCTGTGGTAAAATTAGTTTCAGAAAGAACTGCAAGGAAGGAATCTCAAGTCAGTCTGTCAGGACTGGAGGTTTCCTGGAGCAATCCAATTCCTCATAGTTTTGCAAAGGTAGATCTCAATTTCTGGGTCTTACTGCCATGTTATCAGATGATAACATTCCCAGTGGAGGGCACGGGCATAGCTGTCAAATGCGTTGTTCTAGCATATTTAACTATTGCATATTTTTTTCATTAAATATCTTGTTTTCCCAGCTCTCTCTTAAGTACCTGTGTAGGCTGTCCAAAGCTGGAAGTCAGTCACTGGAAGATCAGCCTTAATTTAAGACAAATAATCTAGAAACAGCAAGAAAACACTGAACATGTTCTAAAATGTAGAAAACACATTTCAGCATTGGTTAAGGACTCCCGTACTTGTGTAAGTAGTTGCAAAGGCTAATATAAACATAGCAAAACGAATAAAAAAGGACCCATTGTTCCCAAAACATTGGTAGACTCTGATGAAGAGCCCACTTCACAGCAGATGCTGAGTACTCTTTCCAAACCCTGACGTCAGGTGAAGAGGTTTAACAACTTCAGCACTTGTATCTTCACTCATTCTACTCCTATGATTAAAAAAACCCCCAGCTTTAACAGTTACATGCACAGATACTTGAACAACTGATGAGCTAGCCCCAAATGTCCTGCTAAAGGAACTCAGCTGGCAGCCTCAGCAAGATATTAGCCTGTCTGGGCTCTAAATCACTCCATTGTAACTGAACTAGTGCTGTGGAAAATATGTACAAGGTAGCAAAGACATCTTCCAAAGCATCTCATCTCAGTTTCTAAATGTTGGTTGCAAAGGCAATCTCCCCAGGGTCACAGATTTGACCTTCTCCTCCCTCTCTGTTCTGAAGAATGGAAGTAGAGGCCAAAATTTCTTATGCATATAGGGCAACATAAGGACACAGCATCATCTGAGGGGTTTGAAGATAAATAACAGTAATACCACAGCTGTATAAAACTGTCATAAACAATACAACCATTGGACAAGTGGATAAAATACTGACTTCACACAGAGCAATATTCCTGG
This sequence comes from Ibycter americanus, assembly GCA_035590275.1. NCBI lineage: Eukaryota > Metazoa > Chordata > Aves > Falconiformes > Falconidae > Ibycter > Ibycter americanus. The sequence goes on along the minus strand of JAVJGI010000064.1, from coordinate 58,172,602 downwards.
GAGAAGGTCCCTAAATTATTCCTTGGGGTATCTTGCTGTTACAGAGGCATGATAGATGTCCATGCATTAGTGGTGCCATCTCAAGCCATCAGAACTGTTGACACAGATGAAGCATTTTGATTAAGTGTTTCTGTTCAGCTTTATATATTAAAAGCTGTATTGTATGGAGAAGCAGAACTCTCACCTCTGCTTCATCTTTATTTGTATTCTCACAATGTAACAAAAATAGAATAAAACAACTGGAAAAACAAGACTGATCCCAACACCCTAACGCTCACTGGAGGCAGGGCCTTCTTTTGGTGGCTGTAGATCCACCTGATTCTAGGGATTTGCATCTATTTAAGTAACCATGCTGAGGTACTTTTGAGCTCTACATTAGTCCACCTGCAACAGATCATGTGTCTGTGCAGCACCCAGCACAGCAGGTGCTGGCTGATGTGTAGGTCTCCTAAGTGAATAGATACTTCTTTGAGACTCCTACTGAACAGATGAAGATGATTCCTCTTTATTTTTCCTTGTCCTTGTTGTATGACATCCTAGGAGAAAAGTCTTCTAATTAGGAGTGGCTGTTCTTGATTCTTCATTTGCTTCAGAACTTACTGAAGCTCTAATGAAGAGCTTATGAGGGACAGCTGACTTGCAGTTTTGGGAACTGAACCACAGAACATTACATAGGTGAGAGCATCGGTATTTGCTAATATCTGTTGTCTTTGACAGGATTGTTGTGCCAGGTTTATAGAGGGCATTTGCTGATAATAATGATTTAACAAGAGCAGAGGAAATGTCCCAACACAGCACAAATTAATACACAGGGCAATAGCTGTAATGAGGCTGTAAAACAAAGCTCAACACCCTCAAGCAGGGCTGTATTTTCTGACTTCCCATTTTCAGGGACCTGATGGCACTGTTTTGATAGCACTTGATTCAGGAGAAATCATGGGAAATTGGAGCTCCAGGAATTTTGCAAGTAGATGTTCTGTGCTGTCTTCACCTGAAGAAGGATAAGGGTGATATAAATGCTGGAAAGCACTATATAATAATCACATCCTTTTAAAATGGAAATAATAATATCATACATTACATGCACATAAGATGAATATACATTGCAGCAATTAAACACGGCTCTATAAAAAGGAAAGGCTAACGACTTATTTGGTAAAACGAATTACTCATTGTCTCTGTTCCCTTGGTCATAAACTATATGGTAAAGAAAAATCTCTATTTCAGTGAGTGTGTGAAAGTGCACTGAACGTATTTCAATAAAAATGCCATTGGATTTGGTCTTTCAACATCCAATGGACTGGATGTTGGATAGAATTTCAGCACCCGAGTACCAGTGATACAAGGGCTAGCTGACTGGTTCATTTAATAAACCTGGTGAGCCAAGCCTGACTCCAGATCCCAATCCATAATGGATATCACGAGGAGCAGAGACTGATGAAAAACAGTGTACTTGCTGTACACTAAGGAAAGGATTTTAAGGACTTGTGGATGTCTTGGAGCTCAAAGATCAGGAAATGGGAGGCGGGGTTTGAAGGAAAATGGAAAGTTGCAATCAAGCAGAAGAAGAGTGCGGTCTCTCTCAGCTTTTTTGAGGGCTTATGAAGCTCTGTGCTGTGCTGTGTGACAGCATGTGGACAAACATGGCTGCTGACCCATGTTTGTGGTCCCTCGGTGCTCCCATTGCTCCCTGCTCCTGACCGCCTCCATGCAGCCACACCCCACGCTTGGGAGATGTATCTACTGAAAGCTGCATTGACAGTTACTCTATGGCATGAATTGCATGAGTTATTCAGCCTACTGGGTTCTTGTCTGTATTACCTGACAGCTGTCCCATTTCACTCTGAGGCTACCAGGTGAAAGCAGGTATCACTTTCTTTCTTTGAATTCTGCCTTTACAATGGTTATCACAAAACAAAAGCACTAATGATAACAGCGCAAACTTCTTTACCACCCCATCTATGTCTCTAATGAAATAGCTTGCGTGTCCCTAGAGGGGGGAAAGAGATTTGGATCTTTCTCTCAATTATTTTTCCAGTCTATTAAACTGTCTAAACTCCAGTTTCGCAAAAATATATAAATAAAATAAAAACCAGAGAGAATAAATGAAAATTAAGGTCTTTGCTCATCTCATCCAGCATCATGGTTGATCATCCCCAGGAGATGTCTTCAGAAGCATGGCTTTATGACCATGAAAGAAAATAATGATGCACTGAGAAAACTTGCAAATGCACAGCCCTGTTGCACACAAAATGGATCCCCTAAGTGATTTATCATTACCATTTGAAAAATAAATAGAAGTAGGAGAAAGAGAAGCAATGGCTCTGTTTAATTTGCTGCCTTTACACAGCAAGGAGAAGCTACCACTGAGGGTGAAGGCAGGGGATAAAGGCAGGAGCAAGAGAGAGGAAACAACTTAGTCCCCTCACAAAAGATACATTACATCTGAGGAGTGTTCTTGTTCAACTACCCAACTGAAAGAAAGTGCACTCCCAATATGTAATGATGTAAACATATATCAAATGGAAGTTTCGCTATCCCAGCCTGAATCTTCTTTAGCTTACTGCCATTGTTTTGAAAAATGCCCTTATCCGTGTCTGAGGCTCTGAGAGGAGACAGGACGGCACCCTGCTATACACAGCCCATTTCAAACACTGAATATCATATACACTACACTGCAGATCATATATATTAGTTACGTACCTGCCTTTTGAGCATATATGTACCTGCCCATTATTAGTGAGATTTGGCTTCCCAGTTCTGGTTCTCAGTGACTTTTTAAGGAAAAAAGGCAAAGGGACAAGATGCAGTTTTGCACAGCTTTCTTAAATACCAAGATTATTTTTGCCTTCATTTGTCCCATCATACTTTACTGGCTCACATACCTATGCATCCTTTAAGGCCCCAAAAGTCAGTGAAAGTCCTCCACCTCACTGTAGATCTGTCACCTTTTTGAGATTCCCATTTCTCTCTACTGACTTCAGAGAGTAGGTTTATTTTGACAGATCAAGTGCACACACAGAGATGAGGTTGGGTCTGTGGCACAAGCCCCTGGCTAATCTTTGCTCTGTGTATTTGGGTGCCCAGAAACGCAGAATAGCAGCTGGATGCTAAGGCTATGCAGAACCATCTGGCAGGGTTACCTTTGCTAGATTTCTGGCTGACCACTGACTTAAGTGCATTATGGCTACTCACCTCATCTCCCCAGACTCTGCCCTCACAGCTCCCCATGTTAAAAAGGAAATTGATGGTATTTTCTGCCTTTCTCAATATTGAAGTGCATAAATGAAAAATGCTGCATGAATCTCACTGGAACCATGGCTGCTTTGTTATCTCTCCTCAGCAGAAGGCACAGAAGTCCAGAATCACTGAGGCTGGGCAAGACCTCTGGAAGCCACCTGGTCCAACCCCCTCACAAAAGGCCAGATTTAAAGCTAGATCCAGCATTCAAGTTACAGCCAGTTAGATTAGGTCAGCTTGGGTTATGTCCCAAACTTTCTGGCTCCGCAGTGAAATAAAATAAAAGCAGCAGTAAGAAGGTGGAAAGAGAAACCTGGAGATTCAGAATCAGAGTGCTCATACTGTCACTCTCTCATCTCTGTAGTAGGGCACTGGCATGCGGTAACACTCCACGCTTGTGAATGCAAAGTTCACAGAAAAGATGGTTCCTATTGCTGATAACTCTACAAGCAGAGCATATGCGCTTGCGCACAATACAATGTATATTCTGAAGCAAGAAGCAATGGAATCACATAGTTACGGCTAAGGGCAGAAATGCTAACTGTGTGTTAGCTGTCCTATACCTCCATCCTACTCTGTTCAGTCATTAGCATATGGCCATATGTGACCAGGACACCTCTGCTGCTTTGTCACGAGTGGGCGCAAGAAATGGATTGTGGCACAGCTCAGATAATATTCCTGCTGATCCCATCTACCTCTGCTTTCTGCAGTGTGCTTGGCTGGGAAGCTGACTCATTAAAGAAGGAGCAGAAAGCAGCAATTTGGTGTTCTGAACTTGTCCCTACCTTCCTGACAAACACCTGCGCAAGTCACATCTTGCACCGTCTCACACAGATGGCTTGCGGGTCAGCTCCCTCGTTTGCACAGCGACAGCACCAGGTTGACGACTCTATCATACACTGAAATGAGATGACCGGGAAACCATCTCTTCAGCTATTTTTTCTCATGGATTGGAGAATCACATTCTATTTTCATAGCTTTGAAATAAAATACCACATGCAGCTTGCAAAGCAAACAATGCTGAAATAATCGGGCAGTTTTTAATCGATCATTTCACTGAGGACTACGGTTTAGCTTAAAAATGTTGAAGAGGGACATGGCACGAGTAAATACATGCATAGGAACAGTTCATTTGTTGTGGTTTTTCATTCCCCTCAGCACATCGCTGCTGTTTATTCTCTACACAAATCAATTTAAGAGGATCTGGGGGAATGGGAAAAGGTTGTATACCCATCTGTCTTCTGCAGCGTTCATTGAATGGGTTGGACCTTGAGTTATAGCTCTGCCATTTGAGGGGGGGTGGGGTGGGTGGAGAAGCTTCTTCCACTCTGAGAGACTAAAGGTGCTCTCAGTTTTCTCCTGCAGAGCACCTGCAGCTCAGCTCTGCCCCAGTAATACCCTGGGTATTTAAATAGGTCTTACCCCATGTCTGATAGTGCTCAGTAGGGAGTGCTTAGGGGAAACAGGACCACCAAGATGGAGTGACCTTTTCTTTGGTAAACTCTTTTAGCTCCTCATAATCTGTGATTTAGGAACTTCTAGAGCTTGTGAGTGGACCCAGATGATAGTCTAGATGTCATCAATGCAGTCTACTTCACCAGGAACACCAAATTCTCCAGCCTGGCTAATTTTCCTTCCTAAAAGCAGTCAAGCAAGACCTGGTTAAAGGAAAGACCTGTGCATTCAGTGTGTGTGCGTATTTGGGTGGGGAAAGGAGAACCGATATGGCCTTGTAGTGAGCAAGAGCTCACAGGAAGAAGCCTTGATCTTTGTTGGAGCAGCCATGCTCTGAATTTCTGTCTCAGCAGCTCCCTCTTGGCCTCAGGTGAAACCTCAGCAGATGACTCACCAGTTATTAACTCTGCATTTTACCCATCAGTCTGGCTGGAGCCAGTGCCAAATTTAAATGCTATACTTTCAGCTGGATCCCATGGAACAAGAACACCAAAGGATAACAATATTGTGAAGACCTTTGAAATGTGCTATAAAATCCAGACAGCTGATATTTAAACAGTGCCCCTTCTTCAGCAGCAGCCTGAGGAGAGGTGGCCTTAGTCCAAAGTGATCAAAACGGAAAAGAAGTGGCTGGGGAGGACCTTCTTTCCTAGAATTGAATTGTCACCCATAGCTTGAACTCTTTGGGCCAGTCCACATCCTCGCCCACACAGGGAAATCTGTGCTCAAGAAACCAATCCACCCATGTGTGAATTTGGCAGCCTTGCCTCCCTACCCATAAGAGACCGATACATGAATGAAAGAAGGTTTTTGTCTCCCCTTATTAATAAAAGTGATGTGGTTTTGGAAAATGAGTACCTCTTAAGTTCAATGAAGTATATTGAAAGACTGAATATTGTAAGAAATCAGTATCTTGGGATGCCATGCCATACCACTGTTCAGCAAATACATGTTCAGGCCTTTTTGCCTACAGCATTAATATAGAAAACGTGACTAGGAGAAGGTTCCTTCTTAGAACACAGTAAGTGAATCCTCAGTCTTAGGTCATGAGGGCTAAAGTGGTTCGTCTTCTGTGTGGGGACATGATCCAAACTCAGAGAGGAGAAAGGAAGAAAATATTGTCAAGAAATTGAGGAATAGTGGCTGTAATCCTGCTAATCTGTCTCCGCAGAGTCACACAGTCTGCTTACGACCTGAACCTCTCAGCAACTTCAGAGAGAATTGAAAAATGCTTGTAAAAACTTTTCTATCAAACCCAGACATTACCTCAGAACAGACCAACAGACCAAGTAGCACTCAGTCCTTTACAAGTTATGGGTTTAAAATCCCATGTCTTGCTCTTTACCTGAATCATGAGTGAGCACTGTAAGTAACACTACTGTTTTGGGACATCTTCCTCCAGAATCCAAGAGCTGTTTCAAGCTGGCTACCCAATTTGGAAGGAAGAAAATGTGAAAACAGTTTCATTCTGGAACATTGCCATGAAAAGTCATGTAGAGATGTTCCCATGATCTGTTAAAGCAGACCTACAGCAGAGCATCACTGTGCAGGGAAGATGCTAGACATAGCTAGACTGAGAGTAATGAGGGTGGTTAAACATTAGAACCAGGGCCCAGAGAGCCTGGGGCATTTCTGCCCATGGAAGATACTCCAGACTTGGCTGGAAAAGACCCTGAGCTCTCCTCTTCCCTGGCTGGAAAAGGCCTACTAACTTTGAAAGTAGATCTAACCTTGAACTTGGCCCTGCTTTGAGTGAGGGCTTGATCTGATGACCTGTAGATGTCCTTTTCAACCTAAATTATTCTATGACCCTATGAATCCAGGCAAGGTCAGCAGCAAAGCTACTTTCTATTTCTGTGCTTCTATTTTCCTCCCTGGCATTACCCTGGCTGGCCTATTTTGCTTGGTACAGGAAGTCTCTCATTGTCCACGTCTGTCATGTGCAGCATGATGAAGACCTTGACCAGACCCTCAAGGTGCTATAACAGCAGTTATACCCCTATGAAAAACAAAGGAATTCCTCAGTTCATGCACAGCTGGCATTATAAATCTGAGCTGATCTAAACAAAACAATGAAACCCAATATCACAAGCATATGCTCAGCTTTTTCTCTTATGTTGTAGAAGAATATCCAATAATCTACACTCACACAAAAGGATGAAAAATGCATTAGCTCTGAGAACAGCACAGTGGTAGCTACAGTAGCATGTTAAGTATGAAAAGGATGCACAGCATGAAGAGACAACTCAGTTTCAGAGACTGCAGCATGAGTACCCTGTTGAGGTTTCTTGGCTCAGATTTGGCACATTTTGCTAAATCGGTCATGGCGCCAGCACTTTTCTGAACGTCTATCTGTCACTGTCCTTCCATGCCAGTAAGGCTTTTACACTCAGTGTTGATTGCACCTGCATGTTTCCCTGCAACAAGAAAAACTGTATGTTTTAAGTAGCTTTTTACTTTCTCAGCATTTCAGAGAACATGGGGATAAAATAATAATAATGATAATAATAATAAAAAAGAGATCCAGAACTAGGTTGGCAAACACAATCACAAGGTATATTAAAAAGTTAAACATAGCTCGGCGCTTTGAAAATCAAGCACCACGGGACACCGAGGATGTGTTGTCCCTTGGCTTTATGTCACTTTTTAAAAGGAACGCTGTAATTGAGTAATCAGCTTGCTGGTTGTCATGGCAATTGCTGCCTGCTGCTGCAGGGAACCGGCCTCCGCGCTTTGTCTGTGCCGCGCCGAGGGCAGCCACCCACTGTCGCTCCTCTCAGCATCCCTGTGCTCACAGGCTGCGGAACCCGAGTGCTCGCTGCTCTCGCAGCCAGAGCCCAGGACTCGGCATCCAGCAGCCAAGGGGAATAAATATAACATGGGGGGATGATGGCCTGGAGGGGGATTTGAGCTACAAATCCAACGGCACCTTCTGCTGTCAGTCGGTGACTTGGGTTGCGCTGTTAAGTCATTTAGCAGATGGTAGTGCTAGTGTCGTCTGGATCTCATGCTAGTGGGGGGCTCGGAGGGTTAATTCCAAATTCAAATGCAGTGTGGAAAGGGAAAAAGTATGTACAGGTTCCATACTGGGAAAGCTGTTTGTCAGTGGCCTTTACCTGGTGATTAAAGTCAACTCATGCTGATCAGCATTTAAACTTTTAACTGAAGGGCGGATCTGCTAGCAATAGGACGTGTGTGTATGGATGAAAGAAGGAAAACAGGTTAAGTTGAGGTTTCGTAAATGTACAAAGCGAAATGACTTTTTATCCACTGCCGGAACTTCACCTGCTGTTTCTCCCAGGGAATCCTCTCATCGGGAGCTCAAGAGAAGGTTTTTGAAGAGTGAAATGACTGTATTTTCTAGAAAGAAAGGCACAAGAGACTAAATCACACAGTAAATGACAGATCTGTTCAATTGAGAATAACTCAAAATCTTCCATTTTGCTGGCTCCCCTCATTCCTAGCTGCTACATTGGCAATCCCACACCACACCAACCTCGAGCTATCACATGCTCAAGCGCACTAAGATCTCTGCACAGGGCTTCCTTCACTGTACAGGGTGGAAAAGTCCCAACTTCCCATATACTGGATGGGAGAAAGCGACTGCAGTCACAAATGACAAGCTGCCCAAGGCATCTAGACATGAAGTAATATATTGGTGAGTGTTACTGCTTCAGCATCTTGTGCTTCCTATCATGCTGCCCCTAGCACAAGTATTTCTGCATTTACTGTCCAGAACATTGGTATAAGCTCCCCTAAACCTGTAAATTGACCCAAGAGAGTGGTTAAGATTTGGTTTTTCTAAGCATGCCTTCTATACTAGGTGGGAAGAGCAGCTCATGGAATAGATGTGTTCTTCATCCCACTCCCCTTCCAACATGATGGTCATGATGCAGATGGTCCATACTACTGCATTAATAAATTGAGTGATACCTTAGCTCTGGCACAGTGAGTCCCACATGTGCTGGAAAACACGAAGTGGCACTTTCAGATTTACAGCATGGAGTCCACTTCAAGGGCTTCTTAAAGATCATCAGCAAGAGACAGTGTTGCTATAGGCTCATGACCAGCTCAGAGCCCTTGTGACCCTGGTGCAGAACTGGAGTAAGCTGGGGCAGTACTGAGTGACTGGGAGCAGAGTGATGCAACATTCCCAGTGAGGTCACCCCTGACCTGAGGCCACCTCCAGAGCCACATCATTGGAACAATATCCTAGCTTAATTCCTCTATGCAAGCATCTGTTGAGGTTTTGGCCTTCAGTCCCTAGTTGCAAACTGAACATCTCTTTGATAAGAAAACAGATAATTCATCTTGATAAGAAAACAGATAACGCATTTACATCCTTCTTCAGGCACCAGGATATTGTGACTACGACATATACAGAGAATCAAAGCAAAAAATAAAGCCCTTTAAACAGAGATTAGTCAAACTGTGATGCTTTGGCTATTACAGTGCTATCACTCCACAAAAGCTGAAGTCGGTATTAAAAAGAACCAATCACATATTATCTGTCCTCCTAAATGACCAAGCAAACAAGCTAGGAGAGACAAATATGTGCTTCTCAGTATTTTATTTTTTTCAGTCATGCAGCATCTTAGAGTTTCGTTTATAAAAAAGCTCTGAAGTAAGTGGCAAATGAAAGACTGTTGTTTCTCCAACACACTAAAAGATTTCTCCCTAACATGTCTGATGGTATCTCAAATTGTTTCGTGTTTGCTGCATTCTACATACCCAAAGCGTGTCAACATAATCCTGGAAATTAGTTCTCATTACTTAGCTGCTTCTACAAGAGCTAATGGAGACTGTATGATGCACTGTTGCTTTTCAGAATTTACATAAATAGTACTTTTGTTCCTCCTCCATTTTTAAGGGTAAAATGGTGTGTAGTTAAAAGCTATCTGGACCCCTCAGACGTCTGTCAGCACAGCATAAGAGAGTTAATATTAAGGCTGATCAAATTTAAGTACACCATAACTCTTGACAGTGTCCTTTAAAAATTGGTCTCTGCATACTGGAAAAAAATGTTCCCCCATTTGTAATAATCACATTTCCCTTTGCTTCTCTAAGTTTAGAACACTTAGTTTTGCACTGTAATGTCCTTAGCAGAACATGCAATGCTGAAGTCTATCTAGCAAGTTGGAACAGTGATAGCAATTTTAATTAATCACTGTAAGGTTCTATTTTGCATGAAGAAGGCTCAGCCTCTTTGACCCATTAATTAAATTGTGGAATTTACAGTTCCTTGAAAATGTTGAAGAAGCAAAAGATTAGACAGATCTGAGCTCTATTTGAAATGAAAATTGAGACACATTGGACTGTGGATAGGGAAGAGCTAAGTGAAATGTTAAAAAATGCTTTTAGTTCAACAGTCATCCACTAAGTCAAAGCCAATTGGAAACATGAACTTTCTGTGACAAAAATAATACAGCAGCAAGAGGCAATAGGTTAGATCTTCAGGGGTGAATTGGCCAAGCTCCTTTAATACCAACAGAAGCTCCAGCTTCCACAGCAAGGATTTGGTTTCCACACTTCTGTGAGTGAAACAATCTAATTTTTTCCTCTTTGTTAAGGAATTTAAATCCTTACATGTTTGGGCAATACCCTGGAGAAAAGAAGGCCAACTGATTTAAAAGAGAGAGCAAAGCATGTGGGTCCCTCTGGCCCCAGCTGAGCTCCTCACTCACAGTATGTCTGCAGGCGAGTCACTCGCACGCCTTGTGATGCAAATGAAACTGCAGAGGTGGGCGTAAGCACCAGGCTCTTATTGTAATTCAAAATCTTTCTCAGTGCTGAGGTAGGAAAAGTAAATATTTTATTGAAAAAGTAGTTGCTTATAATGTTAAATTCATCGATAAGGAGCCTGAGATTCCTTTAAATTCTTTCTGTTGGTTACTAGGGTAAGAATCAGTTCAGTAAAACCAGTAGGTATTTCTTCTGGGAAATTCTTGTGGAGTACAGTAGAGAATTGTATATATTTCTCTGTTCTACCTTGTAATATTGAATTAGTTAACACACGGACCTGCTGTGGTTCCCACTCAGACAAACAACTGAAACTCTGACTTAGGTAAAGCACATTAACAATAGACATACATCTCTCAAATCACTATTACTTGTTTGCATTCTCAAAGCATTAAAAATCTCTGTAATAAATGCACCATAGACATGGAGTAAAAGATGCTGCCTCCCAAAGCCTTGAAGCACTTACACCACTTTAGGAAAACATCTGAGGTTTGAGCTAAGTTCATGTGTTTGGGTTCAGTTGGGTTTGGGTATATAGCTCGTGCCTGGCTGCAAGGCAGACTGGGAAGGAGGATCGAGCAGAGCTGGGACAGCAGGAAAAAAGGTGCACACAGGGATGGCAAAGCATGCAATTCTGATGGTGTGATTTTGGCTTTCTGTTGATTTCCTGAATCTTCAGGGTTTGTGTCAATAAAAATATGCTTGACTAGGTATGGCTGTGAGGTAACGATGACATTTTCTCATCTACTAAGATTTTACACTTTTTTTCCCCCCCAAAAAGAGGCCAAGAGAGACCTGCATTCAAATTGTAGTTGAGAAACTTCCTATCAGCAAAAGTAATTTCTTCACAAAATTTGAATAATTACCAGTATTTAATATTAATCTACTTGTTTTTCACCTCCAGAGACGGTCCATGCTTACTAAATTTCTTTCTGTCCCTGCCACAGGTACATACCCTCCTGCTGCCATTCCTGGTACCCCCTATTGGCATCCTGTATGCAGAACAGCTCCTCCAGGGCATGCATCTATCTCATCTCGGCCAGTGTCCAGGCAGATTAGACGTGCAGATATTTGGCTTTGTACTATTTGGAGGCTCAAACTGCAGATACATCAGTAATATCACTCAAGAAACTTGATTTTGTATATGGATTAAGAATGATTAGAGTGAAATTCTACTCTGCATGTTTGAATATTTGTTTTCTTAAAATCTTTCCTAAACACAATGATATTCCCCTCCCCCAGGCAGTGGTGTTTCCAGGATTTCTTCAGCCAGTCATTATGTCTAGGACAAGTCTTTGGCCTCCTTACTTTTGGCATGACAGTATTAACAATCCTTACAAAAACATTTATCCACATCTTAAGCCTTCTTGGCAGTATTAAATCATCTACCATCCCACGTATAGAAGCTGGCTGATGGATGTATGCAAATGCCTAGCGGTAGGGGAAGACGTTTTAATATACAGCTCCAGTAAATTACTGAGATTATTACAAGAAGAGAGAAGGCATGATAAGTTGTTCTGTTGTTGACTATATATATTCCCAGGATACAATGGTGACAGACAGGCAGGCAGACAGATGTCTGTTTGGGATACCTATCTATCTGAGAATCTCAAATATATATAATGTTCTGTGGTTTTGTAACTTCTCAAGCTACATGAGCATTGCCCTCTTTCTAAGTCTCCTAGGTTTCTAATTTGAATGAATAAAGAAGCAAACCTTTCCATTTCTATTTGCTTCCTACAAATTGCTCCCAGCACGGAGAATGACGCAGAGCAGAGGGGATTTAGTACCTGTGCACGGCCCTTTGCTGCTTGGGCTACTGCTACAACGTTCTGCATTGTACCTGCGCCTGGGAAAAACATAAGTGCCCATGTGTTAGGGCAAGTGCTGGTGAGTTCAAGGCATTGGTGGCCCCAGAAGCCCGGGCTGCGAGGCCGGACCCTGCTGCATCCCTGCGCGGCCGGCTGCCTGCAGAGCCGGGCGGCGGGCAGGTTTGCTCCTGGGCTCCCCAGGAATCGCTTCCCGGCGCTCGCAGCTCAGGCTGTAATTTCAAAAGTGGCAGCAGGTGGCGACGCGGAACGCACAGAACAGTTCCGGGCTCGTAGGTGAAAAATTCCGAGCTCCCCAAGGCTGATGCGGTGCCCAGCGCATCCCTAGCTGCGGCCCCGCCGGGGGCGGTGGGAAGCAGCAGCTTCACCTTCCCGATGGCTCCTCAGCTACCAGCGCTATTTCCAGAAAGGGGATAGAGTAGGAGGAACCCCAAGTCGCATTCTGAAGTGCAGTTTCAGCTTTAGCTCTGGCTTGTTAAGAAATTTGAAAAAAACCCCACAACATTCCTACAGAAAGGGTGTAATTTTGTAGTAGCTTCTAGCAGCTTGCAGAAGATGATCTGTTTAATTCTCCACCTGAAATCCTTTTGGACTTCTCTGTAGAAGAAACACATGATGGAGCTAAAAAATACATTCCCAGAGTTGCAGCTGAGAGGGACAGGACAATTAATTTTCAATACCTTTATTTTTGTTCAATTCATTTTTCTTATTATTATTCTTTTGCGTTCAGTGGAGGATTTTTTTCAAACCACTCAAGATGCTTTTCTGCTGTTATTTCACTGCCTGCTTTCTGAACCAATACCCAAGTACTTATGAGAGAAGATTTATGGATCTGGAAGCAGGAGGTTTGCTGTCAATTGGACTTGCTTTGCAAGCAGAGACCTGTGCCTGAGCAGGTCAGCAGAATGGATTGCATGAAAGAAAGAAAAATATATTAGTTTTGAAAAAGGAAAGTGAGATAGAGGGAGATTGCCTGCATCTGTTATTTCTACAATTAGCAGCTGACTGTGCTCTGCATTACAAGCAGATTAAGGTCTTTCTTCTCCTTTTTAACGATGACAACAAGAAAAAAATAAATCTGTTTAGTGGCTTTATTGGATATTATACTAGAACTTTGGGGGTTTTATTACACTTTTTGTCACCAAGTGTGCTTTATAAAGTAGAATTAAATCTCTTAAGTGACTATCAGAACTTGGCCTCCTATGCACAATAATAAAAATGCTTAGCATTTATGCTGCTTTTGACATGTCAAAGCTTTCTGCAGACCTCAAGTACATAGCCACAGGAGACCTTTCCACGCCACAGATGTTAAGACCATCAGAGCTAGCAGGCAGTATTTTCCCAGCACGTGTGTTTATTGGTGCCAGGTTGCAGGCAGCTGGCCCAGGCTGTGGGCAGGGGTGGATGCTGTGAGAAAGGGCTTCTCGGCAGAGCACAGGCACAACTGCTGGCCATGCACCATCCCAGTGCAGATGGCACGGCTGGCTGCTGTCCCAAGCTTTGTCTATGCAAACCTGAGCTGCTGGCTTCCAGGAGCTGTCTGAAACCTCCTATGCTTGTATTTTGGACAAATCTTATTTACCCCTGCATCACATGACACAGGGGCAATCTTGAACTGGCCTGTAGGCTTGGCATCAGTCCAGAGTTCCTGCCAAGGAGCAAAAATGGAATAGAAATGAAGCCTGCATGTGGAGTACAGGCCATATGTGAGGTTTTCTCTACATGGTGTACCAGCTGCTGGCCCTACCTGTGGCCCCAGCTGCAATTAGGATGTGCAGGGACAGGATGTTCGGCATCAGTACTGCTACTGAAACCCAATGCTAGCATAGTCCTGCTGTCAGGGCTCATTGTCTATTTGAGAAATATCTGGGGGCAAAAGGGAGTTAAAGTGAGTAATATAACTGAAGAAAGGCTTAGATCAATATTTCAGGAAGCCATCTGTGCCGAGACAGCTATAACTGAGACCAGGCAGTTGGGCAGAAGAGCAAGTGGCAAAGTAGCTCTTTATATAGTAAGGGGACATTATTGCTAGTCTTTGGTTTGGGTGACACCTTTTAGAAACATACATGTAATTCTTCCAGAGTAAGAGGTCCACAATAGACCTTGGACTGGGGAAAGCCTTTAAGTCCTTTTCTTTAATTTTTCTTCCAAAGGCCAAGCTCAAGACAACAGGTTTTGGTTTCTACATGCATTCATTCAAAGGGGGGTTTGGAGCATCAGTTACAATCCCTGTTGCTCACGGTATGAAGAGCCTTAGCAAAGATTTTCCCAAAGCACCTCCAAAGCAGTAGCCTGGAGTTAGCATGTTATGCGGAAACTTTCTAAAATCTTGCTCTTCTCTGTGGAATTGGGTTGACTTTACATGACATCCGCCTCACCGTGTAATATGAGATCTGTTACTAGTCTGTAAAATCAATTAGCAATTTAGCACTCAATTTAAAAAAAAAAAAAGGTGCTTATGTAGTTATGACAATGTGTTAAACAATTTTTCAACTAAAGGCTTGATTGCTGGGGTGACCTCCCATCCTGCAAGGAAAAGAGAGTCCAAGATAGGAAACATATGCTTAAGACTTCTACTGTCAGTATTAATAAGATCAAGCATAGAGCAGTATCTGTGTAAGAGCAAGAAACAGCTACATAGCTGCAAAGCTGCTCATCCTCAAATTAGGGTGAAAGGGTTTTCCCTTGTGACCAGAAGACTGCATCTTTTATTCACTGACAATCTTTTCTGTAGTTATCTGGCTCTTGGGAAGCCTCCTCCACATATACAGCTTACTATCATCATCTTCAGTGATGTTATTTTATTTAAGGAAGCGAGCCTTCAAAAACCTAAAGTCATAGCAAATAACGCTCTTTTTTGTTGCTTTTGGTGATCACATAATTAGGTCCATTTTAAGCCTGATTTTTCAGCTGTGATGGATATTTGCACTTCTTTTGCATGTGCCTGTGTGTGCACACGCATATACACTTCTGTCAGAGGCTGTACTGTGTGAGTTCTTGTGAAGTAAAAGAAAACCTCTTATTTATTTCTGTTTGCTTGCTAACCTTTTAAATCAGAAGAGATTGCTTAACGACAGCATCAGGCTTGAAAGCAGTACTCATTCTGCACCCACCAGCTTGACTCATGGCTAGCCTGACTCAAACCTTTCAGGAAGACAGGAGTTCCCTAGGGTGTGCTGGTCTCCAGCTATTTGACAAATTCTTTAAAAGAAGCAAACCAGACAAGGTCTCTTGGTACCTACAGTTTGTTTCCAGCTGAGCTTTGGTGAGCAGTACCTTATCCTTGTGCTGTCTGAGCATTGTTTCTTCTAGAAGAGGCTGAGAGGCAAAAAATTCAGAACTGTTCACATGAGTTAAAAGCACAACAGGGAAGGTCAGGGTTTGCTGAAGATCGGCTTCTGCATAGTGCAGAAACAACCACACAAACCTCAAACTGTCTAGTTTGGGTACCAGCAGCAGTCTAGATGCAGCAGCACAGAGATGAGAGCAGGATGCCAAACTCACTGATGAGGCAGAGTGAATGAGCTGTGTGCTGGGCTTCATGCTGCTGTAGCTTGACTGACTCGGCTCCTCGAGCTAGGCATTATATTTTCACACATCTCATCAGTGCCTCGGATAACTAGCCTCCCACCACATGAAAACAACCAGATGACCAACAGAAAAAAAGAAAGGGGAAGATCTTGGGAAGTGGGAGCCATAGCAGGAAATAAGCAGAGAGCTGGTAGGTAAAGGTTTCTGGGATAAATATTTGCTTGTCTTAAATACCTATGCACATAATCCACAGCATATACTTCTGAGAATATGGGCTGTCTGTGACACTGGCTAGTGCATATCCCCAGCGCACTGCAATCAGCTCTGTGGCAGTGTACCGTCAGCACTTAGGATAATAATTTCAAGAGAAGTTCTGTCCTTGTGGTGGTTGGAGAAATTTCTGCAGGCACTACATTTACAAAACATACAGGGATGAGGTATCTTCCTGTAAGGTGGCACTGTTTCCTTAAGAGTCATTTGAATTCCTTCACTTAGTCTTTCCCTGTCTTTTATTCATGTGCTTCAGGTCCAATTTCCATCGAGTCTTCATTTCCTGTGAGTTTAACTACAAAGTCATCTGTCTTAAAAACTTCTCTGTAGATTGAGACTTTATATTCCCCTCTAGTCTTTTATTATTTACATAAAAACAATTAGTAGGTGAAAACCTACCTTCCTTGATACTGAAACCACATTTTCAATAAAACATTTGCTATGTACATAAGATGTTATAGTCTATTCCATTCCTGTAACTTTCCATAGGTACTAATAGAAGAAAAGGTTTCCCACAACTTCATATTTGGAATACTCCTCTTTTTTGTTCTCAGAGGGGTCTGTCATATGAGTTACATCACTGGTGTGCAGAAGGATCAGTTGGCTTTTTCTCATAATTTTCATGTCAACTTTTAAGACTTCAAAAAGCAAAACACACACTACAGCTGGGCACCAGTAATTTTTGAAGTCTGATCCTGTGTCTTTTGCATTTAAAGACTACTACCAGGTTTCACTGCAGGAATTTTTCACTGTTCTGTTTCATTACCTTTACATCTCAATCCTTAGCTTTCTTTTTTCTTTTTTCTTTTTTTTTTTTTTTATTTTTTCCTTTTTCTTGAGTTATATTTTAAGCCTCATGCTGCATTTGCCTGCACAAATGCAATAAAACAGGTTTAAAAATTTACTTTTATCTACCAACACACCAATTTTATTTCTATCCACGTTTCAAAAGAGCAGATTTGTTTTCAGAGAGAAAATATCTATGATGCAATTTTTTTAAACTGTGGGTAACATACTTCAGCCTTTGACAGCACTGTTAAAAAGATAAACCTATTCTAAAGCATTAATCTTTACCCTTCAGGCGAAAAACAGTTTGGATTTATAAATGTCCAGACATTGATGAAAAGTGCAGCAAGAAAGGGAAGGAAGAGTAAAGAACAACATTTTCCAGGTTACCCCAAAATCCAAAATTATTCTTTTCTGGAAGGTGGCTTTCATGGGAAAGAAACATGCTGGACCTATTAATACTCTGCTGCTGCAAGATTTCTCTTCCTAGGTAGCACATTTCCATCTCCAACACACTGGAGACATATCAAAGCTTCCCCTTCCCCTGGGGCCTCAGTGCCAGTGCTCGCCTCCCTGTTCCAGCAATGGGGCTCAGCTCATTCATAGCAACGTGAGAATAAAAATCACTTCTTTTATGCCAGTTGCTGAAGAGTAACTACAAGGAACTTGGCCTGATGCAGCTCTGCTTCTTCCCCCTTGTCCCAGGATATGTTGGTCCTTATCCCAAGAGGCTTCAAAGCACAGAGGTGGATCGCTGAGGTTAGATGCCAGGTCTTGGGGTGGACAGGAGAAGAAATTCAGTCCATCTCTTTTCTTGTGGCAACAAGAGTCCTCTACCACATGTCTGGGATGGTTCTTCTGTGCAGTTCAGAGGAGAGGCTACCGGCTCCATGTTGACACTTTCTCTGCCCAGTCCAGCCAAGCAAGCTGCTCCAACAGTGCCCAGACCTCCACCAGCTTGAGGCCAAAGCTGGTCCTGCATCTCCTTTGGTGTTGCTGTGAGACTGTCTCCACACTGTCCCAGGCAGCAAATTTTCTGGTGCATCACCTGGACCTGGACCCTCCAAGGAACACACCATAGCAAGTGCCATGCTAGTAATGCTGATGAGGTGGGAAGGTTGTGCCATGGCACAAAGCTAAGGTACATCTATAGCCTCTAAGCTTTGCCCTTCCTGAGTTTTCAAAAAGGCTGCTACAATGTAAGAGTATCTCAACAAAATAATAACATAAAGGTTTAGTCATCTTAAGTATAAAAGTTGGTTCCCTTTCTCCTGCTATTCTCCCCCACCCCCAAAAAATTATTATTGTATTTCATTTTTATTTGTACTTTCTGAAGAGTAATGGATTTCCAAGAAAAGGATTAAATCTCTCAAAGTGAGGTAATAAAACTGAAGCTGTAATGAAACTCACTGGATATACAGGGAGATATTTCATTTAGACATCGGAATAAAAATCTAGTTACATTCCTGATCAGAATAATTCATGACCAAAATGCCTCATCCTATCTTTAATTGTCCTTGTTTTTCAAATAAAAGTTATAGATGGTTTGGCTAAATCATTGCCAGTCAAACTTGGGTTGTGAATAGCTCAGTGAATCTCAAGGGGCACTTACAGTTTTTTAGGGTAATTCACTTATTTCTTTGGCTATACTAGTAAAGCACATATCCAGCCATCTACATTCTTATTCTACTACTAAAAATGTATGAACCATACAAAAGTGACAGCAAGGAACAACAAGAAAGAGCTTGCATAGAAGCTCTGAACAATATTCCTATTTTTTTCTACCTAGACTTAAAAAAAAAAAAAAAAAGGAAAAAAAAAGAGCTTTTCCTAAAAATATCTGAAGTGCTTGATTAAACCAAGAATCAAAGCATCATGGCACATTTAATCTGATTTGCTAATAATGGTTGCTGTAAATACGTTGTATTTAGTGATCTGGCACAAAATACTTGTTTGCACGCTGACAGAAGGAAGATACAGCTTGCTTATTTCAGAGAAACATTAAAATACAATAGGAGAGACACAAACAGAATGCAGTGAGAAAGCTGCTGTAGCTTATAATGTACTTTTCAAACCAGCACATGGAAAATAAAGAGGTGACTGGTGACAGCCAACATGGCTTCACTAAGGGCAAATCACACCTGACAAATTTGTTGACCTTCTACGATGGGGTTACAGCGTTGGTGGATAAGGGAAGAGCAACTGACATCGTTTACCTTGGACTTGTGCAAAGCATTTGGTGCTGTCCCGCATGACATCCTTGTTTCTAAACTGGAGAGACATGCATTTGATGGATGGACCACTTGGTGGATAAGGAATTGGCTGGATAGTCACACTCAAAGAGTTGCCATCAGTGGCTCAATGTCCAAGTGGAGACCAGTGGCAAGTGGTGGTCCTCAGGGGTCGGTATTGGGACTGGCACCATTCAACATCTTTGTCGGCGACATGGACAGTGGGATCGAGGGCACCCTCAGCAAGTTTGCCGATAACACCAAGCTGTGTTGTGTGGTTGACACACTGAAGGAAAGGGATGCCATCCAGAGGGACCCTGACAGGCTTGAGAGGTGGGCCTGTGCAAACCTCATGAAGTTCAACAAGGCCAATAAACATCTTCATATTCTTCAACCATTAAACCTCTGTGGCTGCCAAGTAAACATAATTTTCCCAGACGTGCTCCAAGTGTGACTCTTTTCCCTTACTAGAAAGGCACACAGCAGAACAACCTAAGATTAGGTCAAATTTGCTTTGCAGCTAGCTGCTCCTTCCACAGGAGGGTTTGCCTCCTGCAGCCTTTACTACAAGGCCTATGCTTCTCTCGTCATTTTTGCATAACTAGCTCTTTACCCGTTAGCCAATATTAATGCAAAGTACTCCACAGCATGTCAGCTATCAGGTCTGGTTTCTCTTGGTCTGTTCCCACCAGCAGCCACAGTTCAAGCCCAAATTCACCACTCAGGTGAATCAGTTCAAAACATTACAAGACATCCAGCAACCAGGTCCAAACAACTTATATCATCAATTCTTTCATTGACATACAACCAGTTTCTCAGATGTCAGATCATGCATTTTCCTATCTATTATTCTAGCGTTTATCTACCAAATGTTTCTGATTTAGTTAACCATCTATGCCAGGTATGCACATAAGCCCCAATCATTACTACACTATTTTATGTGATATGTTCCAATCTGCATGTTCTCATTACTATTGTCCTTTTTATAGTCCTTTCATAAACAAAAGAGCTCTTGCTCCTTAGTTTACTTTCTAACTTATCCACCACACTTTTAAACACCCCATCACTTTAGCTGCATAATTAGAATAATGAGACTTACTGTTCTTAAAGCCTGAATGGCATTGATTTAGCCTACAAATCTAATCAATGTGGTCTTTCTCTGGCCCTAAACACTATTAGTGTGTAAGTGTTATCTTTAATAAATTACAGATCTACTTCAGTCTATAAGGCCTCACAAAAAGCCAAAGGAAGAAGGGAAATTGCCCTCTACAACTTAAGCATCTCTGAACCAGAAACACTGTTCAGTCTGCAAATATGCTTTGCTGAAATAATATGTATATCTAATAAAGAGATCTAAGAAAGCAGATCCTGTGTTCTTGGTATTTGGTGTGACAGAGACCGATGCTTACCCACACGAACATCATGATTCTAGTGTAGCTACTACAAGAAAGCAGTGTACCATTGACCTTGGCATGTGGACTACATTCATTTATCTGACTAAATCTGAAAAAAATGAAAAAAGCCATCCAAGAGACACTGCTGATGAATGAAAGCTTTCTATTTCTGCTCTTTCACAAGATATTTCTTTTGCAGCCAGACTGGTGCAGAAGATTTGTCATAAAATTTTAGAGCAGGTTCCATGTAGTTGTGGTGGGGAGAGTACATTTGCTCTTCATTATCCAGTACATCTTAAATTGCTTCCTGCTCTTGGTAGCTCTGATGGCCCATTGTTCACCACCCCGTTGCTGTGTACAAGCTGTCAGTTTGACTGTGAGAAACTCACCACAGGACACTGAACTTGTTCTCTTCATAACATAACTCAAAAATCCAAACTAAAACATGCCATGCAGTATAAAGCAGGAGCAAGCATCTGAGCAGACTAATCATTTCAGATGCTAAACATCTTGCCAAACACCTGTTTATCTGAGACTGAATGAAAGCAGGGGGAGGTTTGCACAAGGAGTGGCTATACCACCGAGCGTGGAAAGCCAATGCACCAATGCAAAACAAATGCAAATCTGATGCTGCTTGCCAAACAGAATCAAGCCCATGTAATCTTATTTCTCAGCTTCTCTGAAGATAAGTTTGTCAGATGGGCCGAAGTTAGTGATGACAAAGACAGAGGAACAATATCTGCTGAACATAAGGATGTATCCAAAATTAACATGGTTAGGACTGGGAGTTCAGCAAAGGCAAAGAAAAGTTGTATCTCAATTTTATATTCTCTGTAAGAAGAGAAGAATACCCTTTTCAAGTAATGCCAAGTATAAAAATACGAAAAGGGGGAAAAAAACCAAAACTGCACAGCTAGCTGTCTGCTTTACAACATTTAGTGACTCCAAATGTGTAAGTGTCTTTTTGAGTAAACAAGGAAAAAAAAAAAAATCAAACACATCAAAGTAGTTGATTTTAATTGCAGGTTCACACACAGAGAAACCAAAGGTATCTGTAGCTTACCACTTCCCCAAGTCATACAAGTGACAAGATTAAATTAATAAATTAAAAATATTTTTGTTATACTTTTTTTTGCTAAGGAGTAAGGAGGTGAACTTAGCAAAGGGGGAAAAACAATAACCCGTTAAAAATGGCAGTGTTCAAAAACCAGCAAAACAATAACAAAAGTACAATATGATTTCCAACATAAAGGCAGTGAGAATATTTAAGACTATAAAAGAAAATGGAAATTCATGATGAAGAGGCTCACTGAGCTATCTCCAGCTCTATTATCAGTGATGAAGGATCAGGCAGATGCACTCCATGGCATCTGTCACTGCAAATGGATTCCACTGAGTTTTATAAAAAATTACAGCCTGCCTGCATAACCAGCCAGTGCCTTGGCTGACCTCAACCTGGTTGTATTTGGCTATAAAGCCAAATTAAACTCACAAGGTTTAAGCTGAGGCTAACCAGCACAGCCATTCCTGACCCTGGAGATGGATGAGTTATTTTGCTATTTATGTTTGGGAGATGGCCAAATGCCAAGACAGACTTTGTACAGCTGCCGTAGCCTCACCTCACTGCCATTTGTACACAGGTTTCAAATATTCCTGCTCAGGCAATTCAGTTTGCAGTGAAATCTGCTTTGTTCCCAGAAAGCATCTGACTTTTCACTTAGGATACACAAAGTCATACATGCAATTAACCTAGCCTAAAATTTCTTTGGGTTTTGCCTCAGCAGAACTTGCTTTCTGGTTATCACAGCGCATCTCCAACTTCTTGCGAAAGGCAACCTGCTTCTAGGGGAAATGTCACTTGCTGGTCCTCAAAACCGACAAAGTGGAGCACTGTGTCTGGGCAGCAAGGAAAGACATGGAGAGAAGGTAGACTGCAGCTCATGCCCTCCGGTGGTCTCCCCTGCTGGGACTGGTGTTTTGGGGATCCCTTTAAGGCCCTGGGCAGGCTGGGCTCCAG
Source organism: Ibycter americanus (assembly GCA_035590275.1). Classification (NCBI taxonomy): domain Eukaryota; kingdom Metazoa; phylum Chordata; class Aves; order Falconiformes; family Falconidae; genus Ibycter; species Ibycter americanus. The sequence goes on along the minus strand of JAVJGI010000064.1, from coordinate 58,150,110 downwards.
CATTCCAGATCCTGGTCCCAGGAATGCCCTGTTGGTCCCAGACCAGGAGTGGAAAGCCCTAGATGAGGATGGAGCACAAGCTGGGTCCATACTGCCTTGCTTGGTGTCCAGAGCTGAGTCATAGCAAGAGAGGTGGCACTTGGTGCAGCTCTGTTTTTGCAGCAGTGCCTGCTGGCCCCACCAAGTTACAGCTGCCCTGGAAGCTTCTCTGGAGTGCAGTGCATGTCCCCTCCAGCACCATGCCAGCCTGCATGACATTTGCTGGAGGACAGACTGTCCCTGTGCTCCTGCTTTGCCCTGCCATGCAAGGCATGTAGTCCACAGGGATCCCCTAGTCAGCCACTGGCATTTTTGAAAGGTCCTGGAGACTGGGGAGGTCCCACATAACCAGAGAAAGGCTAAGAGACAATGGACACAAATTGAAAAAAAAGTGGTTCAGACTGAATGGAAAGAAAACCTCCTTCACTTGAGGATGATCAAGCCACGGAACAGGTTGCCCAGAGTGTTTGTGTGGCCTTCATCTCTGGGGGTTTAAAGACCCAGCTGGGTAAAGCCCTAAGCAACCTCATCTGTTACCACAGCTGACCCTGTTTGGAGAAGGAAGTTGGACTAGAGACCTCCTAAGGTCCCTTTCAGTTTGCATTATCCTATGATTTTTTTCTTCTTCTTCCTCATGTTTACTTATGGAAAGATTGTCATGGAACTACTCTAAAAGTGAAGTCATAGCAACGTTAAAATGCACAGCAACACTGCAACTATTTTAGCTCAGAAGGATTATCTCATGGCCACATGCAATAATTGAACAAAAGCTGTGTTGACATCTTTGTCATCTCCACAGGCATCAAAGGCTTAAGAGATTAAGAAAATTCAGACAAAGTTTTCTAGATTTTAAACGCATGACTTAGACTTAGAGATGTAGGCAGCCATTGGAAACCTCAAGTGATCCTCTGGAAACGACCTGAACAGGTTCACAAGATCCCACATTTCTTATGACTTGTTTTTGTAGTTGCTGAGGCCTAAAAAATGCAGAGCACTCCAAGTACCTCTTCTACAGCATTAGGGACTGTGTTTTTGCCTATACTCTGGTGACTCTGAAATCCCTGCCCTAATTCTGAGGGTATGCAAGCAGTAAATCAGCAGGAACATACCTGTTGTCCATCAGGTCTCAAGTCACAATACAGCTGTCCATGCCTACTTCAGGAAGCTTTCAGTAGTCTGTAAGTTAAATAGGCAAAAGGTGAAGATCACCAATTGAAAATAACTGACAAATTTATGAGATACAAGTTCACTGAGCAGAACTGCATCTCAAGAAGCGGTAAAAAACCATGTTCCTGATTTCGACAAGTTAGTAAAACTCAGAACTGGCAGAGCCAGACCTGCTTGGCTAGCGATCCTATGCTGGGTGCCAGCTCCAGGCCCTTTCTGCTAGCTGGAAATTCAGCTACCCACTCCTACAACGGATCCTGTGGTTTAAACTCAGTTCAAACAATACAAATATTCTTAATTCATATATCTCCAACTGAGAAATATAAATGACATGAGCTGCTTAGCCAGCAGAATGGATAGAGGGAATGGGAAAGAAGGAAAATCCACACTTAATAAATGGTGTTTTATTTTCTGCAACACCCATGAAGGTTTGAATGTGCAGCAGAGAAGGTGACTTTTGGTTTCCTGGAAACATTTCTAAATGCCTTAAAGTGACTCTGTAACTCTTTCTCCACAGTCCACTGAGCTAAGCAGAGTTTGTCATAACTTAGAATTAAGCTAAAGTTAATTGTAGATATGCAGCTCTATTTATCAACTTTACATAAAATGATTTTCATTGTGCTAACTCAGAGCGAGGTGCTGGACAGGCAGGATGTTATGTTCTGCCCACCTGCAATGTTTTAACAAACTAGGAGAAGGACAGATGGAAAGGACAACTTGCCCGCATTATTATTTGTCTCACTGAAAGGCAGTACTGTAGTTTTCCATACTCTCTTACCACTGGCTATGTGTTGTGAGCTCCACCTCCTGAATATTTCCCTGCTCTTACTGGTACAGTAAGCAATGACTAGTCTTTCCCTGAACCTGCCCTTTCCCCCTTGGTTACCCATATAGCACTGGCTGGAAATGCCATAAGCTGAAGGGGTGAGCAAAGCCCCCAAGAAGCAGAAAAGAAGAAACAAGGCGCAGTTTGCTGTGCTGTTCTCCACAAAACCCCAACTCTCAGGAAAAATAACCACCAGCTCCTGAGAAATCACCAGTGTGCCAGGATGGCCGGGTGCTGGCAGGGAGGTAATGATGTAGAAAGGAGCAACCTGGGCAGCACTGGTGGAAATCTCCCCACGCAGCAGAGCCACCAGCATCACTAAAGAGCCTGAACAATACCTGGGTAATGTTGCTCAATTTACACAGCACGCGGCTGGATTCCCAGTGCCAAGGAATTAAAAACCAATCAGCTTTATTGGCCTGTCGATGCCAGGGCAATCAGCATTCATTTCTGACAGCATATGTCCATGCACGGCTCTGGCTCACGTGAGCACATCTCCCCCAGCCCAGGCTGCTGGGCTGCTCGCTCAGGGCATGGTAGGGCTTGCCAGCAGCAGAGGTGGCTGCTACTTCTTGGAGTCCCTCTCTGATCCCCTGCTCCTTCAAATCTACAGGAGCAATGAGCTTAGTAGCAGCATCATCCTCCATCCTTGCTGAAGGAGATGAAAACACCCTGGCCATTAGTCCCCCTTGGATCAGTAAAACCAGCAGCACTAAAATGCTTGCTTTGTTATATGGAGAAATAAGTTTCACAGGCAGGAAGGGGCATTTTGGGGGAAAAAAAGCAGAGGATCCTTGTTTGCAGTCTACAAGAGGTTTCCCTGTTGTGTGTATTTGGAAGTGCTTAATAGTTAAATTAAAGCCTTGATATTAGTTCTTTAGGAGGAGCTGTGGTTTTATATCAGAGTTCTGCATTTATAATTGAGTAGATCACATCAAAACAACATGTATTTAAATCAGACTGTACTTCTAAATATACCTAACCTCCACACATAAAAACTCCCAGCAGGTGCCTTGTTAAACAATAAGGAACATAGGAGGTAGATTGCTGTTATGAAGCCTTCGGTGAAAACTAACTCTAATTGTGTGCTTGCATTTTTTTATCAGTTGCAATAGTAAATCTCTCTGTGGTACAAAAAGAGACTTTTGCACTTCAAGCTAGCAAGCTAAGTAGGGTGATTTCAAGATATCATCTGCCTTAGTATTTAGGGCCTAAAAGCTCAGAGTATTAATATTTGATTCTGTGAGCACTGAAGTATCTTTGAGAACATTAGCCTAGTCCCAGAGACCTTAAATGCCTTTTTTTTTTTTTTCTTCCGTGCACGAAGTTCAAATGCAGAGAAACTAGCTGTTATTCAGAAAGAAATCTCTACCTTCACTCTCCAAGAAAAAAGATACAATAGATATAGTGGAAATAATCTAAACATTACTGGTATATTAAAAACAAGCTCCTTACACAAATGTTAAGGAAAAGATAATACTCTGGTGTTAATTAAATGCCTGCCTGTTTAGCTTCAGTTTTCTTCCTCCTTTTATTAGAGCATTTAATGAACCTGCCAGGGTTTTTCAACTACAGATGCTAAGTATATTCACAAGTAGGCTCTGATAAATATACGAGCCTCTGAACACTTAACTATCCTTGACCATAATTTGATGGGCAGCCTGAAGCAAGAGAGGTCCCTACACCGGTTTGTAAATAAATAGCTGGGAGAGCTCGCTTCTTGCTGCCCAAGTTCTGCTGCTGAATCCCTCACGCCAGAGCAGAACTGTGAATGTCAGTACAGTTCAAACCCTGCACTAATAAAGGCTGAACAACAGAAAATTTTAGTCATGCTGATGTAAAGATTTAAGTCAAAATTACCTTCCGGTAAATAAGAATAAAAAGCTAAATTATCAACTCCGGAAAAAAACCGAGAGCACTAAAGATGATTACAGGCCCCTAGTAAAAAGGGGGAAGAAAAAACCCCAACCAAACCAAAACAACTTTTTAGAAGCTGCTCTTTTACTCACCTAAGTAACAAGAGCAATCTAATAAAGACACCACTCCCCTCCCGAGCCATGAGTAAAAAGCTTTAGGTGGCCACAAAGGCTTTTATAGCTGGAAATTAGGTGTGAAATGTGATCTGAGGCCTGCGGCCTCTCGGGAAATGTAGTTTAGTGACTGGGTACCCGTCTTGGTGCAGGCCTCGGCTCATCACTGAGGAAACGAAAGGAGACATTTTTTACTAGGAGTTTACTTTTATTTACTTCTTAATCCTGCATGGCAGGTCTCTAAGTGGTGTCTTTTTAGATGTGACTTGTCTGAGCCCTTTTCTAAGGGAAAGAAAATTTGAATTCCTAGGGAGAGCATTATGGGTAATCTGCTACTTTAAAAAGGAATAAGGGAGCATTTTTCTGGTTTAATTTAATCGGGATTGCATGGGGAGCTCACAGGAGAAAGACGTGCTATGTAGGTTAGAAAGATGGATATTAATTTTCATCAAATGAGAGTTTATAGATGGGATCTTTTGTTAGGGGTCTTCTTTGAGCTGGACAGTCTGTAGAAGCAAGAAATTTGGGTACAAACAGCTTTTGGGGCCAAACAAAGGGAGTAGCACAAAAGCCGGCAAGGAATGAACAGATAGTGCTTAGAGAAGCTAGGGAGCTTCCCCCCCCGCTTTACTTTTCAAGCTATTCCTACATGTTCTCTGGCCCTCTTCTAAACAGCTCCAAAGTGTAAGCCTTACAAATACTTTTTTCTGGAGTGACACAAATCTCTTACAGAAAAGGTGAATTAGACTGTAGTCGGCCTTCCTCCCATATACTGCTGCCCTGGCTCTCACCTCCACTTTTCCATCGCAGATTCCCATTCAGTAACCCTTGTTGCTGAAGCTTGAGGGGTATCCACACTCCTGCCTCACCTGAAAATGCTTTGGGTGTTTCTGGTGTTAATAATGCCTCATTAATTTCTCAGGTAACCTGGGTTATCTGTAGAGGCAGAAGCACCTCTGGAAATGCTCTGTGGGGGTGTTTTCTTTACTCAGAAATCTGACTGTATTGGCTATGCTGAAGAGCAATTAAGTATGAGAAATCTTGCCTCATCAACTTCTCTTTTAGGACGTCTAAGGAGGTTTGAACTCTGATTGTATTAACTGACAGGCAGCTTCATTGTTTCCCCTTCATCTGAGTTTTGCTGGGCTATGTAGAGCCTTGAGTAGGTATAAGGTAGGAGCAATTCTCCTCTCAGCTGCTTCTCTGCTCTGTGGGAGCACGCTGGCCCGTGACACTACAGAGTGAAGTGTAAAAATCAGCATCCTCCAGGCACGTGTGTGCTCAGGGTGGAGGGATGCTGGGGGGCTCCACGCTGCTCACCAGTGCCTCTGTAGCGCGGCCCAATTTTTGAGCAGGAACACCCCTGAGCTCTAAGCCTCTCAATTATTTTTCTTCAGCCTTGCTCAGGTTATAATTGTTGCTGAATGGGGAAAAAGAGCACAGGTGTGGTGCATGCTTAAATCAAATAGTTGTCCCAGTTCCACTCTCCTCCCCTGCAGCACCTTCTGGGAGGTGGAATGAAGAGCACCACCCAGTAGCCTCATTTATTAGAAGACACTAATGAGCACACTCAATCTAAAGTGAAGACCCTGTTGTGCATAGGTCAGCTTCATTTGAAATCTAAGGAGACCCAGGGAACTGGTTTACTGCAAGATGTTAATTAGTTTTATTGAAAGCAACAGCAGTTTAAAAACACAACAAAAATAGATTTTCTATGAGTGTTTTGTTGAGAAGATGAACTCACAACTAGTGACTGGGAGGGAGAGAGGAGAACAAAAAGATAACTGTTTGATTGAAAAAAGATGGAAAAGTATTACCATGGGCTTTAACAACTTATTATAATAGCCAATGATATCATCTCGATTTCACAGTGAAACTCAATTTTATGTGTCAGCAAAGCAATCTTAAACTGCTGAGCAGATGTCAGCTGCATATCTGCCATGTCAGTGATCAGGAAAGATGTTTTTCATGAGCGGTAGCAGGGTCATTGCAAGGAATGTTATTTTTTCATATACTTTGCAATGAATGTGGAAAGTTGCAAGACTTTAAGAAAGTAATTCCTAATCTCTGCAAGTCATGGGTTCTGTCCATTTATGCTTTTTTTATACAGAATGTTTTCTGCAGCTATTGGGAGACAAGTAAGAAACCTGGAGGAAGGTATTGGATAAGGGGTTTTTGGAGAACACTTTAGGCAGGGCTGGTATTTCAGTTCATTATTTTCAAATTAAATTCTGCTGCAAATCTTCATAGTCTTTGTAGAGCCTGGGTAAATTCATAAAACTATTCCCTAAAATACTTGCTCAGCCTTTTTAAAATTAATTTAGCTCTGTACCTGAGCATCCCCTTTCAGCTTCCTCTTGGCTGGTGCTGCTGTGACTTGAGCTTTTACCAACACGCAGTCTTGAAAGCACAGTTTAAGTTCTTATGCATGAGTAATGATACTAGAAAGGAGTTTTGCCCACCTCTCACTATTACTAGTGGTATATTGTTGCTGGAAGCTAGCTAAGACTTTGGAACATCTCACCTAAGATGAGAGAATGGCACGTTATGGAAGAGAGAGAAACCACTACTATTAAGAACTGGTGTGGGGGGAGTGAACATTAAAATTGGGGGTATCAGGTGCTCATCAGGCAAGCTGCTCACTACCACGTGACTGAATCTGAATAGTCTGCTCACAAGCTGTGGGTCACATATAACCTTGTGGTTTCTATCTAGTTTTCCAGGTTTGCAATACTTGACCAGGCATGTTTTCTCTGTGTCTTTTTCCCTGGTGTAAAAGACCTGCTAAATAACCTCAAATGTCACTTCTAGGGTTTTGTGAGGTTTTTTGTTTTTCAGAGTTCAGGGGTGGACTTGCAATTCCATTTCTTCCAGTGGGGTTAGACAGTCTGAAGATTTCAAAATTTGCTAGTCCTCAAGGGTGCAAAGACAGGACTAGTGCTTGGCTGTGAGCTATGTGCAATAGACCTTGGTTCAACTCTTGACTCTGCCTTGAAATTTGAAGTCTATGAACCTTGCTATAATTCTGCTCTTTGTGGATCAAATTATGTACTGCTGTATCTGTATCAAGAAAGTGACATGAGGTTTAAAGGAATAATGCAGGTGCTTAACTGGACAATGAGATCCCAGTAAACGTGAACAAACACAGACTAGATTCACAATGGAGCTCAGAACTCTATATACACCCCATGCTCAGAAAATCTGTTCCAGAATCTAAAGTATCAATAGACTTTTTTTTTTTTTTAATATGATTCTACCCTTTTTTAGTAATGCTTGAAATGCTGTTTCAGGTTTCCAAAGCGCAGGGTTTTTTGTTTTTCTGGGTTTTTTTAAGTTTATTTTTTCTCACTTTGGCTTAGCCAAGAGCTTGCAATGCACAGCAGAGCTTGCAGCCTTAAGACACTGAAGCAGACAGAGCATTTTGAGCTGTGCTTTTGTCCAATGTCTCATCAGGATCAGTAATTTCACTCCCAGCATTACGAAAGTTTTCTCAGTATTTTAAGTACAGATAAAATTAATCCCATTTTAAGGTGGTGACTAGAGATTCTTTCATTTTCCATATTCAAGTCTTCATCCCAGAGAATGCAGACTAAAAGGAGAAGCAGTAAATGAAGAGCACTAGCTAGAGCAGCACCAATTTTGACAGGACAGCATGCACAATGAGAGGAGGAAAGAAGTCTCTGATATCTCATTATCTATAAATAATGTAAATGAATATTTGCATGGGAAGAGATGAAGCTACAGGACTTATTCCTCATTTTCCCAATGGGATGCATTTATAGTGACTGCTGTGAAAGGATCTGTAATGGTGGGCATGTCAAATGGAGGTCAAGATGAATACTGGAGGAGTGCAGTCCCCTGTGATACTATTTTCTGGTCATGAACAGTTGAAGAGGTAATATGTATATGTGGGACTCCTGAAACTTATCTTTATGTCTGAATTGCCATTTTACACACAAGCCAGGTAGCCTTCACAGAGGTCATGAGCAACAGCATTCTCATAGTCTGCTCTTTTGTTGCAGTACTTTCATCACAGCAGACTGCTTTGAGCAGGGCTTGTCAAAGTGGGAGTAGCTACTTCTGTTCGTCAGCCTGATTTTTATTTACAGAAATTAACAGGAGCTGTAAGTTCAAGCTCAATTCCTGAAATTCAGCTTTCTAGAGATGCTCCCCCAGGCCCAGCAGCAGAGGAAATTCTAGGGCACTGGTTCTCCAGCCTTGTCTTGCAGTTGCCACTGTCTAAAAACTGCTTGCAGCATCTGGGAAAACACTCTTCCCATTTTTTGATCTCTTTCCTGTTATTTATTAAGTCCTGCTGGCTATGCAGTTAAGGGTTCTAGCACTGATTTTATTCCAGTTACCCAAATCAAGTAGATTTTGAGGTGAGCAGGCATGCTGTTCTGAGCTTCTGCACACTGCTGGCCATTACCATTCCTGGGGTCCTACAGCTTTCCCTGCTGATTTAACAACAGAAAGAAGGGCTGGAAGGGATGTCAGGAAGGTAACAGAAGCCCACCTTCCTGCCCCAGAACAGAAATAGCTCCTCCTAAACAATTGGTGCTGGATCAGTCCTTAACCTCCACAAAGATGAGTGCTACAAATTCCCTAGCCAGCCTATGCCAGCAGTTTCCTTTGTAGTCATTAAATAATTAGTGCCTTTAATTTGAATGAGTCAGGCTTTATCTTTCATCCAGTGGTTGTTACTGTGCTTTTATGATACATTGAATGGTTATTTACCACTTACATCTTCTCCCTCTGCATATATCTATATATATATCTACATTGTAGTCAAGTCACTTCTGGGTAGCCTAAATAGATTTGGTAAGTTAAACAAGTCTTTTTGCTGACGATGATCGTACAGATTGGATTTGAAGTATAATGGTATCACTCTAATCAACCCATGAGGAAGAAAACCCCAACTTTTTTCTTGAAGACAGTCAAACATTGGATTGCACAACCACTCCTTGCTGTCTCATCAGATATTCCAGGGAAATATTAGTCTAGGCTTTTTATAGCTGCCCTTAAAAAAAAATCACAAAACACCTAAACAAAAAAACAAACCTAAACCCAAAAAGAAAACTCTGCTTCCTGTGTTTTAACCTGATATTGGTGAAAAAATTGCTTTTACTTGACCCTGAAGATGCATCTCACCCAACTCTGCTGACAGGTTATTTCATGGCAGATGAACTGTCTTCGTTCTTAAATATACCTGTAAACATACTTTTTCAGTCATGTTTGTGTGTGTACATATGGCATAGGCCCCTGTCTTCTCCATTAGAAAGTTGGTCTGTTCGTGGCATCATTTCCGAATTGCTACAGAAGCTGGACAGTCTCTCAAGGTTTTTCCATTTGAAATGCCTGAAATCGGATTCAGTAAATTTGTTGCATTACAGCTTTGGCTGCAAAGGTAATCTCTTGTGAAGCATGTGTAACCTCTCATAAAATTTGTGCACAACTGAACAAATACCTTGTGCTTTTCTTAGATGGAAAAGATGTGTTTTAAAAAATTTATTTCAGTATTCTTTATTGCTCACATTTGTTTGAGTTCAGGGAAAGGAAGGAGAGAATTATAGCGGTTCTTTTAACTTTAGATTTTTACTTTACATTTTGAATAGATATCAGATGACTCCATTATGAGAAACAGAACTCATTTGTGATGTTTGCAACACAGAGACCCACCCTGAATGGTTTACAAATAAATGATGTCCTAAAAGAGAAAAGAAATTACTTCCATAGGGCGATGAATTTCAATAGTTTTAAATAATTGCGGTTAGTAAGGGCACTGCTGATGGTTGCTGCAATGGGACAGCATTCAGGTTGCAATACCACTGAGAAAGGAAGCTTCAATTGTAACTCCACTCTACAACCCACTTCAAATAATTGAAATATTTTCCTTGACTTGAATGGACTTTACTGTGCAAACAAGCTCCACCCTAATCATCCAGGAGCCGTCACTGCTGAATGCTGAAGGGGAGGCACAGTAATCTGGTTTTGGGCATTTTCTTTTTTCGCATTGCCTTGGCAGGTCACAGAACAGGATACAGACCCAAAGCGCAGGTCACAATAGCTTCTGCAGTCATTAAGACTTGGGAAACTGCTGCAGCCAGCGTGCTTGTTTCTTCTAATCACGTAACATCTTGTAAGTTCTTCAGCTGGCCATTTTTGTAGTGGCACTTCATTCTAATGGTAGTAACAACATATTACCAAGAGAAAGATGAGTCAGAAGAAACAGTTCTAGAGCTCATTAAAATTTCTATGCAAGAAAAAAGAATGAAGACATATTTGGCAATGTTAGAATTGCTGAACACTTTGGGGGAATTGCATAGACTGAGTAAAACAAAATATGCTAGGGTGAATTCCCAAGTAGATTATCAAATAAACTCTATGGCTGGAAGTACAAGTTCTGCAGTAAACTGCCCCATTCCTGTTTTCTCTTTGCTCTTCCTAATACGTGGCCTTATCATAGGCTTGAATATCATGCACCATTCTTTAGATTTCCAGTTAATGGAGAAATCTGTTTCATATTTCTGATGGGATGCGTGTAACTTCAGCTGAAGGCTGGGAAAGTGCAGGAAATCAATAGGGTTCTGTTTTGCATAAAATTAACACTGTGGAATTTAAGTGACTGCCTTCTGTACACAATTTAATTATTGGAAGCACAACCCCTTTTGAAACTGAGCCCAGGAAATGCATTTCTCTGTAAATGAATGAACATTCTATTACAGTGTAATGCACTGGAAAAGGGTCCAATAAAATCAACTTGCTCACCCTAAATTCTTTTTTCTTAGAGTAGTTCCTGTAAGTGAGGAGCACTGGAAATCTTCTTCCAGTAAACTTTGGATTAAATATTCAATACAGTACTGTCAGGATATTCTTCTTCTCCCATTGTTCTCCCCCTTCCCAATCACTCAAAGGAACTGGCAGTTTTGATTTACTTTGCAGAACACTTGTTCTCTTTATAGGAATAAAAAGAAAAGAAAATAAGGAAATGTACCTGTGTGTTCAGGAGAAAATGTCATTAACTATAATATTGTTTCAGTTTCTTTCCATTATTTCATTAGAGAAATTAATGTTCCATTTCAAGTAAATTTTCAGATTCAAACAAGGACTCATGATTCAGTTAAAATAATCCAAAGAATGGGACTATTCTTTGTCTGTATCTTTTATCTTTATTTTTCAAGAACTCCACCAGGCTTGGAGGTCTCCATAGGGTTTTTTTGCATTACTTGCATTTAGGAATTAATAGCTTTGAATTCTCATTTTTCCTATTCTCTTCCTTTTTGCATACCGAACCCATCATTATTTATGATCGTTTTTTATGAGTTTGAGTTATCCATGAAATTGAAAATTCAGTGAAGACATTACTCAGGCATTTGACTAATTTAAATAAAAAAAAAAAGGAGGAAAATTCCAGCATTGAAGATTGTTAATCTTGATCATCTTTAGCACACTGAAGACACATACTTTATTGGTTGCTTTTAAAATTCCATTAATGGTGCTGGAGGCTCTGCCTCCACCCAGCCTTTAAGTCTACTAATACAGTCCCAGATGTTGTTAACACCTTCCTATTATACTTCACTGATATAATGTAGGAAGTAAAGTAATGTGTGTGGTAATTAACTCATATCCTAACCTGAAATCCTGGTGACTATAATAGTGTGTTGTACTCCACTCACTGAAGAGCCACATGTGTGTTTTAGGTAATGATAGCAGTTAGAGACTTCCATCATGGAAACCCTTTATCCAGGTGTAGATGACACCCTTGTGATCCAGTAAATCACAATGCAGAAAATGTCTCCTTTTAGTGATATGATTAAAGCTCAAAATATTCCAGAGATTTGCAAATGAAGAACACCAAAAACAAATGCTACTCATTTTTAGCTGAATTGTTGAATTCCCCTGGGTTTGCAGAAGCAGAATACAAATTTCTGAAATACTCAGCTCTTCTTCCATTAGCTTTTTTGCTTTTTCCATTTTCTCCAAACAGAAGAGGCGGAGGCATATGACAACTTTTAGAATATATGCTTAGAATATATCTCTTGGAGCATTTTAGCTAAAGCCTGGACAGAAATGCATTTTCTCTGAAGGAGTGAAATTATGAGTTAAGTGAAAGAATTTGGATCAATATGAGATGAATGCTTGGTTTGTGCTTTCTTTGCTGTGTTTTGTTTTTTCTAATAGGAATAAATCAGAGCTCACAAAATGACTGACTGGTACAGGAGAAAAAATAAGCTTAGGATTCAAGGGACTGCCTTCAGTTCCTTGTTGTGATTTTACCCTTTTGGAAAATCTAAACCTGAGCATATATAGGCTTGGGTTTCTCATTTGCCAAGTGTCAATAACAATTTCCAGGGTGTGGTTAGGATATGCATATTGTGAATTCTGGCATGTTTAGCTGTTATGGAAGCTGGAAGTAAGGAAGGTTACAGATATTCAATCATTTCAGTGATATGGTCATGCATGCTTTCTCCTTAGGACATCCTTCATTAACTGTCTTGCACTCTCCAGTGGCCTGGTGTCCATCTTTTATTTCCTCTGTGTGCAAGAAGCAGATACGCTTATGAAAAAACATGGTTATTCTTTATAAAAGGCTCTAGCTGCCATGCTAATACAGGCGTTTTAAAAGCTTTATCTGCCCACCAAAGGCAGGAGTGCTTTCCAGTGAGACTTCAAACAACATCATAAACTGTTTGTTTCTCACCACAAGACCCCTTCTACCTTTTGAAAGCTTCACTAAAGCATTTTCTGTGTTCGAATTTCCAGATTTCCTACTTGAGGGAAAAGGAGGCAGGCAAAGGATTGCTGTAGCAAGCCGTTTAAAGTAAACTTCTCCATTTTCCTGCAAATGCATGAATAAGATACCTCAAAGGAAGCTCCAACAACAAGAAATCTTTATCCTTTGTCCTCTTTTCTCCTTATCCAGTAAAGAGGAGGGAAAGGAAAAAGGAAGTATAAAACTCTAATTTTACTTCACAAATTTACTGAGCCTGCCAAGATTGCCAGAAGTGTCTTTACATTTCTGAGCCTTTTGATATTCAAAAGTCCTCACCTCAAATCTCAAAACCAAGGAAGAACTTAAGAACTTTTGACATGAACAGTGAATAGATACAAATAAAAATATTCAAGATATAATCATAATAAAAACAGTGTGTAGGCAGGATTATGAATTACTAGGCTTCAGGCAGACCCCTCCATAGCTTTGAGGGCTCAGTGGAAACCTCTGGAGGAAGAGCTCAGAAAAGCTTATGGCTGAGATTTTGCATCTTCCTCTGTTTCTCGCTGCTGCTAGAAATGAGACACTGGATTAGAGCCTAGCACTGTGCTGGGATGGTAATTCCTTTAGACTTGTGATTCAGAAGTGAAAATGAAATAATCAAAGGTAATATACTGAGAAAATAGGGGCTAAAGCATTTATGATTTAGTGTACACAAAGTAAGTCATCCTTGTTAAGAATTATGAACAAACCTCTATCGTTCATCTGCATTTCATGGCATATCAGCAATGACTTTTTATTTGGATAGAAAAATAAAACCAAGAGATCTGGGACCAGGTCTTAGAAAGAGAAAACCATTTTGTTTTTCAAAGCACCTTTGCTTCCAGCTGCTGCAAGTACTTTTTTTAACAGAGAGGTCCCAGTCCTGTAGTCCTGATTGAATCTACCAGAACAACTACACCAGGCCTGCTGCTGGCTCCTCTTAGTCTGGGCCTGGGAGCCTGCACTGTGTCCCCCGCCACCCCACACCCCCCCCATACCCCCCGATCTGTGCTTGTTTTGGGGTGGCAGAGGGTGGGTTGGGCTGGAGTGTCCTGTGAGACCAGAGCAAAACAGGAACATATCCACCTGCATTTCTATTGCATCACAATCATGTCTCCTGTGGCTTGATGAGAGGGTAGAGCTATTCATTAGACAGCTCTACAATCTGCTGAATTTTGGGCACCTTTGGCCTGACACTTTTGAATTGCTCTATGTACGAATTTTGGATTTTACTTCTTACGTGAAGCTATGATTAGGGAGGGCATTTTAAGATATGAGATGCATCAGAAAAATATTGTTCTTCTGGAGACGCAAGTGCGCAATTTCCAAACCTGGTGTGATATACGATGACAGTATAAGAGCCCTTCTTTGTACGATTTCATTGTGAGCACTCAGAAAACACATTTTATTTCCCAAACCTCTCAAAAGCTCTACAAACACCTGCCGTTGGAGAATAGGCCAGTTCAGTCCTGCTGCCGTTAGCCCAGCCTCAGAGGGTGCTTAGCAGACAAGCAGAACGTGTCGCTATCCATCTCCTCTCCAGTGGAGAGCAGCTTTGCTCAGTTAATTATTTTTTGGTACTGCTGCCCCAGAGAATGCTTTAACTATGAGGCTTGTATCCAGCTGTGACAGGATAACAAACAAAGAAATAAATAAAAGTCAAACCCAGTGAATCTGAAGGAGCTGAATTATGAAAGAACTCTTCTAATTTTGCATTAACGGTTGACGGGGTAACATTTTACAGTGTTTTCTCAGTTTTATGGTTATACACGTGTCTGGTGACTGAAGAAAGGCTTGATTTGTGTTTTCCCAAAGGTCCCTTACAATGGCTGTAGTACCTCATTATCCCTTGGCCCTTGCAGTTTTTCGAGAGCAGCTTCTGTAAGAAATGCTCTGGGTTTCTAGAAATGGCTCATGCAGCAGACTTGCCAAAAAATGTACTGGAAAGAGTCACTGGCAGTCTACAGCTAAAGCCAATGGATTAGGGACTATATCCCTCGTCAGCAAATATCTCCTTGTGTATGAAATCAGGTTAAATTGTTTACTCTCCAAGATGCATCTGCGGATGACATAGCCCATAAGGATGACACACAACCAATAAACTAGCTGCTATGAGAATAGTAGCTCCTAATATTTGTGGTTGTTTGACAGTGTTAGATAAATATCTTTTAGATATCTGAACCTAGCAATGGGTGTGTTTGTCAATGAAAATTGAGGGGTCTGCAGATTTTAGACATTGCTTTGCAAAATAATTAAGAAGAATGTGTTGGTAGGAGTTAATACCTTGCTGAACTCTTAGGCTCAGGTAACTGTAGAAGAGGAGTGATGGAAAATGTACTGTTCTGAGTATAAATCTGGAAGCTTGTGCTTGTTTTCTTTCTATTCTTTGATAAAACATGGCGGGGGGTGGGGGCG
>JAVJGI010000064.1:58117603-58134839 GCA_035590275.1 Ibycter americanus | reverse complement strand
TTCCTGTTTTTATTGAAAATGCAGATTACACATTTATCATCTGTTCATTACAGGTATTAGTTGGTATATTTAATTACCTATGATTAATCTGTAATCACTATGCCTCTGGTTAACAAAAAAGAGGTAAGAAGCATGATTTTTATGTGAGAACCTTGCTGCTTTAGATAATGTCCAGCACAGGTGATCCCAGTAAGAGAGAGAATCCTAGAAGGGAGCTGCTTTAGCACTATACATTGAAAAGGAGAAATCAGAAGAAAAAAAGAACTTTATTCTTGTACAAATTTACTATCCTTTAGGACACAGAACACAAAACTACTTGACTCTTCCTTGATGTGGAGTAAAATATCCCAGAATTAGAAAGTGAAATGATTTACTTGATCATTTAGTACTTGGTACTCTTTTGGAATCTGGCCCCCAAACAGGTTAACTGCTCACCTGTGTGATGGAGGTATTCGAAATGCCGGACACTGAGGATAGACCACAAATCTGTTTAGGCTGCTGAAGTAGAAAGGTTCACCTTCTCACAGAACTGAAAAGGACTGGAGTCTTTGACTACATTCTGCACCATGCTGGTGTGTGATACAGGATTTCTAAAATTGTTTCAGGAGATCAGTGATTGCATGGCAGGAAAGAGACACTGGCCTCAAGTTAGGAGATAAATGGAGAAGGTAGGAGTGAATGGGGAAAGTAGGAGTAAATGCAGAAGGTAGCTGTAAGGCCACATGGTTAATTTGCTTGAGCTAACTGATTTCTTAAGTTACATTTCAGCTTGTGAAAGGGTTTATGCAAGAGGAGGCACTACAAAAGGTCACTTAATATATGGCCTCAAAGCAGATGGAGACATGGAGAGACTGAAGAGTGGAATGGAAAGGAGGAGGTGGCACATTCCATCGACTTTAGTTCAGACTCTGTCTCCCCAGGAGAGAGGATGTGAACATGTAATCCTATAATCCATGTGTCTTGGTTGTACGTCTCCATGAATAATGCACTGAAAATAGAAATCTGCTACAGCGTTCAGTCTGAGAATTTAGTTCTTAATTCCTATGTAAAGGTCCATGCGCCTGGTTGTGAGTACTGATTGTTCAGTCACATTTGCCAAATGAAATTGCAACTGCTTCATGTTATCAGTATGTGGGAGAAGACAGACTCAGAGTCTGGAGGAATTTTTTTATTCTCCATTTTTCTCCAAGAGAGTTTTGGTTGTGGGTTTGTTGTTGTTGTTGTTTGGGTTTTGGTTTTGGGTTTTTTTTTAAATATGAATTAAAACATTGATTAAAATAATGCAAACTTTGGCTTGGATATCAATGTAGACTTAAGCCTCTGCTTTATTTGAGAGTGCATGTGTAAAAAGATGCTTCTGTGCTGTTTTTATAACTGTCCTTCAAGTGAAGTTCTGCTGACAAACTGTTGCATGTCTGTGAAGTGTAACAGGTGTGGGTTTCCTTCTTTCCCAGGAAGATTCCTTTGCATGCTGAAGACACAATAGAGGTTGTGAGCAAGACACCAGATTTGCCTTTCCACTTCAAAACATGTCCTCTCAGTCCTTCTGCAGTTAGAGCTTATAGGAGGAAAAAGGTGGGTTTTGTCCACTGGAAGTGTTCCAGGCCATCAAATTCCTATCGATCAGAGCAGCGCTTTCAGTTTTTATCCCAGGTGTGTGATTATTCCCTGTGGACTTAACCCCAGCTCCAAATTGCCACATAGAAAACAACGGCCCTTTCTCAGACATACTCTTAATTTATCCCCCCGACCATTATCGATTCAAGAGTATGATATTTCACTGTCATCTCAAATAGAGATGATTAAGTCTCTCAGTCTTTAGTGTAAAGGAACTGATATGAAGTGCCCTGACCAGACAACGTCTTCTCTCTTCACCTCTCCTGCATTTCAAAAGACGTCTGAAATGAGCTGATAAATAGGATTTCAGATGATGGGTGAAGCCAGTCAGCAAAGCCCGTTGTGCCAAGCTCCCTCAGTCTCAAAGGTTGCAAAGATGCTGACTCCTGGCAAAGTTTTACAGACCTTGGATGACTAAGCAAGCTTCATTAACTCAGATTTGACTAATTGCTCATTTAAGGAAAACAAATAGAAACAGAAAAACTCAGAGCCAACAAGCCAAATGCTGTGAATAGGATATAGTGAAAGTTGCTTGAATGCCAGCTTTGGGGCATGTTTGCAACCCATTTTTTAATTTTTTTCATTTGCCGCTGTTTGCATCTTTCTGGCTACTGCATCTTTGTGAATACTGACGGCTGGTGTATTTTTGCAGCTATTCCTTCGTTATCCACTATTTGCACAGTTTTCATGTAGACTATTTCAGTGAAAAAGGTGCAACAGAAAAATCTCATACACCCTGTGAACAACACCTCATTGGAATTTGCAAAAAAATCTGGAGGATGAGAATCAGATAGTATAATCTAACTGCAACCTGATTTTCTATTCACTGCTGGTCCTCAACACTAGCATAAGTCATTCATGTGTTCTTTACCCACCTCCCATTTTTACCATCCGTAATTTGCTCCTAGCCTGTACTATTAGTCTAGCAGCTTCCAGAATACTTGAATCTAGTTTTGATTTAGTCACTGACTCAACCAAAAGTATTGCTCATCTTACAGTTCCCTTCCTGACATGGCTTTTGACTTGGCAATTTAGTTTACAGGTTTAGCAGGGCTGGGAATTTGTTACCATTCTCTATTCATAGTGTTTATACAGTCCTTTGCTGAGGCCATTGTTCCACCCACAGCCTCAAAGTACTCCAGTAATTCACTTAAAAAAAAAAAAATATTGATGTGGGTTACTTAGTCAATGAGAATTGGCAGATTCACTGGGGTTACATTTAGCACATGAGCAAATGATGGAAAAAAAATAAAATAAAAGAAAAAGAGAGAGAGAAAACAGGGAGACTATATTCATCTGGTAATTTATTCATGATGAATAATTTGACATTGTCTCACACACCAGCTTGACTGTCAGGAGCGCTCAGATGGTTTTGTGATGAACTTATTTGAAAGGTGCTTAATTTAAAGAAAGGCAATTCTTCATGGGCAAGCGTCACTTTGCAATAGGAAAATAAACATGGC
The DNA here is from genome assembly GCA_035590275.1 of Ibycter americanus. NCBI lineage: Eukaryota > Metazoa > Chordata > Aves > Falconiformes > Falconidae > Ibycter > Ibycter americanus. The sequence goes on along the minus strand of JAVJGI010000064.1, from coordinate 58,131,759 downwards.
ACTTAACATCATTAGTATCTTATTATTCATGTTCGCCTGGGCAGCAGAAGTCATCCTGGTTTGGTCTTTGTTCTTGTGCCCTGTGTGACAAATTGCCTGATTTCACTTTTCTTTGTATGTGGAGAAAAGATTTCAGCTGAAAACCTGCTGATTGTTAGCTTTATAGTATCCCGCAAACCTTAGAGACATGCTACAGTTTTGCACTCCACTGAACAGGCTAAAACGAAGACTTTTTTTGCCCAAATGCCTCCAGTCTAGTTAGTGGTCCATGTGACTTAGAGCCCTGGTGGAGATCGTTCCAAGTTTGTTTGCCAACTGGCCAACATGACAGCACCCTGATTCCCCCTACCAGGTGTGACTTCAGTATACCTAACTGTTACTGGAGTGGAGTGTTTCTTTTCTAGTATCAGTTTCTAGGGTCTCTGTGGAGGTCTCATGCATCTCATGAGGACGGGTATACAAATAAGGGATGTTTTGACTTATTCTGGGATGGATGAGTTGGAGGAAGGCTCTCCCATCCTGCCTTCTGTGTGCACCATGTGCGCTTATGGTGTGGCTTCCTCCCGTGGAGTATTGCAAGGGTCCTTCAGGCCACTTTGGTGCCTGTTCCTCGAGACACTGGGAATATGCACCAAGGCAATGCTTCCCTTAATTATTCATACACATCCTACGTTCTTCCATGTCCTTTCCTGCCTAACTCTTGAAGTGCGATACTGTTAAACCCTCTGAAGAATGTAATTTATAAGAACAAGCCTAGTTCCAGTTAAGGCCAAGCATTTTTTCTAAGCCATTTGCAAGTGTTTTAAGTGTGTGTCCATACATTTCCAAAGGTGATTTTGTTTGGACTTGCAAAACTGTAAGTTATCGAGACACTTTGAGATGAACTTTGGAAATTTGATTCCAGCAGGAATTAGATCTCTGAATATGTATTTAACATCAGGAAATTGGTCTTTAAGCATTAGATATTGATAGCCACATTCTTAAGTTTTGTTTTAAGCTGGGAAACGGGTTTGTTGCTTTGCTAATTCAAGACACGATTTCCTTTTAAACATCCCCACAGGCTTGCATGAGGCAACAGACACAAATCACTTTATATATTTTGGCAATTCCCTTATTTTTAAAGGCAGCACTGATACTGTGAATTGCTAGTATTTTCATTAAATATATTATTATGACTACTATTTTTAACTAATGCTCACCCCAAATAATTTTCATGGCTCTGGATGGATGGTCTTTTTCTGTCTCTGTTCTGCCAACAGCAAAACTAAGCTGTTGCTCTGCCTTGTTACGGAATCCTTAATGCTGCTGTGCACCTGTCTGCACGCTTTTATGTTTTGCTCTTCATAATGAAGTCCAACGGCTGCCAAGGCAGTAGAGGAGGGAGACCGCTTCCGTTTGACACCAACACGTCGAACCATTTGTTCAAAACTGCAACTCCTTTAATCGTGCATGGTGCATCTTAATAGAGAGCCTTGCTGAAGTTAATTATTTCTGTTGGCATACCCCAGCACTCAAGATGTTCCAGAGTGAATCACGATGGTACCTCTCCTAGACTTGATATAATTTGTTAAAAGCTACTTTCATTTGAAGGTGAAATGTTGACAACAACCTTTAATTTAAATCCTGTGATGGTTTTGTCAGTTTTATACACTGTGTAGTGATAAAAATTTTACTTGGTGTGGAGAAGGGGGAAGGGGGAAGGATAAAGGAAATAACTTGTAATTGTCATAGTGAGCACATCGGTAGGAATAGATAGAGGCAGCCATTCTGGGCTGGAATGCAAATCCATGCTGTTGCTTGTGGCCATATCGGCTGTCTTAAAAAAACTGGACAACTCAGAATAACCTAAATTCATCCCAAATTCATGCTAGAAACCTACAAACTAATTTTTGATAGAAGATTTTATCAAAACCAGATTTCTGATCAGCACAGTAGTGAGTGAAAATGAAAACAGATGAATGCAGGGCAATTCATGTTGGAAAGGACAATTTATTAAATAACTGGAAACAGCATGCAGTTATATAAAGCAGCGGTGTATTGAAGATGTGTGTTTGTATTGTATCCTGTTACTCACAGAAAGCTGTAAAATGGTTCTCAGGAGAAAAGGAAGGAAAAAATAATGAAATGGTTCTAAAGTTTATTTTACATTAACTACAACAGTATATTTTACCTGCTTTTAACTTCCAGAAGTGGTGAACAGCCTGAGCTGAAACTCTATGTAAAAGTGAACTGTAGCAGAGAATTTCCTTCCCAATTGTTGACAATTGGAAATGAAATTTTATCAGGAAGAATGTCAGGCAACCTTCTCTTTATGGGGCTTTGCTAAATTTCCCTATGCTCCTATGCTGAAGACAGTTGTAGTTGGGTTTAATTGCCAAATACAAAACTGCTAGGGTTGCAGGAGGAAGTAAGTATACCACACATACAGAAAAGGCCAAGAAAATACTGACATATACAGCTCAAAATTAAAATATTTGCCTCTTCCCACTTAGCGAGGTCCCAGCTGGCTTGAAGCAAGTCACATTCCTCCTGAAGAAGTGGTCCAAGATGACAGTGTTTCTGGGGATGTCATCTTCCCCTCCTCCAAATAAAACCAGTCAATTATTGAAAAGAATGAAAAATTATGTGAAAAGAAATGGTGAAAGGGCAAAGTGCCAGAAAGGGAAAAGACTTGGTTTCATTCTGCTTTTTTGTTCCCATAAGACACATCAAATAACATTCACACCGTAACATGCACCTCTAAGAATGGCAATAATGGCAGCGATACATCTTATTGCATACAATATGTGTAAACAGATGACATTCTCAGAGCTTCTCAGTGAAATACAGTGATTTAAAAGGCTATAGCTCCTGCAACAGTAAAACAAGGGACAATTAAAACAAATTCAATACACAAATAAAATCAGTGTACCATTAAGGGAATCAGTTTGAAATTTAAAAAAACCCAAACAGGTATAATAATAGTGATACATGATTCTATCTGTTTTTGTAGCTCTTTGCAGATTTGCCACCCAAATCAGAGGTAATCATATAATAACGTATATGTCAGCTCTAATCCTGTTTTCTACTTAAAGACATAAACAAATGGAAAGGTGTTCCTGCCGCAGAGATGTGTAACATGTGAAGGAGGGGAATTTTAATTTTAAGAAGCATGAAGCAATTTAAAACTCAGGGACTCCCTTAATTTCTATAACCCTGGTTCTGCAGCCAGTGCTGCGATGGAAGGAAGGGTAGGAGCAGTTTTCCACCTGACCTTCTCTGCCCACTTGAGGATGAGGAGTTACAGCCAACTGCTGCCAGGCTGGGAGCGGGGACTGCCTGAGCTGCCAACAGCCAAAGGCCACAAAGAGGCAAAGCAGCACTAAAACCTGGGTGAGTCTCTGTGTAACCAGCATCTTCTCCAGGGTCTGCATACTTGTGCTTTCTTTCAAAAAGATGCCACCACCCCAGACCCTTGCTGACTCTAGAGGATTTGTTTAGATACACTGTTCTGGAGGCAAGAAATGCGGAGTATTTTTTTAAACCCAAAGTGAGGTATGGTAATCACTGTTACAGCATTGTAAGGCTCAGCAATTAGTCTTACAGCATTAATAAGAAACATAAGCTTAAAAAAGACTGTGTTAAAAAGCTTAGCTTTTTTAGCTTTCAAGCAAATAATTATCTTCCTTGTGCTAGAAGTTGACGACAGCTGCAGGCATGGTTTAGAATTATTTTTCTTTTTTTTTTTTTCAAGGAAGAGACTATTTTTTTAAAGGATTTTATTCACATAGGTCATATAAATGAGCTTTCTCTTGAACAGACAAATTAACTATTTTAAGATGACTGGTTTGCACTGAGTGCAAATACTCCTCCATGTTTAATTGTATTTTAAGAGCATCGCATTAATAATTGACTATGACATCTTTTCTAGATCTTCTTACTAATTTTCAGGCTTTCATTAAAAAAATAAAATTCACGCTTGGCTTTCAACACTGAACTCAGAAAATGCTTGTGAATTAGCACTATAGGAGTATCAGCTTGAGAAATCAGTATCTACAGAGTATTTATAGAAATCTATATTCTTTAAAAACTAAACAACAACAACAAAAAAACAACAAACCCACAAGCCAAAGAAAACCCCTCTAGGCCCTGATTTGGTCACTGTGGGTTAGAAATCTGCGTGTTTCCCTAGGTCTTATCTGGTTATTTTGGTGCAGGCTCCTACTGTGGGGAACAGAGGACGTGCTCTGGGTGCACACTGGGTGCTGCTGCGATGTTTCCAAATCAAGTTTCAGCTGATCCGTGGGCTGGGAGGAGCAGCAGCGTCCCTTGCAGCTGTGCATCTGGGACACAGCGGAGCTCTGCTCCAGCCCATTTCATAAGCTTTAGGATCAAATCCCACAATTTGTATTCAGGCAAACCTCCCATGCAGCTCGGCAGGTTTTCTCTCCTTCAAGAGAGAGGAGTAAAGACCTGGCTCCCTGAGAACACCAAAAAGAAAACTTGCTTACATTTTTTGTTCTTTTCCCTCCCCTTTTACTGAACGATAATTGCTTGGAATTTTTCTTGACTCCAGCCACCAAAGCCAAATCCAGCAGAAAGAAGCAATAGTAAGCAGTCTCAGAGAAAAGAAGTGCTTGCTAGCAGATAGAAAGCTTGAACAAGTCACTAAAGCAACTGATGTTTTCTCATATTTTTCATGTCCTTCTCATTAATTACTAGGAATGCTTGCAATTGCCATTGCTTTGTGTCCCCAAAATTCCCTCATCCAGTCATGCTAGCCCTGATCAAAACCCAATGAATCTCATAGTGGACATAAGTCTTTTTTCTTCCACATCATGTAATGTCACCAAATCTTCCTGCCCTTATCATACTGTCAAAATATGTCACCACGTAAGGAAAGCACATCCAAATATAATGAGAAGCATCGGTGCTCCCTCCCTTGTTTCTTTTCTTCATGCATGATTTATTTCCTGTTGAAATTAGAAGTTCTTAACTATTGCATGGCAGGAGCAGCATGCAGTCAAGCAACTAGTTTAGTAGGTCTCCAAAAATAGTTTGTTCCATATTCTGACATATGTACAATTTGCCAGTGAAAGTAAATCACGTTCCTGGGACACTGTGGACCTAGGTGGATTATGGATACACTAAAGTACACATAAACCCAGTCAAGTTCATTATTAGTGCCAATATGATGATGGTAGAACAGAACACAGTGCAGGCACAGTACCTGCGTTAATCCAGACTTCGGGAACCAGTTTGAAACCTGCCCTAATGTCTGGTTGTTCTGGGTACTTTGCTGGATTTTTCACTCTGTTACAGCTACAAGAGCTGCAGGCTCTGTGTGCGTTACAGAGTAGAGGTGTTTTTATGCTCTGTCTGCCACACTATATTTTAAATGTCTTAGCTATTCCATTTTAACATAACGAGATGGGTACCGTGCATCTATCCAATGTCAACTGATTGCAGAAAGAGCATTCAACTGAACTTTAATTAGCATGTAACTGATAAGTCCAATTACTCTATAATGATTTGGAAATTACATGAGCTACATATTTTGTGATTGTGGCCTTATATAAAACACAAAACTTGTGAGGAAATTTTAGCTATGTAATGAACACTTTAAAAAACTATTCTGGGTGTAATCAGATATCAATTAGTTGGAAAAGGGAAATCTTAAATTAATATGTATTAACAGTGTTAATTGGCAACAGCCTTCCCATTGAGTCAACCGCAGCATGGAAGCCCATTTCCACCACAGTGTGTAATGTAGCACAGAACGTGCAGTCCATACAATGCCTCTTATTGTGTGAAATTTTGTAAGAAATTCAATTATTCCCTTATGCTGGGGGTGGATCTGATACATAATTAATTCTGGCTTGTTTTAAAAGATGCCTACGTAATTAGCAATGCATGGAATACATTCTCTCTGGCATATTTTTAAAACCTTAGTAGTTCCCCTTTGAAACTAGCCCTTGCTCTTTAATTAACAGATAACGTATTGCAATATTAAATTTGAGATGTTGCCATTTTGGCAGCATAGAAGTGGTGTTGTTCATTATGGTTGCCATGGAGCGTACTTGATTTAATTTATGATCATGTGTCCTTATTGATGGAAAAATATCTTGGGGACAGCACCCACAATGTTACTTCAGAATTGCTGGTTTATATTTAAATACGTGCTCTGGAAATCAGAGTAATGTGGGCAGTGGGAGTATTTTTACTGCATGTCTCTGGTGTTACATGGTTATCTCCCAATGAACTGTGTGAGAAATTTCTAATCTTTCTGGTGTCAGAGGGGGGACTTTTGGGAAGGCACTGAAGCCTAGCCTTTAAAACCAGCACAGAAAAAGGTTGTCTTAGAGACTTAAGGACACAAAGGTTAGGTGCTTTCAGTGAATTGTCATCTGAAGGAGTATGACTCTTTTCCCATTAAACTCCGTAGGGATCCTAGCTAGACTGGTCATTCAAGTTAGATGCTAAATTGCCTAAAATTACAGCTTGTGAATAATCACCACCATGCTCAGAATTGTCCAAATATAAGTATAACCTGGAAGTAAGACAGCCTAACATGCCTTTCCTTAAATAAGTTGATATGAAACACAAAAAACTGCAGAAAAAAAATCATGGTTGTTGAAGTTTCTCAATACAGTAGGAAAAAAAAAAAAGGCTTTCAAAGGCTTTAATATCCTTCTGCTAGATTTCTCTTAGCCTTTTAATGTGACATATGACTCCTACTGCTTCAGGTCCATCAAAATACTGTTAAAATACAATAACAAAAAGATTCTGCATTTATTCATTGCAGAAGGAGGGAAGGGAAAGGTTATAGACCTGTTGTTTCTCTCTTTACTCACAGCCAAAGGGTTTTTTATTCTCTGGATATATTTGGGTACCAGATGGCAGATTAATTTCAAAGTTGTCAAGCAGATTAACTGAAGTTAAGATCCTAAATCCGTTTGGGGGCCTGAGGATCCTGCTTAGCAGAGATGCCAATGATCTCAACCAATGTTGGGCATTTGGTACTCGAGAAAAAACAGGCATGTAAGTCCAAATGTTAACTCAGTTTTAAAACTTAATTCTGAAAGAGAAATGTTAGACTCTTCCAAGACAAAGGAGAAGGCAAAGTGATGTGTCGTCCGCTGAAACACTTGCCTTGGTTTTCTGTGACAAAGACTGTGGGTCTGGATTCCAGGAACACCAAGTCTCTCCTTCTTTGCCTTCTCTCTCTAAGCTTCCTAGTGAAGATGACTCATTACGTGAGCAGAGGGTGCCAATATCACAGAGTCCCCTATCTAAACCAGTTCATTACGCTAAACATGGCAGGAATATAAATAATGAACCATGGAAGTATGGAAAGGATGAAATGATTTGTACACTCAAAGTGCAGAAGTGCAAAAGACAAACTGCTTCCATCCATTACCTCCACCACAATTGGCACTGATGATCTTGCCCAAAATTCATTTGCGACTGAGTGATCACAGTTGTTGAATAGCAGTGAATGCTTGAAGTAGCTTAAGATATTGAGAGGTATCAGTATGGTTATTAGAAATGCCTAGAAGACAAGATAATTCCAGTTGGCTCTTTGGCTGCCTTTAGTATAGCAGAATCATATCATGAAGTCAGCTGGTGATGTTAACAACGTTCAGATGCATTGCTGTCCTGCTGTCTAACGCTGGCCTTAATGGAGCAAGACTGTGTGATTGGAAAATGCTACCTAAATGGTTGTAATACCCACTTCTGCTGATAATACTTTATAGCTATGTACAGAGCTGGCAGAAAAAAGGCTATGGGGAACATTAGGTCTACACAGAAAGGGATCCTTTCATTGTTTTATCTGTTGATCTGATATTCCTGAAGAGATAACACTGTTTTGTAGGCTTGGTTATTTTCAGTTATTTTTTCTATTTCTCCAGTAAAATTTCCCAGGATGTTGAAACAGAGTAGAAACAAATGGAAAATATTCAGGCCAAAGTAAATTTTTTTAAAGTGGAAATAAGCATAAATATGTTCTAAGTAATCCTTATTTCAGTACAGACTGACAAAAAAACCCACACACAAAACGAAACAAAACAAACCCAAACAAAAACTATTGAAACGGATTTGTGCTGTAGGAACATTTTGTGGAGTGCATAGATTTGTGTATGTATGTGTGTTTGTGTTCTAGCTCCAAACTCCTTGTGTCTGCTTGGTTTACAAGAAACAAGACAAAGACTGAACAGCATAATGATGCTTTAAAACATTTGTGCCCTTCCCCAAGCCTTCCCGCAGCACTGCAGTCTGAGAGGCTGAGTGAGAGACCTTGCTTCACTCGCGGTGGTGGGATCCGAGCCGTGGTGTTAGCTCAGCCTGCAGGGCTGGCTTTACTCTGGCAAAGTTATGCCGCCTCAAGGCAATTCAGAAGATGCTGCAGAAGCCTGGGGAAGGCATAATTTCTCCCCCTTTTCGTTACTAAAAACATGGCGAAGCGGTGAGCGATCTGTGAGCGTGGCTTTAATGAGCTGCAAACATGGCACGATGATTCAATATGAGCCAGAAATTAGTCAGGCTGAGTAGCAAAATGACACTTTCTTTTAAAAACACCACAAAAGCATACTGTAATTTTGTATAATTACTGATCAATTGCCATTGATTTATGCCTCTCATTTACTGTGAAAGGACCAACTAGAATTTAGCCTGAGCACCAAACAGCAACTGGATGCCTTTCTAATAGGATGTACTAAATAATTATGTAAGATGCACCTGGACTTCAGGATCATAGAGACTTCTGTCATGGGAAACTGTAATGTAAGAGCATGAGTTCCTTAAAACCTCATTTCTCCTGAAAAGGAAAATGTTTTCTCCAGTGGAGCAAGTTGTGTCCTTTGCTAACACACTGACTCATATTTGCCCTGTTGCAAAGACAAGGGTCCAGATTAGCCCCATCTAGTTTTGGTGTTTAATTGAAGACTCTCTGCTAAACCCCTAGGTATTGCAGGCTCCTTCATTTGCTAAAAATAGGGGAGATGTCTTCACGGGTGGTCCGTGCATTATGAATGTAAATCTATATATTCCTGACTGCCACCACAGGCACTGACTTTTTAAAGTCAAATTTCTTGCTGCTTTTATGACTGGTAGCTGAATCAACGCTAGCTGATCTATATTTTGTATAATAGTCAGGGACGTGCTGCAGGGACTAGGCTGGGGCTCCTGTCCAGCTGATGGTCAGCGCTGGCTCCTGCCCACCCCACAGCTGGTACCTGGCTCTGTGGGCTCCATCCCTGAGCTGCTGCTGCAAGCTCCAGCTGTAGCAGGACTGTGGGTCTGTACAGGGAGAACATCCATTCCCTGGCCAAAATAAAAGCTCCGTCTGGCACCGTTGTGGTCAAACGTGTCTACTGATGAGGATATGAGTAATACATCCAGAGCCTGACCTTTTAGTATTATAGTGGAATAATTTAAATCAATATTGCTGTGTGACAAATTATAATTTCTGTCATCTGACACAATGTTCTGGGGGGGAAATTGCCTCTCTGAGGAGCATATAATGTGAAATGGAAACATCAAAAGCTTAGTTTTCCTTTCTGCTTGCTCCCTTGACAGTGAAAGGAGACCAAAACCTTAAGATGACTGTGATTTTTGACACACCACCTGTATTTTCAAGTGCCACCAGGCTGTGTGTGTCTGGATGTGTACGAGCAGCAGAGATCTGTGTGTGCCACTGCTCTCTTACAGTATGTGAAGAAAATGCTTGCATGCTCTTTTCCTCCCTTTCAGCTGAGATAGTGGAGTTTTTAATTGATTGTTATGAGGGCAGAATTTAAATAAAATGAAAAAGCCAGCAATTCCACAGTGCATGCTATTGATTTATGGTTTCCTTTTTGAGCAGAAAGTGGCAGGCTACAGGGCAGAGAAGTAGTATGAAAGAAGGCAAAAGGATAAAAAAGGGTTAAAGAGATAGGAGAAGAAAAAAGGTTAAAAAGAGCACCTATAGAAGAGGGAGAGACACTACAGAGAATGGGGATGCAGGAAAAGGGTGTATCCAAGAATGCTTGGGAAAAAATATGTGTGGGTAGGGGAACAAAAGGAAAGGAAACATCCATCTAAGGAGAGAGTAGGCAAGTCAAATAAGACATGGGGTCAAAAAAAGAGGCAGAGAACAGGAGCTGAACCACTTTTTCTCAGTGGTGAAATCTTGAACCTATCTCTGTTTCCCTAAGCTGTTTGTCATATTGGGCTGGTGTTCTCCAACACTGCTGGTGGAGGCTGCTCTTGCTTAGTATCAGCTGGGTGCACTGGGCTGCTCAGCTGGACCAGTCATGGTTCCAACCAGTTTTCCTGACGAGTGTTTGCGGTAAGCCTTTTCTAGGACTTGGAAAGTTAAATCTCTAAAGGCCATCAACAAAACAAAGTGAGTAGCCAGGAATACTGCATGGTAAATGCATAGCTAGTTACAGTATAGGTCAAAGAGACTAATTAATGAAATGTTCTGAAAGTTTAGAGCAGCAGCCTATGGTATGTATTTAGACCTGTAGTCCAGGGTCTCTGGAGAAACAGCACTTCTGGGATATATTTGCTAAAACATAACGGAGGGCCAGGGTTAAGCCAAATGAACTTTCTTTCAAGGCGTATCGGAAGTTAGAGAGGCGGGGAATGATTCATCATTCAGAATTCTCAGAATAGATTTGCTAAATTTACAAATTCCATGTTAACTCTGATTCTCTTCTCCAGTCTTGACTGGCAACAGCTGTTTACTTTGTTCTGCTTTACTCCTTGGCTTCATAATTTTCCCATCAAAACATACCTGTTTGTCTGCTGTGAGATCCTGAATTGGTTTGGAAGATGATGGCAGGAATGGGATCGCTCAGTACAGTAGTGAAGCAAAGCAAGAGAATATTTTTTGCTTTGTTTCATTTTCCACTGCCCATTTTCTGTAATTACTATAGCAAAGACTGTAGGCATATTTCTGGAAAGAACAAAGTTTTGATGATTGCAGGACATTTGGGCAAAGCAAACTTGCATTTCTTTGAGAAGCTAGTTCTTTGTCCTCTTTCAAACACAAAGCCACAGAGCACTGTGACCTGGTTGGTCAATCAAGCAAAGCAAATAGAATTTGAAGTAATTAATACTTGCCACAATGTGCTTGGGAATATACTAACAACTGAGAACTATTTGCAAAGAATTACTTCAGTTAATTAAACAGACAAAGATGAAACTAATCAGATAAATTATTCCTTTTGTCCAAGTCTAGTACAAAATACCAGTGACAGGTTTCTTTTTGCTGTTGCACTGCTGATACCTTCATTGGTGAATCTTGCCTCTTTGAGTAAGCAAACAAAGCCATAAAATGTAGCTTTTTCGCAGTATTTTTATTCTGGTTTGATTTGGAATTTGGGGTACCATCTCCTGTCTTGAACTTCTGCATGTTTGAAGGAATAAGAATTAAGTAGTGTCAAGTGATTGGAGATGTAGTAACCAGAAGGATAAGAAGAACTGAGCAGTTCTAAAAAAAAAATATCTAACTGGCAGATTAGTTAAACCTGGAGGGGATCATCTATAGTCTCCACCCTTGGAGTTTTTTAAGAACAGCCTAGGCATGACTTTAAGTCTAATATACTCCACCTTGGGATGTGAGGGACAGGTAACACAACCTTTATCCATGTTACTGTCATGTCTGTGGTTCAGGTACAAGTTGTGTGGGAGAGTAAGAAATTAAACAGTAAGAATGTTTGCTTTCACCATAATATTTAAGGACTCGAAGTCATCTGAGCATCGTCTATTTAAAATTGGTATAAATAAAACCGGGGTGTTTGCGGTTTTGAGGGGAGGAAGAGGTACCTGCACTGCTTTGTATGCATGCTTTGAATACAGCTTTCCCTGTTTTAGCAGGGTTACATATTGTCTATCCATAAGCCAAGTTAGCTGTGTCAAAATGCACCTGCATTAATGCATCTCACCTGTAATGAGAAAAAGAGGCAGAGATGAAGGATGTTCATTCCTGTACCAGGAACTGCAATGATCCATGAGCTGGAAAACAAAACCACAAAGTTTTGGGTGATGGGATCTGCCATGCTTTCCTTACTATGGATTACAGGCTACTTCATCAGTGGCTTTGAAAGGTCTCTCACCTCCATGCATCGAGTGCTTATGAAGTACCACTAGTCTCAAGTGAATTTTCCCTTCTACATCATCCTTCTCATTTGGCAGTGTCCACCTTGACATTTTAGGTTACTTTGAGGAGCTGCTCCCTTACCTAGGAGCCTCTTTTGTTACAGATGTACATATGATTTCTCAGAAACATCTCCAGTGGTGTGTCAGGCTGTCTCAGGAACCGTTCTTGCTTAGGCTGCAAGATAGCGACACAAAGCTGAATGGTACCATAATGTACCCAAGACAAGTTTTTGAGACACCATGTTATCACAACCAGAACTAACTCCAGAGACCATTATATGCATTTATTATACAGTACTAAAGTATGAAAGACTCAATTAAAGTTTATTTGATATAAAATTAACATTCCTTTCTTCCTCTTCACTGTGCTGATTACGTTAAAACAGAACAATGAGGCAGCTGCAGTGGAACAGTATCAGAGAAATTTCTGTCAGCATTTACTATAGGCAAAATTATAAGGCTAGGTTTTCTCAGCCAGTTCAGTGAGCCAACTGGCTGCACATGTTGCAAATGCTTTTTTATACTATCATGAACTGCAAAAAGAATACATTGAAATTTTCCTCCTTTTTGAAAAGTAAGAGAATGGTGCAAACACAGGAAAAATTACCATATTCAGCTCTTGCATTGTGCTGCTTCTGCACAGCTTTCCAGGGCTCTGATCCAGCCCTTCAGTGCTTGTACAACTTTAAGCACCTACACAGTCCCTTTGAAGTCACCTCGATTCTCTTTTAAAAAAAAAAGTGGAGTTAAACACATCTCACTTGAACTTTAGTTTGATTTGAATGTCCAAATTTTCCAAAGCAAAATACTGTGTTTTACAATTAAGTCAATTAATGTGATTTTAGTATGTAGGGAAAACTGAGCAGGAATTATCACCTTTGAAAACCAGTCAATGAAATTCAATCACAGGGACTACGTTTCTTTTACTTTTTTTATAGTAGAATAAAACTTCTCTAGACCGGGTTACTTTTTCAGGGTCCCTTAGTGTAATTTCTCTAGAAGTTTTTTGGATCTATTCCTACTGAATTTTATACACTTCTGTTCCATGAGAGTGAAAAATAGTATTTCAAATGATGACTCTATTGAAACCATCATTTTTTTATCATGAGGATTATTTTTTTACAAAAATCCTGCAATCTATTTTTTCCCTCTATGATGGAGCTGGAATAAGACAAGTAATTTGGTAAGTATATTTGCATAGAAATATGCTGCCTAAGAACACATTTATTACACCAGTTATAACTCAAGCAGATATGAAATGGCCCAAAGGTAAAGCAGAGTTGATGGCAGAATAAAAATATGCATGAAACTTTCTATGGGTTTAAATCTGTTGACTTTGTGATTATTTTAATTTAATATGTCTCCAGATTAATTTATTTTTTTTCTGGAAGTTTACCTCTGGCTCACATGTATTGAAATAAAAAAAGTGGGTGCTCTGATGAACATTTGGTTTAATTTAACTGTAGCCTTTCTGTTCCTTGCTGAAATACAACTTCAGGGTTTTTTTTAAGGATGATTTTGTTTTTCTCTTTTCCTATGACTCAGAAGGGATATTCCTACACCAAAAGCAATCACGCATTGTAGGTAGCTACTGTAATTTTTCTTCCTTCACGATAGTGGACATGTACTACTTTCCTTGCATTCAGATTCAGTGAACATGATGTCAGAAGAACAGAGTTCTATTCCCAGTTCTGGTTTTTTTCCCCTGTTTTCCATCCTTATTGCTTCCTGACTTACAGCTGAGAAATCTAATTCACTATGAATTTTATTCAAGGTATGGAAAAAGGAAACTGAGCCAAGGATTAATAAGAGAGAGCAGCAAAAGGTACTTTTGTTCAAGCTCACAGATCCTGCTTCTGCCCAGCTAAGGGCAGAACACACATGAAAAGCATGTGTGTTCTCAGCTGGCTTGCTCAGCTTGTGCTTTCTAGGCAAACATGACTTTTCCTGGAGTGCAGACAGGAGGTATCTTATAAGAACAAAAAAATAAAAATTAAAAAAAAAAAAAAAAAAAAAAGAGTAAGATTTTT
>JAVJGI010000064.1:58058684-58107349 GCA_035590275.1 Ibycter americanus | reverse complement strand
TTCTTTTCTTCTGTTTTCGTTTTTTTTTTTTCTTCTCTTCTCTTCTCTTCTCTTCTCTTCTATTCTCTCTCTTCTCTTTTTTCTCTCCTTTTCTTTTCTCTCCTTTTCTTTTTTTTTTTACTGCAGGTTATCAGTCTCATAGGGTGGTCATATGGGTGGCTCAGAAGTGACCATACATTTAAAACTTTTCTTTAAAATAGCTGGAATCCATTAAAAGCCCCCATTTGTATTCAGGGCATTTCAGCACTGAGTAGCATGAAAGGAAGAGATCAATAATCACATGCAAAACCCAACTTCTTGCTGTGCCAGGCTAACAAAAACTAGCTCAACTCTAATATTGAATCCAGTCCTCCCTGATTTGTCCTTTAAATCTGGCACCCCACCTTCTTCCCTTCCACCTATCTATCCTCTAGGGCTATTTCCCAGCTCAGCTATGATAACCTTGTTTTACTTCTTTGCAGTTTATTCCCATATCTATCTTCCTCCTCCTTGATCTATCATGTAGGGATTACTACTGAAGGGCCTCATGTTCACATAGTTATCATTGTATAGCCTTTATTTTAATGCTACTCTCACTTATCACCGGCCCTACCAACTCCTTCCACTCCTTCAGTAACAGGTTTATAGCAGCAGGAAGGAAAGCAATGTTTAACCAGCAAATGTATATCATGATGGAAAAGATGATAGGGGATCTGTGGTGACAGTGTCGTGAGCTGACAGTATGGCAATACCAGGTATTGTTTTCTAAAAGAAAATAGTAAAAATGGTAACTAGGAGGGGCTCCTTATTTTCTTTGGTCTTCTTCAATGTTTTCACAACTCAAGTAATTCCCTGCATAAGCTTTATCATCATTAACTCAGATCCCACTCCTATTCTGTTCTGCCTTCTACCTATCCCAAAGCTTTAACATCACTACCAACTCTCCAAGGCTGTCTAAAAATATTTAAAGTGAGTTTCAGGTTTTTTAATTGTAGTTTTAAAACCAATTAAATTTCTCCCCAAATTAGCTCTTGGCATTACTGATGCCTCCTCCAGCAACAAAGCAATAAGCAATGGTACCCACTATTCATTAATTCTCCGAGATGGGAGAAGTAGAGGAGGCAGGCATGTAGCCAGAACTCAAGAGTTGCACAAAGGGGATATGTTGTGGGGGGATGGAGGGAGAGAGAAAAACTGAATGTGGAATCAATGCCAAGAAACAATAAGTGCCGCAAAAGCACTAAGTGGCCAAAGTGAAATGCCCTTCTGTGTGACCATGTGCCAAGGCAGGGAGAAGGAGCGCAAGGATGTGTTGATGTTTGATTCACTGCTGGGTTTGTGTCATGTTGAATTTGGCAGTCACGCGGTTTCTACTGTGTATCACAAAACTCCTGTGGTGAGAAACCACATAAAAGAATTATGGAGGGGAAAAGCATTGGCACAAGAATTTCAGGCTGTCAGTCCCTGCAATGAAATCTTGCTTTAGGTATACTATCAAATCCCTCTAGTCTACTCTTACTTTCACCTTATTTATGACTGTGTCTCATTTTCCACTGCTTCCAATTGCACAGACATAAAAAAGGCTTTGAATACTGCCATACGAACAGAAAAGTTCTGGTTTTGCAGCATATCATGCTTAAATGGCTCTTGCTTTATGCACGTGTGAGTTTATACATCAAGCTTAGGCCAAAATATACTACGGAGTTTTAAAAATTGGAGCAAGGTCTTTGTGGATCCAGGCTTATCTCATGGCTGGAGTGTCAAGGGCTTGAGGTACTGAATTTGTTGGATTATGTTGTCGATCTGAATTTGTGGAATCTGAAACAATAATTTGGAGGTTTGAGCCACCTGACTCCTATGTGCAGACTCACACCCAGAGTGAAGGACTGAATGGCAGCATTCGTAACTGTTTCACTGTGTTCTCAGAAATAACCATCCAGTTATGCAGGCTCTTCAATCTTTTTCTGAAAGCAAGCTAGCTAGGGGATGCAGGGAATAACTGGGGCACGGTCTGAAAAATTGTAAGGCATCCAGAAAGAAACTGTCTCCCCTTTCTGTGGAACAAAGGTCCTCCATAATTTTCAGCACAGACCAAACCCTGGAGAAGTTAGCAAAGAACTGAGTAATTTCTCCTACACTGTTTGCTTTTCCGCTTTCACTTGTACAGTTTGGGGTTGGGTCAAAATACAGGAACAAAAATACTGGTATGGGAGAAGAGCTGTAATGCAGTTTGAAGTTTAAACATCAAGATATTTTTGAAAAAACAGAAGAGGGGAGGGGGTGTTTTTCTACGGAGCTTTGTAAACTAGGTTTTATCTTCTAGCACAAAAGTTAATGGAATCCACACCCAGGCTTCCCTTGGCCTGAGCACTGATCCTTTCAAGTTTTATTCATGTCATCTTTTTCAGAAATGTTCAAATCTGTCATTGAAAATTAATCCACAACAGGCAGAAAACTTGGATGCTTCAGGTATTTTCAAAATTTATAATATTAGGAGGTAGCCAGGATTTCCTGCAGTTCTCATCACTGTCTTGAACATCCAAGGGCAGAGAACTGAATTTTGCAAGTAATTAACAGAGTGTTCTACAGTGAAATTTCCATCAGTTAAAATAAGGTTGTTTTTTTTTTGCAGTGAAATGGGAAATACGCTTGCTCTGAGCAAACTGAACATATGTTTATCCCATGTGAAAATCTGCTATTAGCGCCCACAAGCTTCCAGTTTACACAACATCTATTTTCTTTTGCAGTGGGTAATGAAAGAAGTGTCAGTGCCACCCAGACTTCTGTAGTCTCATAGACCATTATTTCATGGACCTGGGAAAAAGGCCACAGCATCCATTCTTGTTGACAGATTCGTAATATTGTGCACAAAAAAATAAGCTAATTTATATATATATATATGTATATTTGAAAATTGGTTTTAAACCCCCTTCAAAAAGTAAAAAATAGTACAGAAGGAGAGAGCTTCCTTAATTTGTTTGTTCTGGTCTGTTTATTGAATGTCATATGATAAGAAGAGGAAAATCTGTTGGACTTTGTAGCAAAGTTTTGGCCAGCATTGTTAATTGTTTTATTTGGATTTAATGAGAAAAACTGCCTTGGGCTGAAGCTAAATCTCTCGTGAGCCACACAAGTGAAGATTAACTTCTTGTCCTTCCTCTTTTGTGAAACCATCAGAAAAGAGTCACTTTTCTCCTTCACTGCTTTTTCCCCCTTAAAATGTTGTACACAGCCCTGCTCAGCATCCTTCTCATTTCAGAGCTACAGGCACACAGCTGCTTCCCAGCTTCGTTTGCCTGTGCCAATGCAAGGGGCCGGGGCGTTCCCACTGCATTTGAAGCAAGATTGCTCTCCAGGTTCACACACCAAGTAGAAAATCCTTTGTCATTTCAAAACAGTAGACAGCAGCTGAGCTGAGCATTTGATGATTTGACGTTAGGAACTGGTAGCAGTGCAACAGGCTGATGCCACTGTAGTACAGCCTGTGAAGTCTTCTCACGTGCCAGCATTTGCTTTTTTAAAGCTCCTTCCTACACAATAGCACAGAGTCCTTCGGGCTTTTCGCTCTGTAGTCCATTGTAAGATAATCAGAAAAAAAATTGGAATGGGAAGCTCTGCAGCAGAAGTGCTAAGAGTCTTGTAGACAGGGCTGCATTCAGGCAGCTGCCAGGGGGGTTAAAGACAGTATTGCTTACAGGGAAACTTCCATGAAGTGATCAGATTGGGATCACTGAGCAACCTGTGACATCCAAGAGAGCACTGGTAAAATCCCGCTATTGTTATGCCTAATACTTGGGAGGTGATGACCCAATGCTGCTCTCATAATGACTTTTTTTTTTTTTTTTAAGGGGAAAAGATGCGCTGAGAAATCAGACTTCTTTCTGCATGTTTACAGTGATAAGTCCTATGATTTTATCACAATTAATGTATCTTAATGCATCAATCTGTAGAACTGGAATATGATGTTAGACCAGTAGATTTAACATAAAGCAAGGGGACAGCGTTTCTAACCCTTGTGAATTTGAAAGACTTAAAATCCAGGAACACAATCTAAAAATCCAAAAATTATAGGTTTCATTATTAAAAATCCAAAATTTATAGTAGGTTCTGAGGGCAAGCTGAGGATGCTTTTCCCAGAGCAAGCTAAAACTGAATGGAAACAATGTTTGGGGAAAAATCAAAGAAAATTAACCAAATTACTTCAGACTCAGGTGAATAGTCGGGTTTGAAATATGGCTGCAATTTCTAGTACATTATGCATGTTATTGCATGTAACTCAGCAGCGTTTCTAGCATAAAGATTTTCAAATTGACAGAAAAATGTAACTTCAAGGAGAGGATGTGAAAAAAAACATTGGATTTGTGGTATTTTTTTCTTTTTAAAAATCAAGTTATTAATTTTGATCTCAAAACCTTGGCTATTCTTTTTAGAGAGGCGTGTTCAGAAGGGAAGGGCAATCCCTCTCCAGCTAGCATTTTGCATTTTGCCTACCTGCTAATTATGTGAAAGGATCTTCAGAGAGCCTGATAGACACATCCATAATACCTGCTTGATAGCATTTCAGCAGAACTTTTTCCCTCTTTTCATCACACAGGCACATACACAATGGCTCCGTAGTGTATTGACAGCTGTGTTAGAGATGTGTCAGGGGAAGGAGTCAGAGAAGGAGGATATTCCAGGCTTCCATGTTGCCACCCTCCTGATGACTAATTCAGGCAGTTTGGATCCTCCTCATGGTTGTCTCCATCACCCCCACCCCTCCGTTCCCCGAGCAGCACATTTTGTCTCCTTCAGGAGTCACACCAGCCTCTCAAACCTAAATGGTACATCATGTTAGATTAATTGGCTAAAAAAACATCCACAGAATGAGGGGAGGTGGGGAAGAGGAAGGCTTGCTTGTCTGAAGTGTCGCTTTGTCACACTGAAAATCATAGAAATAGGGAAAAGAATCAGATGCATGGACTTGTTTAGGTTGGAAAAGGGTCCATGTTGTAAGTGAAAACAAAATACTTGCCTGGAAGTGACCAGCAGTAACTTGGAGGGACAGGGGAAGAGAAGAGGGACCAGGGGAGGGAGTGGAGAGAAAGACACAAAGTCCTGGTTGGTGTGTGATGGCTGTCACCATTGCAGGCAGGGATCTGAGGAGGCCTCCTCAGCTGTCTCTGCTTTACACAGCTGGAGCAGGCAGGTCTCTGCTACCACTGATGGACTCAGAGCAGGGACCGAATGGGGCCCTGGGGGTGCAGGCTCCTGCAGGGGGGAGCGTGCTGAAAAGATGGAATGGAGATCTATGGCAGCCTAAGAACTGATCCTGAGCTCCAGCACCAGCCACCCGTCTTTTGGTGAACTGGCCTCTGGCTAAAACTCCCCATCAGTACAAGCTGATCACTGCATTTCTTGTCACAGCGATTGCATCCTGGCAGTGTCCCTTGCTACTTCTCACAGTTGGCTGTAGTAGAACCCATACAGAAGTCTCTCCCTGCTTTTGCTCTTCTCTTATGAATAGAATAATAGAATCATAGAATCATTTCAGTTGGAAAAGACCCTTAAGATCATCAAGTCCGACCGTTAACTCAGGACTGCCAAGTCCATCACTAAACCACGTCCCTAAGCACCACATCTACACGTCTTTTACTGCCAGAAGTGCTCTGCTCTCCTTGAAGCTGAGCTGAAGATGTCTAATTCATGCCTCGCAACATCTGTTCGCAGTCACAGGAATTAGTTGATGGGTTCCTTGCTAACTGAATCCAAACTCTTCAGTAAAGTTGGAATTCAATTGCTGCTTCTCACTAGTGGTTTGGCAGCCCAGCATATTCCTGGTTTTGGAGTCTATTTTTCTATACTTTTTTCCTGTTAGACCCCTTCTGTCACTGTATTCTCCATGTGCTGGGACCTCCCTTGTGTTGTCAACTTGCTGGTTCCTTATTCCTCTGCTTTTCACCCACACATTTTTCTCTTTAGTGTCTACATGGAATCCATAGCACTGCTGTTTTAAGTTATTTTTTTGAGTTTTAATTTCTTATATGCTTTACATACACAGAATGATTTTGATATAACCCACTGCAAGGACTATTTTGGTTACTGGTTTTCAAGAGGGAATTAAACACCCATGATAACAAAAGTCTGGGATTCTCCCCATGGGATTTCTGGGCTCTTTTTGCTTCTTGCAATACCAAAACTCTATGGAAATATGTCGTCTCATTCATTGTGACTGACCCTGGCAGACATGAAGCTCCTATGAAATAATTAAGAGTATTTTTATATGTAAGCTGATTTTTCTCATAGCCTGCATACCATACATTTGGTGTGTGGGGAAAAATAATAATTAAAAAAATCTGAAATACTACAGATGAAGCAAAATGTCTTCCTTCACTCAGCTTTGTTGCTGATTTTGCTTCCTACAAAAGGACCAGGTGCTGACCTCCTAGGTAGTAACATCCAATAATGTCAAGTAATAGGAGCTAGGTGTTGGAGAGAAAAAAATAAAACCAAAACCGTTCCAGTGGGAAGGACAGAGATGGACTGAGAGCTTGGAGTACATGTTGAAGAGGCACCTCTGGAGTTTCACAAAAACAGGTTAAACAAATGTTTAATATTAGTTTCACTAGAGTTTGTGTTGGGACACAAGGAGAAATTACTGCCCTTATGCTCCCCTTTTTTACACCTCTAAGATAAATGGATCACAACGGCAAGAGGAGAAACTAGCTTCTCCCAGGATGTGAGATCAAGGTGAAGTTCCCTTTCCTACCTTAGAGCTGTGGGCATGGAGGTGTCCTTCAGCCATCTGTAGGATGCTTCCTTGCTCTCATATCCAACGCTGGTAGCCTGGCTCTGAGACGTGCCGAGTACCTACACCTCCCATCATACAGCTTGCTGTGGTGTGTTGCAGAAGCACCTCCCTAGCTGAGCTCTGCCAGTGATACCGCCTGCCAAGCTGCAGGATGCCTCTTTGTTCTGTCACATTGCTGTAGCATCTCACGAGGAGATTTGTTGTTTCAAAAAAAGACATATAAGCAAGCAGTGTTTGCAAACCGAGATGGCATGTTAAAGCATCTTTGGAATGGATTTCTCCCTGTGCTTTTTGTTGACCATTTGTTTTCTTCAATTGGAGCGTGAAAGGACCAGGCATGTCCAATTCAACTTCCCTATGCTAAGTACCACCTGCCAGGCAAATACAGATAATCTATCAGTCACTTTTCCTTTTCGATAGTAAGTTTTCAGAACAAAATGCTGGCACACACCCACGCTGCCCTCCTCCCCCACCCCCTCCCTCCCCCCGCCCCGGCATACCCTTCCCATCCAGACCGCAGTGTGACTAGGATCAGGAACAACACAGAAAATCCATCTATCTCAATAGTATTTCAAATCTAAAACTTAACCTACAAATAAGTGACTTACCCCCAGCACCTTCATGGTAATTAGACTCATTTTTAGATCACTTTCAGTAGTAATACCTGAACGAAAGGGCAGTAGCTATAAATAAATCAGGATGGAAGATGTTATTAGAAGATGTTATTAGAAAGACAAAGGTAGATTAAGTGGAGGAGAGGAAAAAAATACCAGCCCAGCTACTCCAGCATAAACAAAATAGAGTAAAATTAGAGCTGGCTGTAGGCAGAGCTTTGAATGACTGAAGAGTGCATTTGCAGCCTGCTGAGCAAAGGCAATTCTGCCCCCACACTGACGCACAGATTTGGATTAATTTCAGTCCAGACAGGTAGTACAGCTGCAGTTTGGGCTGATAGCTTGGTAGGAAGGCAAACCAGAGGACTGATGCAAATCTGAGTACACTACGCCTGCTGGGTAACAGAGATATAAATGCTAGAAAAGGGGCAGCCAAAATGCATCTCTTAAGCAACACACAGCTTCTGAACAGTTTTAGCACAGCTTCCACAACAGAGAGGTGTGATGTGAAGCCTCTGTGAGGACCAAGGCAGTAATCAGTTTTCCCTGTCTTTGAGGTTCAAAGGGAAGTGGTAGGATTGTTTGGGCAGGCTCCAGAACAGTTGGATAAATATCCCTCAGGGTGAGTTATCTTGGGTCTACCCTCCCTTAGTCATGGTCAGGGTGACATTTTCAAGTGTCTCCTGGCTTTATCTTTCTGTGCTGGGACAGGACTACCAAACACCCTGAGTCCTTCCCTGCCGAAGGAGGGTAGGCACCATGGCCAGTGGGGGTTGCCAGTAGGTTATGGGACCCTGAGGTGTGCATGGGTGAGCATCACTCCACCATCAAACCCATGGGAGGTTGTTGTCATTTCCTGCATGCAACAAACTGCTCCTGGGGCTTCCTGCCACCAGCTCTCTGGGGTTTGCAGCTCGTGCCCAGGCAGTACAAGCAGGCAAGTAGTACGTCCCCCTCAGTTTTTATTGACATTGGCTTTTTTATGATTAAGGTACAGCCACAAATCTGTTCAGAACCTCATTGTCTTTGCTATTGTAAAGATACCTAAGTCCTTTGTTCAATAGTTTTATTCCATTTTAAGGTTTGTGGAAATAGAAATCCCTATGGTCAATGTCACTTTACTGAAGATTTTCTTCCATTAAAATCCGGCTCTCTTTAAAATGTGTGTTTGACGTGCCAGAAAATTTCCTCTATGAAGAAGAGAGAAATGGGAGTACATTGTACAATGTAGGGTGAATCTGTATGGGGATAAGACAGAAAGACAAGGCATTTCACTGAATTAAAAGGTTTCCTCCACCCAGGAAATGAGAGAAGTGGTGTTGCCCAGCATTTGGAAAATGTTGCCTATCATTTGAAGTGATTTTTTTTTTAACAAAGAAAAACTTTTCTTTAAAGTCTCTTGCCACAAAAATACATTTTGGACAGCAGGTTGTACCATATGGGTCAGTTTCTAAAAATATATATCTTAAAGGTGAACTTTCCTTTTGGTTTTATGCAGTGGCTCAACCAATCACAGCAAATGTTAACCATAAAGTACTCAGTCCCACGTAACCCAGACAGCTCAGTGCTTTGTGAAGCAAAAGGAAGAAAATTTCTCAAGTTCATTGGCAACAAAACTTTTTTTTAACCTTCCTTACATATTCTTCTTAGGACACAGGCATTGTTCCATGTCTTTCTGACCTTTAAAATCTGTAGGGAGTACAAAGGGAGGAGGGCGATGGCTGACATTGTGACCAGTGTTTCCTACTCCATCACCCCTTTGCTTTGCATATTTATGTCCCTGTCAGAAATAGTGTTGCAAAGTTGCAAATAACAAAAAGCTATTTTATTAAAACATTTCAAGTATTTTTAAATAGCTGAATTAATCAGAGCTCTGGGAATACATACACCTTCAAGGGAAATGAGCACATGGGTAGGGTGATGGAAAGCACCTTTAATTACCTCAATAGCTTCATCTGTATTGGCATCACTCAGGTAGTTTAAATCACAACAAATGAAGTGTCAACTTGGGAATATATATTTTTAAAAATAAAATTGATTTTTATACTCTGCTTTTCTAATTGTGAAGATGCTTTTCCTTGCGTCTTATTTTTTTGTTTTTTTGACAAACAATAGCTTCCATGCATTGTCCTCAGTAATGGTCTTTCGATCAGTTGGTCCAATTATTTGCAACATAATCCCTGGTTTCCCAGGCAGAAGGCAGGAAACCCAGCATGAACAGGGTCAAAATGCAGATTAGGGGAAATATAGCTGGGGGGTGAGGTGTTGCCCTTCAGGCATTTGGAAGGTTATTTCTAGGGCTGGTTTTAGCTATGTGCTTTTTCATGGGCACCGCATTCACAGAAGGCTGCTACTGAGACAGCTTTCATTTAATTTGGCACAGATCAGAGCTGTTATAGAAGTTTGTTGCAGGCTTAAACCAGAAGAAAAGCAGGCAGGATAGGGCTCCAAATGAGCCTGGGACACAGCCTAGTAATGTGTAAGGAAATTTTCATAGCGCTGCTAAAAATCCATTACACAGTCATGCAGAAGGGAGTTGGATTTACATGCAGGTGCAGGCTCTGTCGGGAATATCTAAGTGTTCTCTGTACATGGGCTAAGAAACGCTCACAGAACTGTTGGACGTGAGAGAAAATAACTCTTTCTCATTCAATCTCTTTTTTAACTGCTTCTATTAATCTTGTATTTATTCTCAAAGCTCCTATCCTGTCTCATATATAGTGGAGACTGAGAGAAGGGTAGATAGGTTCATACAACATTCATATCCAGTGAAATATTCATATTAACCTATATATGAACTTATTTATCTAAGTTAAGTAAATAGGTATTTATATATTTTTCAGGCAGGAGAAAAGAGAGCATGAAGACGTCTAGACAGCTGAGTTCAGGAATGAGCCACCTATGGTCCTTCCTAAACTACTGGGAAGAAAAGAGCTGCAAATAAGAGATCCCTATCTTTTGATTGTAAAGGTGCCCTAGCAATGGGGGGAGGTAACTGAAGATGATAAACTCAGTCACGCTTAGCAAATGGTTTGAAATTGGTGTGGAGCTGTGTAATTATGACATTTAGAGTGAAAGTCAGCATATGGGCATTTTGACTTTGAAAGCATAGTCTTACAGACTTGGGGATCAGATATTTATCCTGAGAGAATTAGGCTTATTCTATTGGTGCTATTGCATTAATTGAAGTAGTGAGTTGAAATGTTCACAGGCTGCTGTGCAGGTTGACCAGTTGAGATGTCTGCAGTTTTTATGAGGATAAATGAGGAGGGGGAGATACAACAGTTGTGGGGTGTGCATGTAGATGGTTGGCGAAGAGTTGTTCTGCCTCTTTGCTTTTAGGAACTGTACCAATAGATCCAGATGATTACTTCATTTCTCCAACTTTAAACCCTTACTGCCACACAACATAGCACTGTTTTCCTACTGTAACAGTGCAAGGGTGGATCAAACTTTAAGGGTAAAGTTCATTCCTTTGACTTCAGCCTTTGAGCTTCTGTCTGTGTGACCTGAAAACTACCTGAAGTTTACCAAGTGACAAATAAAGCTTAACCGATTTTGCTACCTCAACACTGAGGATAGCGATGTTCTCCCTAATACCTTTGTGCATGTTGTTGATATGGGTTATGGGATCCCCATTATCAAAACTGTGGTGATTCAACAAGTTGATGGACATTTTGCAAATACAGTATAGCACTCTATTGAATGATTAGGTTTCTTTCACACAAAAGCCCTGTATATTTTGAGCTGTTTAATTTGAGCACTGCACAATAAAACCTGAAATGTTTCTGGGCCATCTCATCTGAGAACTAGATTGGCCAAGAGAAGTTTTTGGCTTCATCGGTAGATGTCAGTGTTAAAAATTTTGTGACTAAGCACTAGCGTTTCGGATAGGATAAAAGCATTGAAAAGGCTGTGGATTCCACGCCCCCTCTTTTTTTTCTGGAAGGTTTAAACAGTATAATCATGTTGTGCTCCTCTGAGACTTTGGCTGGCTGTGAAGAAGAGTTGAGGCATCCTTTTGTTCCATCCCATTACTGCTGTGTTGGGAAGGGCACTCTAGCTGTGCTTGGAAATGGCTGTGAAAGCACTCAGAAGAGATAGAGGAAAAAACTCAGCTTGTCTGGTGAAGGGCACCATGCACGGTTGCTGAGGGAAGTGTTGTTTGCTGAACTTGCTTTGATACAATTCCAAAAGTCTGTGTTAAGGGAAATAAACATGAAGTCCACCTGCACTTCATAGAGTCATAGAATCATAGGATGGGTTGGGTTGAAAGGGACCTTAAAGGCCATCTAGTTCCAAGCCCCTGCCATGGGCAGGGACACTTTCCACTAGGTTGCTCAAAGCTCCATCCAACCTGGCCTTGAACCCTTCCAGCGGTAGGGCATCCACAACTTCACTTCCCACCAAGTGTTACTTGCTTGTGTCACCCATATTTTGAATTTTTTCAAGGTTTACTGATGTTCTTGAACTTCACACACACAAATATACACAGACACACACCTTAACCCATCTGAACTGCATCGTACCCCTCTATGATGTACAAGCTCATTGTACAGTCTGTGCATTTCAGAGCAGACAATCCCATCACAGATTCCCGTGATACCATGAAAGCAGTTTTCTGATTTCATTTAAATTACAGATCACTTCCTGTTTTGAAAGAAAACTGGAAAGGAGATTGTTCTGGAGGTGGATTGGTCTGGTTCAGCTTGTTAAAACCACAGCTTTGAGAGTGGGCTGTTCATACCCATTTCCAGGCAGCTCTGCTTGACTACAGAGTACTGTTGGCCCAAGTTCTGGCCTTTTGGGAAGCTCCTTTTCCCTGTCCCACTTTGGCTTGAATTGAAAACACTAATGACCCCAGTGCCTGCCTCAGACCTCTGTTCTGCTTAGTGTAGTAACAGGTGTACCTCCCCTCTACAGTAAAGAGGCATGAATTAAGAATTGGACAATGTATGGAAAATCTATCCAGGCTCTCATAGTTAGTCACAGGATGAGTACGTAAGACGTTAGATTCAATTCAGGAGAAAACAGGATACTGAATGACTAGACAAAAATGTTACGCCTACTGCCTGTCAAGACAGTAAATCTAGTCCTAAAAATTGGAACAAAAATCTACCAGTCCAGGCTCAAAATCCACTCAGACATTCTTCCAATAGAGTGATGAGTATCTTTTCTTTAATATAACGAGTTAAGAAATGTGGTCTGTGGTAGTAAGTGGAATATTAAAGGCGGGAATAAAAATTTAGAACCTGTCTGCGCCTTCTTAGAGGATTTGGGCTGATGGAAAGGTTGCTTTGTATTTATCCAAGGATAAGACCACACAAGAGGTATTTCCACATCGTAGCTACTTTGTGGCAAATTATTCACTGTCACAAAATATGGGATCTCTAGCACTGTTTTTGTCATTGCCAGGATGTAGTGAAATCCCTCATCTCTTTAATGGAGACAGAAGTCCTGCAGAACTCATTGGTTTCAGTTTGTCCCTACCAGACTTTTACTCTGTAGCTTAAACTCATGGCCCAAATCTTCAACGGCATTTGAGGGACACAGACCATGATGTCAACAGAATGGTTCTTTTCACAAAGTCTTTGTTGTTATCTCACCAGTCTTTTGTAAATAAGTTCTTCAGCCCTACATTGCATAAACCTGTAGATGCAAACTATATCTATATATCATCAGTCAACATCCTAATGAAAATGGGATTAGAACTGCAACTGGGAGAGCAAGGCTCCATTCACTGACAAAAAAAGGGAGGAGGAATTAGTTGAATAACCTCATTTAAGTGTTGTTTTATCTTTTCCCTAAATGAGATGTGTTCAACTCCAACTCTTGGAGAACTTTCAGTCTTGGGTGTTTTAGTCTTCCACCCTTAGTTACCTAAGGTTAATGTGGTACCCCATGTTCACCCCAAAGCAAAAGAAATCTTTTTCCAGATTCAGTCTTTAAAATCATCTTTGGAGCCTAGGCATGACTATGGAAAAGGGAACAGAGAGTGTAGAGGGTTAATTAATATTGATTATATACAGTTGTGGGCTTGCTTCTGGGGCGGTGGGTTGGCTGATGTGGATAATGTACAGTTGTGGCTTGTTCGGGCTAAGTAGCTAAATAGCACTGAGCAACATGGAAGAGGAGGAGCACTGGTGGAAGAGGAGCACTGGGTGAAGAGAGGCAGCAGATGAAGAACAGCCCAGGGATGTAGGAGAGAGGCAAGAAACAGGGTGGACTGGCCTGAAGAGGATGAAGAAACAGCATGGACGGTAGATGAACTTTTGGAACCTTGTGTGGGAAAGCCTTGTTGCAGCTGGCTAGTTTTGTAGTGCTGCAACAAATGAGGGGAGCAGTGTCTTCCTAACTAGGGCTACTAGATGGCTTCAGGTGACATCACATCATTCATATAAGGGACATGAAGCCAGAAAGCAGTTAAGAAGTGATGTTATAGATGGGTGTGGTGTCACAACACCACAAGCAAGAGTTGATCACTAATTTAAAGATGCATATGCCAACCCTGTATTGGGAAATAAAAAGATAAAGCACTATAACATGACAGAAGAGGGGGAGGCATTTTCCCCACAGTCATTTTACAACCAGCTAAGTGGAAACAATGGAGCAGTGAGGACTGAAGGGAGACAAGAGCTAAAGTGCTTCAGATTCTCCTATGGAGAACACATATGTTTGAATATACTAGTCACACTGCCTTATATGAAAGTTTAATGTCTTGGGGCCCCAGCTTCTTAGAGCTCTGCGACTCACTGTAATCAAGCTACAAGCAATAGCTATGTGAAAGATCTTGGAAAAGTTTCTTGGCGTCTCCAATGGATGCGTTGCAAAGCAATGACCCATTTTTCAGTCACTGGTTTGTATTTGATAACCATGAAGCCCTACACAGTAGAGAGGGAAAGGAAATGAGGTTGCCTGAGCTGAAAGAAATGGCTGTGTGAACCAAACCATTGTGAGGTTTTATATGTTGATTGCTTCTCGCTGGAAAACTCTGCCAAGTCTAAAATAATTTCCATAATAGTGTGCATTGCTGATATAAAACAGATAGAAAATGCGGCATTTCTTTTAAACTTGCATCTACAATACATCAAAATACTTTCAGGATATAACTAGAACCTGTTTATCAGTGAAGAAAAGTGCCCGTCTGGGGCTCTTCCAATCAGTACCCGAGGCAGAGATAAGTTTTCTAATGAACCATTCAGTATAAGCACTTTGAAACTACCCATTAGCTGACAGATTTCACCTGCAACAGACCTGAGTAAATTCTCAACTAGCTTTTTTTTTTTTAATTTTCTTTATTTTTTTTCCCCCCGTTCTAAATGGCATCTCTTGACTCTTGTTGGCAGTCATGGAGATATTTACCATCTGTTCAAATGCACATTGGCCATGGTAAACAATTCAGACAATTCCCCAAGCAACGGGCATGGGGAGTCAACCAGTAATAGCTGCTGTCTCTTCACGCAGCTCGGGTGCAGGCAGGGGACAACACACTCAGGTGGGTTGTTGGCACCGAAGTGAACTCATGAACAGAACATCTCTCCAGGGTGCTTCCAGCAGAAATGAAGTTATGAAAGTATTAATGATCAGATCAGAAGATGTTTGGCTTTGACATAAACAATAGCATTTGGTTTGTTCTGATAGGTATGGTGCCCCTGCACATCTTTCTGGGGAGGGATAGCGCAGAGAAAAAAGGAAAGGAGATAGTTGCATGGAGATGAACTTCAGTTCAAAAGCTGTAAGGTCATGTCAGAGCACCTTTTAGTACTGTGTTTAATATACTTTGCTCAGAGACAGCTGCAAGGAAACACATCAACTCCTACATGTGTTTAGCTAAACCTGCCCCTTACTGTAGTCTTTTAGCTATAGACTTTGTCTATGAAAGGAGGCTGTGTTGTGGTTACGCTCCCAACAACCAATTTCTAGACAAACCCATTGCAGTTGGTGGACCTGAATCAGGATTTGCTTGTAAAGCTGCCCATGCTATTAAAAATTGTATTTGTAAATAAGTACAGGTGGAGAATTTAGAAGGTTGCTGCTGGGAGGAGTGAGTGTCTCTCAGTGGTATCCCTTCTTCAGAAATAATGACTGCAGCCTGCACCTTTGGTGGGGCAGTGTCTTAAGTCTCTGCCAGTCGTTGCGTATTTACTTTATATTTTGCAGAACTTTCCAGCTGGAGTCACACGATATGTTTGTTTCCCATAGCATGAAAGCATGACATCTTACTGCTTTTCCCTGGAGCAGAGAAACACATTCATTTTTAATTGTTGACCACTGTATCAGAAATCCTATTTCCCAGAGTGTAATTGTTTGGTGTGATGTTTAATTCATGGCTTCCCTACAGAAATCAGCTGTTAACCTTTTAAAAAAAAATGTATTATTTAGTATTTATTTATTATTTAGCAATAACATTTTTAATTGTACAGGATGACATAATTTATTTATGTTTTCACTATAAAATTCCATGTCCCGGTGCTCCCTCTCTGTCACCCCCCTTTTCTTTTCCTTGCAATTATGAAGAGTGGTAAAAGCTGTAGAAATGTTATCGTAAAGGTTTTAAGAACAAGTTTTTGAAATAAGATGTTCTGACCCAGGACAGCATTGAAGACACACTTAAATCCTCCTGAAAACTCTGAGACAACACTTAACTCTAAGACAATACTTAAGAGCTTTTTGAAATCAGGGCCTAGGTGAATATACTTTTCTTTCTTTCTGATTTTACATTTTTCCATACTCTTGTAAACGAGCTGCCCTGCAGAAAATTTCAGTGGAATGGCAAACCTCAAGCCAAAGTTGCAGAAGATTTGTTAGAAACAAGAATTCAGAGTTTCGAATTTCTGCCAGAGACCTGATGTGACGAGTGATATTCATCCAACCAGGAGACTGTGCCATCCAGAATGTGTCTAGCTGAATTTCACAGACAGCAAAGTGCTCTTGGAAACGTTCCAGGACAATAATTACTGGATACCAGGGAGCTGCAAATAAGTGCTAAGGAATGAGGAAGCACAGCACTTGCACAGATAACATCCCCGCTTCTGGCTGCTCAGAATCCCCTCTCCGCTTTGGCTGCCATGGCAAAATCTCCATCTTCTCTTTCCAGCTACTAACTGATGCAGAGCAAGATGAAAGGATTGGGTTCTGGGAGACATTTTGCAGTATGCACCAGGTCCTAAAGCTCCTTCCAAACCCAGTCACCAGGCAGAGGCCTCAGGAGTCCCCAGCCACCTCTCATCAGAACCAAGATGTCCCATGATGACCATGGCTGCAGCCCGAACACAGCTGCCCCCACGGTGATGCTGCTCATGAGGCACAGGGTCCAGCCATATAGGCAGAGGTGCTAGAGGTGGGTACCAGCACAGTGGGTATATTTGCAAGTTCCCTATTAGCAGCATATTCCTTATCATGTGTGGACTAAGACACATTTATATATATATATATATGGAAATAGTCAACTTTCCTTGTCTTTTTTTTTTTTTTTTTCTGTGAGGGGAAAGTGTGACGAAGCAAATAGTGAAATAAACACAGAAAGGTGAAAAATAAGACCACACATGGGTTGCTGAGTGATAGGGCTGTCAGGCCAGTGTTAATGTTTGGTCCAGCATCAGTCCAGAAAAATACCAGAGCAGAGATTTACTATTTTTTTTGTAATAGTGGAGGGAAACCCAAAGAAGTCAGTACTGAAAAACACTGCTGCACCTGGACCTGATTTGCAGCTCCGTTTCATCTGATGGAAACATGACCCCTAAAGCAAATGTCCCTAATTTCTTTCTTTTCTGAGGCAAGTGGTAAACCCAAGAAAGCAAGCCAGGATGGGTGTTTCCTTGCAATCACACAGCTTCTCCTGTGGCTGATCCCTTGCCCTTCAGCCTTTTTCCTTTAAAAATTATCACCTCTGCGACTGTCACCCACACAGGAGCACATCACTGTTTCACCACTTCGATAGAGTGCTCCAGTATCAGCGCATCGCTGGAGGAGGAAGTGCTACATCTGGGCCAAAATCAGTTTACAGTGGAAGAATCACAAAGCTTTTAATGATGAAGCTAGAAAACAATCTAAAGCTTTTTGCTGAGTGTGTTTGGTTTAAAAAAAAAATTTACATCAAATCCTGAGGGAGCAGAGCAGCACTTCCTCTCCTAATTTTGAATATAAACCTTGGCAGAGCTGAAGGCTGGATGGCTAAAGCAATTACAGGAAAATTCCAATTCAGTAGAAAACAGGAAAAAAACCAACTACAACAACAAACAACTTGGTCATTTCTAAGAGACAGGATATCTGATACAGCTGCTGCTCTTTCAAGAAGTACTTAAAAGCATTTTTTACTACTTTTCTCTGGAAAATATTTCAATGGCTGTATATCAAAAAAGCCTGTCTTCTCTCTTTCACTTTGTTCCTTCTTTCTTCCTTCTACCACAATGTAAGTTCTACTGGAAAAGAAAAAGATTGCATAGCACAAATGAGTCTCACTTCAACCAAATATTGCCATAATTAATTATGCTTCTCTCTGTTCTTGTTTCAGACATACTGATGTTACGCATGAATTAACCAAAGAACATAATGCTTCACTGACAACTGAGAGCTAATCCTTGAAGTTTAGTGCTATTATGCTTAACATATTTCAGTTGGATCTCAAACCAAGATGTGCAGAAGAACTGATACCATGAAGGAGCAGGATTTCTTGTCAAGAAAGAGTCTCACGATTCCTTTGCTCCAATGAAATTTGAATGAAGAAACATTCGGTTTGGAGATTTGCCTATTCCACTTGGAGAAAGTTAAAAAATGGGTTGAGGAAAGCAGACAGAGCTAGAAAACATTGCAAAGAAAATTAACATATTCTACTCAAAATTCAAGTTTATGAATTTTTCCACAGGACTTTTTGGCAGTTGTCCACCCATCCACTTTGGGAGATTTCTTCTGGACTTTACACCTGAAGCTCTTTCAATTCTGTCTCTTAGCCAGTGCAGGACAGGGAGTGTGTTTGCTTGAATGGTCTAGATCTGCTTGCAATTTCCAGTGGACTTGGTGACTATTGACGTGTCATTTCTGGTGCTGGAGCACATGGACAACAGTCAACCTCTTTTAGACTGGAGTTCAGTAAGGTGCTGAGCACTGACATAGATTCTGGGTGGCCACCGCTCCCAAATCACTAGGTCTATGCCATTTCATTTTAAGCAGTTACTGAGACAGCTAAGGAGGGAGCCTAATTACCCTGGGCTGCCTTTTATAGCAAATGAGATGCACGGGGTATCACCAGAGCATGAACCTGAAGCACCCTGTAGTGCCTTTTGGTGACTTGGTTCCTGATTTAGACGCCTCCATGAGATACAAAGAGGTGCTTGGGAGGGGTGCAAACAGCGAAGGCAGCAGGGAGAGACAGCATGAGAGCAGAGAGCTTCAGCCAAGTCATTTGCATCCAAAGAGGAAACACGGAAGGAGAAAGGGTCCTGGCATCAGTCGCAGTTCAGCAGCCCAGTCCAGGGACTCTTGGCATTGTGCATAAGGTCACTGTGGAGTTCTGTGGGTAATGGTTGTTTTGCTTTAAAAATGGCGATGGGAACAGTTCCATGTAGCAAAGAGCTGCAGAACAGAGCAGTATCCATGGGACAACAATTCATGGTCAGAAGAAAGGCCAGTGTTTGCTACATGAACTGCCTGTGGTTGCTGCCCTCATCTTCTTCTACCTATTGCAGGTAGCTACACGTCAGGATGTACCTTCAACAACCGCAGTCTGCATGGGTTGTGCTTATAGTTATACACTTATTAAATGATTGTGTGTATTTGTATTCAGACTATTATAAATCCATTACTTCCCCGAGGCCACAAGAAATGGTTTTAAAATGTGAGGCTTTTCTACAGGGAATAGGGAGACAAAAATACTAAAGCAATGTATCTGACCTGCACAGATCAATGTAGTGCAATAACTAGGAAGATGAACCAAGCTTAAAACATTACAAATGTGATAGGATGAAAGCTTAACATGACATTGAGTAATTATCACCACAGAAGTGATAAAGAAAAAAACCAACAAGCAAAGAGCCTGGCAGTAAATCATAAAAGAGAAATGACAGTGTTTGCACTCGGAACCAAAGCCTAGGTAATATAATTACACAGTAGTGAGTGAAACTTCAAATTTGGCCTTCTCTTTTTCAATACAATGGAGAGGTGTAGGTGAAAAGTCTTGGGATGTGAGATATCAAGAGGTCTGAAAATTATTTTTCCACTAAAACTTTCATGACGATTTTTTCTTCAGCAGTAACTTTGTTTCTCTGTCAGGGAAAAAAGCGTTCCAAAACTGACAATTCCTATTCGGGAAGGGAACAATGAAGAAAAGAGAAACAAAGCAATCTTTCAAACAAGATTCAAAAGTAGTCATTAAAGTTCCTACCAGGTTCAGAAGCTGGTGCTAGGCTGAATGTTATCCAGTGAGCAATGAGATTTACCTGCATTTTCAGGACAATGAGTTAGTATTTCATCCCAACATGGGCAGGCACCATGTACAGGTTTGTGAGTCTTCCCATTATTTTTCATGAATCCATATTAAGCTGAAAATAAATACTAATGAAGAGAAATGTTTCCTTTTCTGAAACACTGAGCCACTTATAGGAATACTTTTGGGGGGGAGGAGTAGGAAGAGAGTTTATATCTCAGACTTCTGTCATTATTTCACTTGAACAGATGGAAGCTCAACCACTTGTGATTAAACAACTAAAATGAACGGACATCACTGAAATGGTGGTCTTTCATTTGCTCAATTCCAAGTGAAGAAAATTAGCAATGGTTAGCAATGGATGTGGATTTTCTGAATAGGAGCAAAAGCAGCCTTTCCCAATAACTCCAGTCATTGCAGGTTGTATTCCCACACCACGTACATTCATGGCCAGGGAGCTATGATTCTCCATTCCCATTTGGGATGCATTCAGGAGCAGTCCAGTATCCAGAAATACTTAACTTCCTTGACATCTACATTTTTGCCACAGGTTATGCACATAGAAAGTCTTCATTTAAATGCTACAGCTACTTAACCCAGAGCTCTGCAGTGTGAGGGCTCTCAAACAAAGATTTCTCTGAATTCTCGTAATGTATGGGACCTTCAGCAATGGGACCCTGAACATGTTTGTACACTCAGCATAGAAAGCATGTTCCTGGTTTTGGAACACATCAGTAGCTGCATAAATTTACTTGGGATCTAGAAGTATTGGGTTCAGGTCCCTGTCTTAGAGTGGGGTCTGAAACTCACAGTCTGAAAGGGTTGAGTTCTCTTGGCTATTAACTAATGTCAGTTATTTCAGGTCTTATCTGAGAAAGTGGACTACACCTCCACTGTCCCTGGTGTTGAATGCAGCTACTTTGCAAAGCACAGAAATGTACTTTTTTAAAAAAAAAAATTAAATCAGTAAAATCAATAAAATATTATCCACTCATCAGATCTTCAATCAGATTCTCAGCGCTCCATTTCTAATTAATTGCCATCTGGTGCAGCCCCTTCTCTCCCAGAGCAACAGGGAATATTCTTCTGGAGCAGGCACACTCAGCAGGGCTACTCGTATGCTAACCGCTTCTGACTGGCGATCCTAGGGAGCCTGAATGTTTCAGTCAAATCACCTCCTCAGGGACTGCATGATTTATTCCCTGCATTTGGGTTGCAAGACTTTTTGTAGGGGGAAAAAAATGCTTCTGTGTCATTTGTAATGGATCTCACTCCAATCAACGGCCATCTTCTGGCATAATATGACTGCGGCTTATCAAATAATAAAACCCTGTCGCTCTAAATCGCTGGGAATGGGACCAATCCAGCCAACGCTGATTCCTATGTCCACTTCATCATGCCATGAAATTTTCAGTGGTTTGTGTGTGTGTAGGAGTCACGGCTGTTAGCGGGGAAGAGCCTCAGTGTGCCACAGGGAAGCTGCAGAGACAAGTGGGTGTGATTTCTCAGATTTGGATCCTTAATATGCTATCCAATTTTAAGTGCTACCTAATGTTCATTAGGGACGATCAGAAAGCCATATGGCCTGACAAATGTAATACGTAGTTCGGCATATTGGCAGAATGACTCCTTGTTAATTCTGTCTCCTATTCCACCCTCTGCCTGGTAGAGAGGATAGTGAGGAGGCTGGTTTTACCATGCTGAAGAGATGACAGACTTGATAACTTTAGTATGGAGCATTTCCAGAGCTTAACAATGAATGGCACAAGCTTTCTAAGGGGAGAAAAAATAAGCACAGATTTTCAAATGCATCAGCAGGTTGCAAAAATGTGCTGATTAGCCATTTGTATCCTTGACTTGGGACAGTTGGGACTTGGGAGATCTCAATTTCATTTCTATCCCTGCAACATTTTCCCTGTTTGGACTTGGCATGCCTTTTAATCTCTCTGTGCTTGGATTCTCCCACTTTCTCCTAGGGTAGGAAGTAGGTCTTGGTACGTGTGTGTTTGTACAGCAGAGACCTGATCTTGCACACAGCCTCTGAGAGTATTTCACAACAGTGTGACATCCTGTGCCTTTTATAGGTATTACCTATATACCTATATAAGGTATTTCCTTATTGGAGACCTGCTTTCTATGTCTTTTCCTTGTCTTTGTCAAAGCCTGAGTAAGACCTGTGTTATGAGTTGCAGAAACTTCAGAAAATCCAGATAATATTTCAAGATGGATGCTTTTTCAGACACCTATTGCTAATGGGAGCAGGTTATCTAATGACTTGGAAGGGACCAGGACCATCTAGTGGTGCTGGACTTGTCTGGTCTGGGGCTTGGCTTCCTCCCATGGCAAGATTTGCCCAGAAGCCCTCCTGACATCACACCCTGCTATCCATCCATCGCAAGGTATAGCCTTGAACCTCTGATGCAGTGTTTCCTTCTGTGATCCAAGGTGATGGAGTGCCCATGAATCCTTTCCTATGATATTTCGGAAAATTCAACTTTCAGATGCATTGGTAAATTCAAGGAATTATTTTCTTCAACATCTGATTTTTTTCTACCATTATTCTCAGCATATTAGGTGAAAGGCTGCTGTAATTTGGGGGGATTCTTGCTCTGCTGAAACCACTGCGCTCTATTGTCAAGGGGTTGAATGTGTTCTCCCCACAGCCACCAAGTGCCAGCAGGAGTGCACCTCTTACACTGCTGCAGTAGCACAGATGAGTAAATTTGAGAAAACAGCTTATTTGAAACAGAGCCCAGAGAAAGGAATAAAAATGACATCAGCAACAGTAAACTACTGTTGCAAATAACAGCAACGAAGTCTTAAAGCAAAGGTTGGCTGTGTCTATACAGAGGCAATACTTAGTGTCTGTGTGATATACAAGGCAGCTTATCTCTTTGAGAGCAGGAGACTATAAAAGTACAATTGCCAGAACGAAAGAAAATTGAAGCTGATTGCCATAGCAACAAAAGAATTACATTGATGAAACAGAAGCACATAAAATCCTTGTATGCTACATTAAGGACAAAGCAATCAAAAGTAAACAAGAATGGATTGGAATTTGCTTGGCTAAAGCTGGAAATGACAAATGTTTCCAGCTGATGGAGGCAGAAATGATCCCACAAGAAGTGAAGGGGCAGCCCTGCAGCACTGAGGGCTTACTCACCATTTCCTCTGGGAGCAGGACATGAGGGACCTGGCACTGCAGGTGTGGGCACTTCCCAGGCTTTGAAGGCAACTGGTGGAACCGAATTCCTAATCAGGTGGTCAGTAACATCAACCAGTTTTCATCTGTGTCTTTTGCACAGATCTCCATGACTTTCTCCCTGAGACTGCCTGGTTTGTCTCTCCTGCTGAATTTCTCTCTTGCAGCTGGGTGAAACCAGCTGGCACTGTAAAAGGGAGTTTTCTTTTTCCAGCTGCATCTCTTGAAGCATCTTGCTCAGACCCGCCCCTACTTAGCCATGAAAATATATATCCCCTCCTCTATGGTAATGCCCTTTTGCCCTTTCAGGTCTGCATGGCATGATGAGACTGCAGACGCTGCAGCAGAGCCAGCAGCTTTTCAGAGTGCACTGGTGAAACCACAATTTCAAACCTATGCATAAATCTGACAGTTTTCTGATGTGAGGGGTGAGGGGGGTTGAGGACCCAGACCTCAGCACCTCCCATAGCATCAAAACTGTAGGGGCAGATGTAGCGCCACTCACAAGGGCTGCGCTTCCTTGTGAGGCTCCACACCCCTGTTTGGGGGTGGATTATTGCACACCTGTGGGTTACTCACACCTGCTGAACCATTCCCACAGCCAGCTGCTTGGATGAATTTACCTATGGCATAAGCAGCATAAATCTCAGTGATGTCACACCAGAAGAGGAGGATGCTCCTATGTGCACCCCTGCCCACATAAGCTGAAGCACAGCTATCCTAGTTCTTTGGAGAAAGGGCTCATGTTATCCAAGTCAAAACCATCTGAAGTAAGTGTCTGTGCTCCGTGGCTTGGTCTGGAATACTAAAAAAAATAGCACGTGTTAAATGAAAAATCTTTCCTGAATGCAGCTATAATTAAAATCTAAGTATTTCTTATCATAACAAAGCCTTGAAGTCGGTCCAAATGTTGTAGTTAAGCACAATGAAAGTATTCCAAGTGTTGGACTGACACGCCCTTAAGATACAGGAACATTTAATCTACTAGATCTTAGACTGCAATAATGACCAAGCCTTTCAAAGTTACCACAAAAATTCTTAAGACTAAAATGAAGTTGACAGTTCCTTTAATTAAATTCATCTTCCTTTCAAAGGAAGTGACAAAAAGAGTTAAGGAAGATTAATTAAGACTTAAATGCACAGAAATGACTCAAGGCGTATTTAAGTAAGACTTAAATTAGTCTTTCATTTGGACATGGGAGATTCCATTAACAACAATGAAATGGAGATAGCCAGATCTTAAAGCCTTTGCTCTAAGCTCTGCTTGGAGGCTGTTTCTCAAGTCTTACCCATCTCCCAGATCTTAGGCCAATCCTGATTGTTGTTTCTTTAATATTTCTGTCATCCTTTTTTTCAGGTTTGTTTTTTTATTATTATTATTTCTGCTGTACATTAACAAAACTTTAAGCCTTAGCCCTATTTGGCTTTACGTGCTTCCTTACATGACAACCTCCTTTGCAGGACACTAAATACAAAGGTATTTTGATCCTCTGGGTTTGGCACTGTTTGGGCTCTTAGGGAACATTAGTCTGAACTGAAATCTTGCTCTCCATCTGATAAACAAAAGACATCCATGCAGATCCTGGCTCCCTGGTGCTCCCTAAAAACCTGATGCTTAATAGCCAGCTGCATTGTGCAGCAGCACCAGCTCCTGCATAGAGATGGCACTAAGTTGTGAGGAGAAAACCACAGATAACAGTTCTGGTTTGCACTGAAGTAAAGGTTTGCAGCATCTTGCCATGCGCAGATGGGCATGAAAGTCATCCTGGTCACCATGGTAATAAGACAATCAAAACCAACCCTTGAATTTTTAACTCTGGATGATGAATGGCAGAGACAGAAAGTATCAGGGCAGAGGCTGACAAAGAAAGGGTTCCATGGGAAAACATCTGTGAGGGAGAGTGAAGCTGCATCTACTGAGCACGGGAAGCCTCTCAGGTGCTTCTTCCTCCAAGGAGATAAAAAATACATCATTTCAGTGAGAGATTACTACCAAAACAGGAGGACAATGTTAGGAGCTTCCCCCAGCCCAACATGAGATCATTTCCACGACTGGCAAATGTGTGAAGCCACGGTGAGGTGTCCTTGCCTTCTCCAGGGTGGTCCCCAGGTTTCTGTCATTGCTGTCTTCACCTCTGCAGTTCCTTTCTTCTCTGTCTTAAATCTGCCTTGCTACAGTGTAAGCCCATCATTTCCCGTTGTGTCTGGCGTGGGTATTGTGAGGGGACTGCTCTGAGCCTCTTTAAAGGACAACTGCAGTTATGATATGCCTCTCTATCTTCTCCTCTTCAGGCTAAAAACCCTAGCTCATCCAGTCTTTCCTTAGGGTCATGTTGCGTAGACCTTTCATTGCTCTTGTCATTCTCATTTACTTTCCTTTACTCACAAGAAATGTATCCTCCTTTCCAGGTTTACTCTTGCAATAAAAGGGCTCCTCGGGCATTTGTCTTCTGTACTTTATATCTTCTGGCTGTCAATGATTTTTTTAATTTTTTTTTTTTTTTTATCTCCACCAAAACAGACTGTAAAACCAGGGGGGCAAGGAGGGAATTAACTTCTATTCAGTTTTGTTGGGGTTGCAAATTGGATCCATCCATTTCTCTGAGCAGGAAAACAAACGAAATGCCAATACTCTGGGGAGCACATGTAGCAAAACTATGCAACAAGCAAATTTGTAAACCCAGTTTCTCTCTGTGGGTGGCTAAATGTCTGTTTAAAGCCATTTAGCATCACATACAGTTGAAGAAACAGAATTATAAAAGAAAGCAAGCTACATCTTCTTATTAAAGAAGCCCTTTGTTTTATCCAAATTTCCTGGATTTCTGATTTAGAATTGCAGGGCTAAAGCTCTTTATGAAGGGGAAAGGAGCTTCATTTGGGCTTGTAATTGCATTAACATGCACTCATGAATACACACTCAAGGCAGTGCTGCGTGTCTGTTGAATTGCTGCTCCTGCTGGCCAGAGACCAATACACTTTGGGCACCGTGGAGGAGGAGACAAATGGGTACCATTTTCATGGTTAATGATCAGGGACATTAGCAGGAACGGTAGCAGGGGTGGGGAAGGAAAGATGGTGGAAAACTTGCTCAAGGAACAAGTCCATGGTCCTCCTTTGTGCACAGCAAGCTGGAGGGGTGCTGCATTTGTCCATGTTGCTTCTGTTTGGGAACGAGAGGTTTTTTTATTGTAGGTTTTCCTAAATTTAAGCAACAGATGTACCGCAAGCGTCTGCAAAGGCCTGGAGGAGTCCTAGGGGTTGCTGGGTTTTTAATACCTTGGGTAGGGGTAACATCAGGTCACAGCAGTAGAGAGGGATCATTTACTCTGCTAAACTCCATCCTGCCTTAATTGCTCTCTCCTACTAAATCCCAGACCAGTTAGCTGAAAACTAACTTCGATATTGCTGCAGTAAGCTGCTCTGGCAGCAGTGTGAATAGACCTGAATGCTCTTTATCTTGCAACACTTCGAGCCAGGAGACCTTCCCACAGGGTTCAGCGGGACTTCCAGGTCCCACAAGAAAACACAGACAGAGGTACAGCTGGGGTTTGCATTTCAGGCAGCTTACAGTTGACTGCCACGAAATGTTCCCAGGACAGAAGCCACAATCTGCCTTGCAGCTGGATAAACCAAGAAGAAGAAATTATTTAATTTTGCTTCATTGATATCCTGTCCCATCATGATGATATCAAACGATGAATGAAATTGAAAGTATTGTTAATAGTTTGACTTTAAGACAATCAGAACAAATGAGTTGTTAATGGTTAATTCAAGTTATAGGCATTTTTAATGCCCTGCTAAGCTCTTCGTTAAGCACCAGCAAGTTCTTTGTTTAAACGAGGAAAGTACCACCACAAGATGAATGAGCTGACTGGAAGTTCAACAGAAGCGCTAACTAGGGGAAAGGTAATTCTGGCAGGGGGACATCACGATCACTGACTTATTGACCACTGACTCAAGAAACCCCCAGACCCAAAAAGAAGTTGAGACTGAGCATGAGAAGCCAGAGAATTACTTGACAAATAGGAAACTGAGTATTAAGCAATGAAGAAATTATGTAACTTGTGACCAATGAAGGCTGATGTCTTTGCTTGCTGAACTGTATAAATAGTGTAAAGTTTTGGCAACCGGAGAGCTGGGCATTTGTGGGTGACCACCTAGCTCCCTAGTTCACGCCAGCTAGAGTAAAGGAATAGAAATACCTTGACTCGGAGTGTGTGAATTGCCACTGCACACTGGGTAATGAACCCACCTACGGGACAGCAGTGATGGGACTGACACTTGCTTGTTCTGCTTTGCTTTATAGTGCCCCATGCTGAAGTCTGGGAGAGTAATTGCAGGGCAGAGCACAAGAGACAAGGGGCTCTTTTCCCTAAACTGATACATGCTGCTTTGGGGCTTTAAGCTCAACTCAGAGAGGAAAAAAATCAAAATGGATAAAAGCCTCCAAATAGTGCAGTCCTCGTGTATAATCTCATAAAAAATAAAGTACTTCTAGATATGTCCAGCTTCCAGGACACAGCCACAGCCACACTCTGCTTTTAATCCTGGCACACTTCAGTGCCCTGCTGCAGCGATGGGCCAGCTGGCCATGCTTCCCTGGTGCTGCTGCTGGTTTGCAATTAACCCCTTCCCCAAAAGGGGAGAGCTTGGATTCAAAGTAGTTTATATACAAAGAACAGCGTAGTTCAGGCTCAGGTCTGTGATTACAGAAGTTGTAGTTGCTGGTACAGAGCTGCGTGGGTTGACGCATCCTTTTGCCAGATGGGACAGCCAGCACATGTCCTCCAGCTAAAACGCACCTGCTCCGGCTCTGTTCACTTTGGCTTTTACATTCAAAAGGTCTTTGATATTTATTCTAGAGCTAAACAAAAGCACCAGATTTGTCATGAGATAGAATCATCCTCCAGCTAACTCAGTATGCCCCATCCAACACCTGTGGGTTTTTTATTCATTCTCCTCTCCAGCATCTCAGGAATTCCCTTTTGGAGTCTGAAATAGAAATCAAATCCCCACACGATGTTGGCAGACAGCCATTTGAAAAAAATATCATTTAAGGGTTAAGAGCAGAGAATCAGGAAGGATGTTGTGTTTGGACTGGAAATAAAATAATGTGCCTATTCGTTGACAATCCTTTGCGCCTACCAGCACCATTGCAGAAACTGGCAATACAGACTGTTTAAATTTAAACACTGTAGATCAAGTTTACACCTGCACACAAGGTGTAAAAGCAATGAGCCGACCAACTTAAAATTAATCTGTGTGGGAACGTGAGATATTGTAGGTGTGCTGGGTAATGGATTCCAGCTCTTTAGTGCAGCAGACTGGAAAAGGCAGGGGATGCCCTCAATTCATTTCTAACCTCTTGGCGTCTTAGCTCCCTTATCATGCTGCAGAGAAGCAACAACTTGGTTTTACATAAATTAAGGGGACAAACACACCTTCCACAATGCTCCTAGCTTGCCAGTGATCTTGGGATGGTAGAGGGATTTGGGAAAGAGAGGAAGCTAAGCTGACAGAGGAGCTAATTAAGGGAACGAGATGAATGATGGGGCCCTGGGAGTCTTCTGCTGTCTCAGGAAATCCCAGGATTTCTAAATGCTTCTCAAACCCCCAAACCTTCTAAATGAGTCATTTGAAGGCACACTGCAGTGTTGCAGCAGGGTTGAACAGAAGGGCTGGTATTCTGAGGCTATAATGATTGAGATGCATTTTATTTTTAGTCCCTAGATGCAGCCAAAAACCCTGGCCATCACCTTTACCTCCTCATTCCCTCTGCTCTTCTCCTCCTCTTCCTGTTGCCTCAGGACAGCTACTACTGGCTCCAGCTCTCCAGCTCAGCATCGTAACGACCATCACCACTACATCTGCTGGTGAGACCTTCCAGAAGCCCCATCAATAAGCTCAGCTGGTCCTGGCTAAATCCTCCCGAGCCCTGCAGGGAGCCCACAGAGACCACCCTGGCCTCTGCTCCATGCAGGGCTGCATCGCAGACATGCCTAGGGAGCTGGGAACAGGGCTTGGCGGGACACACGGATGAACTCACAAACCTCTGGGCCTGGCCTTTTGTTCACACACAGCTCCTTCGTACACAAGAAGCTCTGCAGTTCCCTTATCCTTTATTTATAGTCCCTAAAGGGATGCAGAACCTCCATTCTAATAGTGCCTTACATGCAGCTTCCTTCTGTTCATGGACATAACCTCATGGAGTCTTGCTTTTCTGCATACTTGGCAGTGCTGCGCTTGACCATATGCCACCAAGTTAGTGGGTCATCCTTGGACAAGCTGAGGGGGTAATTCCCTCAGCCTGTGGGGAGAGCGGGAAGAGTGTACAAATGCCTCATCTCATGGGGAAGGGGGAGGGAGGACAACCTGCAGATGGCTTTTGTTCTCAAAGCAAAGCCTACAGCCATCCCTCTCTGGGGAAGGGAATTTACACTCTGCGGGAAGGAAATTATCAGGGTGTGGATGATGACACAAACTTGATGTATCATTAAGCACAGCTCAGAGGAGAAAAAGGCGGGACTGATGCAGCATCTGGCTTTCAGTGAAGTTCTCTGTGCATTGCAGCGTTATCCTGGATAGATTGATACACTCAGACAGGCCAAAGGATTCGCATATGATCACAGCCAGGTGAGCCATGAATGGCTTGGACCTAATGAAGACAGTATCATATGTATCTCCTCCTGCCACAGACCGGCACAGCATCATTTCATTGTCTTTGTTCCAGTACAGGAAAGTGAGACCCATGCTTATGTGCCATGGCATAGAGGCAAGGGCTCGTCACCAGGGCTCCAACATGGCCCATGCAGAAGGCACCTACCAAGTTTACGTAGTTCTTGCTCCCTCCTATCTGCCTTTCATTTTCATGAGAGATTTGACAAGCACTTTATTAACTCCACAAGCCTTCACACAGTCAAGACTAAATTTAGAATTATTATTCATGGA
Organism: Ibycter americanus; assembly: GCA_035590275.1. Taxonomy (NCBI): domain Eukaryota; kingdom Metazoa; phylum Chordata; class Aves; order Falconiformes; family Falconidae; genus Ibycter; species Ibycter americanus. Next base: position 58,077,395 of record JAVJGI010000064.1, on the reverse strand, counting down.
GATGGAAGCTAACGGAGTGTCTCCATTACCTCTTGAAATAAGGACTCCGTTAAAGACCAGTGAGGTAACTGCTTCCACGGGTGCCGTCTACACACAGGCACATGTAATCTTTCAGTTCCAATTATCCACAGAGATCTCATTTGTTTCTCAAAACCATGGGTTGGTTCAAATATGAAAACGTGAGACTACTCATTCTTTCACCAGCTCCAGTAACTCTGGATCATATTCTTTTTGGAAAATGTGATTTCTTTATTCAGTGCATCTGTCTTTTGTGGCTTGAAATTCTCCCTGAGAGACCCCAGGCCTGGATGCTGGCTGGTGGAAAACTAGGCTAAATCTAGCTCTTAATGTCTAAATAGCATGAGTTATTGCTAAACTGAATAATAGCCACAGTATTTATTTATGGAGTTGCTATGCCACTGCTACCTTTTCCTAACTTATTACTTTGTAAAGCTCTTTGGGATACGTAGAATTTGAAAGGTGGTATATTAAACTGAATTCTATTTTATTTTCTATTGCTGTCAGCAACTTCCCTTTTTAGCCTGGTTTAAGTCACCTATGTGTGTTTCGTGAAATGCATTCCTCCTCCTGTGCTCCAGGCTCCCAGGTGTCCGTTTTAGGCGGTAAAGACTGCGTATTGGTAGGTGCTGCAACTAACATCCTTTCAGAGCACCAGCCTTCATTCCTGTCAAAAGTATTAAGTAAGGAGTTTGAAATGAAAGGGCAGAGACTGGAGCAATGCGTTCCTCATTCATCACTCTGCTGCTTGGATAAAATAATATTAAACTCAGTAAAATAATCAGTCTCCTTACCCTGAAGAAAGATTTTATTTTTCCCATTTCTTAGAAGGCATTTCTTTACAACCAGCTACAAATTCTCATATTGTCTTCTCCCAAGAAATTCACAAAACCAGGTTTTCCATTTTTAACACCAGCATAATAGTTTGGTATGATAACTGTTACGCTGCCCATCAAAAATGGTAACAACTGCTGACAGGGTAATGCGATAAACAGCTTAAGTGTGCTGTACTCCATGGAATAAGGAGGACATGTTAGGGTAACATCTAGACATCTGAGGAGAGATCAAACCTCATTGGAGTATGCAATTTCAACATGCAGAATATGAACTGCTTAGAAATAAGTGGATGCTTTGCTCCAAGAGATCAAGAGTCTGCTGTTGTTGATGGCATTGAAATGTTGAAAAGTCAGAACCTGCCTAAGTCATCAGTTCTCTGTAACAAACTTGGGATAGAACCCATATTCACTGAGATGTGGGTTAGCTACTTAACCAAGCTTTCTGAACATACATGTTGTAGTGTAAGGAGTTACAGAAGCCCCTAGGACAACTAGTATTATCCTAGAAGTAAGGATATCCTTGCTAGTAGCTGGGAGATCAACCTTCCCTTCCTTTGTCATTTTTTTGAAAACAAACATTTGGTTTTGTAAAGATTTCTTTTCAGCCTTTTGTTCTGGGAAATCATCTTCTTAACAGTCTAGGCACTAAGATCAAAGTGTCTGACTTCAGAGGGATTTGATGGTTGTTGTTGCTGGTTTGTGTTTGTTTTTCAAATCATTATTGATGTATCTTGCAGTAAGAAAAAAGAAACTCTCTACGGGTGGGTAAGTTGAACCTAAACTTCCAATCCCACACAGAAGATGCTGCAATCAGGCACATCCCATCAGTTCCACCACAGTGATGAATCCAGCTGAGTTACTTGTAATAGTGTCTAAGAAAACAGATGAGCAGTTGAATCCAAATTTTCAAAATAATGTTTCCGTGGGGAGGCTGCATAATTCTTTTTACAGATGGACATCCCTGGAGACTTGAGCACATTTGCCTATTATTAGAAGGATGAAAATGGGAAGAGAATATTTTAATGTTCAAGATTTTGCATTTCCCTGACTATGCTGATCTTAGAATTATAGCTCTGGGACTTAATTTTTTTTTTTTTTTAAATGAAGATTTTAAGTGCTTATGAACACTTTTTAAAATTAAAAATATACATTCTCCATCCCCTCTTCTTTACAACTTTCATTCTTCTTATGTTCCTGGGATTGAAGAGGGACACTGGGGCTAGAGCAGAACAAGGAAGTGGGTGGATGGGGGTGCTGCTATTAAGTCAGAGATATTAAAAATCAAAGGCAGCTGAGACGTAGATTTATCCTACTCAATCCTGGACTCTAAAGCCCATGCTCTGACAGTAGGCATTTGGGCTGCCACTTTCAAAAAGCTATTAAGATCAAAGATGAGTGAAATGTTTCCAATTAGACATGGTTAATGCTAGAGATTGCTGAATTCTGTACATTTTGTCATCTATTCCCATGCACGCATGCATATGCTCTCACACAGTTCGAACTCCGATGGTTTTTTGCAATGATCATTGGCTTGTCTGAAATTTTGGCTTTGGAGACAACCATCAGGTGACTTAAGAGTAAATAAGGCAGGCAGAGAGAACTGGAAAGGGTCCATTGGGCTCATCCTTAATTCATCTCTGCCTCCTGCAATCAGAATATTCCCAGGTACGCTGTTGAGGATCAGCATTCAGATTTAGACATTACCGTAGCTATCCGGAATGGACATTTGCATTAATGTTTAGGAGCTTTAAAATTCTGGGTGGGTTACAAGAAAAACGCTGTTGCTGGTTCTTTGCAATTTCTAGCTGAGATATGTGTGTAAATGCTCACCATTTATGTACATCAAACCAGTACTGAGAAAATGAAGACCCCAAGTTATTTGCAAAATTAATTTGCATTTTGAAAGAGGGTCATTTTGGCTTCAATCCCTTTTAATCTTGTGATTTTGTCAAATGATAAAATGATGACTTTAACGGGCTGGCATGCTCTGCTCTGCCACAGCACGAAGATTTATTTAAGAATAGAAGCAGGAACAAATACTCAAGATGTAACCCTCATCTAGTGCAGTAATATGTCCACAGCAGTGACTCCCACCCTGGAGAGCAGAATCAGGCCATGGATTTAACAACGCCATGGCATAGTCCAAGTGCTCCCTCCTTAGAATAAACTCTTCACTTCAGCAGAAGTCCACGCCATAAAGGAGGTGCCTCCAGTCCAAGGAAGCTGAGTTTCAGACACAGCACCGTGCAGAGATTGATTGCTCAGTCAAGGAGAACCCACGGGCTGCTCCTCTCTGGTAATAAGTCAGAGGGGAAGTCTCAAAGGCAGCAGGGGGAGCGTTGGGAAGACAAGTCTCATGGAGCTCCAGTGACTCCAGAGTCTCTTCCCTTGAAACAGGACACTTCTAGGTAACACCTTAGCAGGACTGGAATCAAATTTTGGTATCCTTCTAGGAATCACTGAAACACCTCCAGCCTTTCAAAGCCTAAAGCCTGGGGCAGGAGCTGGTGCTGTTGCTCTTTGTCATGGATGCTTTGTGCTCCCAGCAGACTGCACGCTGCTCGGGCTTGTGCTGCCCTGAGCTGCACCGAGCCTGCGTCATGTGGAGGAAAGAAGTTGGGTATCTCTGAAGAGCGTTGCACCATCTCAACAGACCTTTGGCGTGAATAAGGCTTCTCCCTCAGAATTGTTTAGTGCAGGAAAAATGTGCTGCAGCTTTATGAAAAGAAAGGAAATGAGTATAAATAATTTATGCTGTCAAAGCCTCAGGAAATGATGGAAGCCTTTAGCTAGGAAGGATAACATGACGCTGTGTGCAATGAGAAAGGGCCACATGGGCCATTGCTGGGTGAATCTGAGGGAAAAGAAAACTTTAGAAATTTACTTGAAATTTGGAAAAACATTGCTGTGGGGCTATCAAAATAGCCTATTGCAATAAAAATCAAACTATCACTTGGATCTTTATTTAATTTTAGTGTTATAATCATCTCCTGATTGATAATATACAATATGTTTGAAAATGAATTGTTATTTCAAACCCCTCAAAATCAAAATTTTCATATCAAATAAAAATGGAATATTTTGACACTGTCGAAATGCTTAAGTTCCGTATTTTTCCACAGGAAAATCTGATAAAAATCAACACAATTACATACAAATGTACAACTTCAATAAAATAGAATTTTCTGACAGAAATATGTTCTGCCAAAAAAAGAAATATTTGAATGTCTTTGGCATTGACTGTCTGGGTAAAAAGATTACCTTAATTATTGATTTTTTGACTAAGCAAGTAATTAAATCCCATACTGCTATTCTTTTAGTGTAATGGCAGTATTTAAATCCTGTGTTGACCAACAGGGAACCGGAGAGGAGGTTCTTCCAGCTGTGTCATCGATCTCCCACAAGACCACTAGGAAATGCTGACAAAAGGGAAGCAAGAAAAGGGGAAAGAGAGACCCTTCACCTCGCACTTGTCATGCCTTCTGGCAATTAGAAGACCGCGGACTTTCTAATTCTGGTTTCCAGACTATTGTGTTTAACAGGTACTCCCATATTAATTTTTCATGAATTTGTCTAATCCTTTTCAGCCTATTAAAATCTTATTAAATTCCCTCACATTTTTTGGTCCTGCAAGTATATTATGGAATATCCCTTTTCCTTGTATTTCTCTCCTGCTTTCATTTGATCTCCTTGATCATTTCACAAAATTAAGCAAGGGGAAAATCAAACTACATGATTTTATCTGCCATGGTCCGAGCTTGACGCTAAAAGCCTCCTGAGTGGAAAGAGAGTTCGACCATTGACTTTCATACCTCTCTTTCTCATCACAGTTAATCAGAACAATGGATGCTTCATGCTCATTAAACGTGGAGTTTTATGGATAGCTCTGCGTTGCAGTGCCACAGCATTAGCATCATCAGAGAGCGGCAAATTTCCATTTTCGATCTCTCATGCAAATAAATATTGACAGTCTATTTCATTCAATTTATTAGTCATTTCTCCCCTCCCTTGCCCTTTTCACATCTGTTAAAATTATTACTTTTTAAGAAGTGTTAGAGGAATAATTCACAATCAACAGTTTGCCCAGTGTTTAGCCTTGCTGCTTGCAGAACAACTGACAACAGACCCAAATGTCCCCAGTGCTCCAGGCATTTGTCTGGAGGGAACAGACAACCTCCAACCACTGAGTTACTCTTCCCCACAAACTCCAATTCACCAGTACACTTAACATGCTTAAAATGAACCATATGCATCCTTATTCATCACAGATTTCTATAAGATATTAAAATCTGTTACTAACATTGAGCCTCAGGTTCGTTAGTTTTGGCTGGACAGGCAAGTTGCATAGTATTTTCCCATCTCTTTATTTGGATGAATATGCAAATATTTCCATGACAGATACATGCATAAGCAAACTTAAAAGTGGGTATTTGCAAATACACATGCCACTTTGATATTAGCTCTCTACAAACACTCCTGCCAGTAAAACTCAATTGTTAGAGTGTTTGCAGAGAGCTAACAGATGAGAGAATGGCTATAGCTGGACTGAATTCATGTTAATATTCAAGCATATAGTTGCTGAAGTTTTCCATTATTCACCCAGTTTGATTTTAAAAACATTATGAAAGATACAGATTTGGCACCTCCTGAAACTGCTGAGGAAAAACAGGAGGATAACAGGAATCTCTAAGGGTCATTGTCATCCTTCATGTGCATGTCTCCTTGAGATGTTCTAGAAGATGCTGCTGCCAGATGACTGTCTAAAATGTCATTAAAACTCCATCCATACCCATTAGCTCTTCTCTTCCATTCATAATTCATAGAATGTCTTGCCGCACGTGGTAGGAGCCGTCAGCGGGTATCTTCTGCATCAAGCCAGAAGTCTGTCAACACTGACAAACCGTACGTGGCCATTTACTACAACGCTGTGGGGTCCTTCAGCAAAACATACACTGCATCTAGGCAATGGGAAAAAGTCTCCAGGCACTCAGCAGCTACTGCCTGATTTTGGCTGGAGCGCTGTAAGACACAGGTCTGATTTTGATGTCTGTCTCCACATGCTCTTGATCTCCGTTCTGGGTAATACAGGAATACAGGGGAGAATATCTTTGCAGCCTGGGGTTGAGTTTTCTGTTATCTCCAGGGTAAGGCTGCGTGGTCTGGCAGAGCTGAAGAATTCTCACATGTGGAACACCCAGGTATTACAGCTCATTCACAAGGCTCATGTTTAAGCCCTGGAGTGAAGTGACTAGGGCTTCAGCTGGCCACAACCGTGACTCATTAGCACAGCAACTGCTTTCAGCCATGTCTTGCACTAGAGTTATCAGCTCTTCCCATAAGGTGGGCAAGCAGTGGAATGAAACCACTTCATCCAAAAAACCACATGGTTCCAAATATATCTGGTCCAATAATTTCTGTGGACATTTGTCTGTTACACTCAGGTATTTCCAATTATCTTTCACCAAGTGACTTCTTTGACTGTTGCTAAACTCATCTCTTGCCTCTGTTTTCTTCTCCCTTCTCCTTAGCCTTGTTCCAACAACCAAAGTGAGGGAGCACCACGAAATCATTTGGATGCATCACACTTCAGAGATACAGCTTCAGCTTTGAAGCAGCAACACTGAAATCGAAATAATTGAAAGCTTTAAAATAAATAAATTAATTAAATTCAGACAAATATCTTCACAGCTAAGAACATGAAGTGGCTTTGATTTCTAGGTCACATAATTCTCAAAGTAATTAGTAGCAATGCTGCTTAATATATCATCTAGACTGATTACAGGAGGCAGAAAAGATGCCTTGAGTAAGAGCATCTTCACAGGAGTTTAATGCAGTTTAACTAATATGCTTTCACTTCAAACCTTCAGGTAATCCATCTTAACTTGCTTAGGTGTTCTTGTGCACCTAAGCAAGTTAAGATGGATTACCTGAAGGTTTGGGTGATTTCTTGCTCATCTCCAGCTGACAGGTACATACATACTTGTAGCACTGGGATGAACAGAGGGTATCTACCAAAAAAATTACATAATTCTGCTCTGAATTTATGGCTACATCAGATACTTTATACCTCTGTTGCCTGGAGTGATCACATAGGAATTATATTCTTCGGTATACATGTTGTCATTTAGCAGTTCCTCGCCTTGTGGCATGGGGAAGAGAGAAGGGCTGGGTTGCCTGCCAGCATGATATCAGGTGGGGCTGGAAGGGCAGATGGTGCAGAGTCTTCTCACGTGCTGGATTCCATGGATCTCTAAGTGGATCTCTCTAGTCTGACCAGTTGGTCATTTTCTTTCTCTTAAAAAAAGGAACTATTTTTTTCTACCGTTTTTTTTGTCCTCTTGCTGTATTGTATTCCCCTAACTCTCCAAGTAGGTAAGTTAACAAGGGGGAGCTCTAAACTCCCTGAAACTGCTTCAATGGATTAGTGCTTAAGTTACCAGAAAGTAAATATTTTAACTGAGAACAAAACAACAAAACCTGTACCCTATTTTTACCCTCCAAGTATCATTTGCAAAAGTGATCATGCCTTGTGTTTTTCCTGATAGTGATGGAAATGTGGCCTCTATATTTTGCTACTAGGAGAAAAGGAGAAATTCTTTTCAGATAACTACAAACCCAGTCAAGCATCCTTGAGTGGAAAGTCTGTTCATGCTCATTAAAGAGTCTGCATATTGCTTGGTGTGTGTGAAGGGAGGGGGAATAGAAAGGGGAAGGAAAAAGGAAGAAATTAACTGGAGAGAGTGGAAAAAGCCAAGGAGAATGTTTCAGCAGGAAGGCTTAATATAGAAAGGAAAAGAAAAAAAAAAGTCTATATTTTACAGAGAAAGCACATTTTAGTGTCAGCCCGCAAGCCTCCTTTTAGTTGGGATAACATATTTCTTCAATGACAAAAGGAAAAATTGAATCTTCTTTGGAAGAAAAAAATCCTGGTTTAAATTACAGGAGAAAGGTCTATGAACTCAATCTCATTTTTTGAACCTAAAATAAATAATTGGAGTGGTTATCAAATATATCCAAGTTCCTTGGGCTTTGCCCAATCCTAGTCCTCCTCTGGCCACTTCTGTACTTCTGTTTGCTTCTAAAATACATCAAAGGTACGTCTGAGATAAAACACATCAAACAGCAGCAACCTCTGGAAGCAGAGAAAATGTGAGGAATGCAGAGAACAGCATGATAATCATGTTGAGCACAGAGGAATGAGACTTCTAAGGAACGATGCCCAGCGGACCTCTTGGTTTACCATAATGATGATGCTACCCATGCATTTGCCTTGCATTTTCTCTCTAGAAATAACTATAATTTATTTCTGTGAATCTCATCTCAAGCTGGTGGCAGTCGCTGATGCCCCATCTCTCACTAGCTCTCAGGAAATCTGCTTTTCCCACACAGAGCACATTAGGTGGATAGTCAGGAGGATAATGGAGCAGTTACACTACAGTGTTTTTCATTGCGAGAGGCTGTTTGGAAGTAGCAAATGGCTCACCGATTTCTGCTGGTGCATCTAGCTAGCCTATAGTTTCTGTAGTGGTAGAAGGGAGAGCTGGGATGGACAGCCTTCAGGCTGCAGATATCAATCACACTAATTTTTACATCCCATTTCATTCAAGTTTCCTACTTGAGAGGAGAGAGAGTAACACCTTGGTACCCCATGCAAAGGACAGAAGATAAGGATGGTAGCCAGGCTGCTCCAGCTTAAATGAAGGCAGAATGTGGGTAGGAATTCACCGTGAAATGTCAAGCTTGGAGGTCACCCAAGGCACAGTGTAGGGGTTTTTTATGGTTCTTCATCATTCACGCATTGCTTTGGTGTCTGGCCACCAGAAGGATAGGGCAGAAACAGTAAGATAAAGTGTAAAACACTTCATTTTTGAGCCATCTCATTTAATCTGTCTCCTTGGGACGCTGGTGAGATATCATATGCTTATATGGCTTTTCTATAGTGACAAGTTGCACCACCAAGTAGAAGTTGTGACTGTTACGTGACCTATAAGCTACACATGTAACGGGAATACTTCCAGCTCCTGCCAACCTGCAGGCTGGTGTGTGAACACCAGTTTCACGCCGAAACCCCAATGTTTACCAGCTTATCTGCTTCCGCACGGATAGACCATACTGGCCATCTTTGACAGCTTAAGCTTACTGAGATGAGGAGGAGTAAGGCGAAATCAGAACAGCAGTCGCTATAAAACAGATTAAAAACCACAGAGCATGTGTCTGCCTGTGGAGGTGTAGCCACAGAACAAATAGGGCTGCGGTGCTGAGATTGATATCATGGGAGGGAACACGTAAAGAACTGTTACCGTCAGCCTCCCTTTCCCTCTAAATCCAAATCTTGCAGTACAGCAAGACTCCCGTTGTGTTTGTAGTCACAGAATGAACATTACCAATATTTAAATTGCATCTAATTTGCTGGGTCTGGAAAAAGATGCAACGTTCTCGCCACCATCTCATCCATTCTCTAACCCCAAACCCTGAGTTAAGGATCATAATTGCCACAGTGGTGAACACCCAAGTTCTGTCGAAGCAAATTAAAAGTTGTGGTTTTATGAAGACAGCATATATATGCAAAAATTATCACCCTATCTGGTATTATTATCACAATTTTAACTTGAAATGTGCTGAAATAATTCAAATAAAAAGTTTCTGATGTTCCCGCACCTAATTCCTTTCCCAGTTTCTGTGCCACTAGCTCTTTTCACAGGACTATTTGTCCCAAACCGGAACAAAATAAAATGCCAATGCACGATTTCTTTCTCTTGTAGAGGCAGAAATGCCTTTTTCCAGTCACATTTTCAGCAGCACGCGGTATCAGGACAGTGCAGGTGTTTTGCAGCCGCCAGCTCATGCAAAGGAGCCATCCCTTACCAAAGAACAGAAGAAGCTGGGGGGGATCCTGACTGCGTTTTGGTGTTCCTTTGCCCGTTAACCCCTCCTCATAGAAGTAATAATATTTCCTGGCAGTAAGAATACTCGCGCAGCACAAGTTGGAAAAAACCCACCCTCTGTTACAAGGTGGGTCAATCAAACAGCAGTATTTCAGATGTGACAGATGGGCTGAAATCGGGCATTTAGCAAGAAGAAAGGAATAGCCGTAAGTTAAAAACCTGTTGAGATCTCTTGAAAATGTGTGTTACTGTCAGGTCTGTAGATCTTATATTTCTCCCTTAGGCTCCAACAAGAGGTGGAGAAGGGTATTTTGGCGGCAAGCGTACGAACGATGTTTTAGCAGTATTGACTGGCTACATGAGCAATGTGTTACTCTGCTTTAATAGATTCAGATATCCACAGAATCCTGGTTCTGACTTTTTATTTCTTCCTTTTAATAAGATTTTAATTAATCTTACAAAATGTGGGAGATGCTGTGATGGCTCTCCTATAACATGTCATTCACTTTCTCCTTTACAAGGCACTTCTTTTCCACAAATTTCAGTGACTTTACTCTGAAATGAGTGCAGGAAAATGTGTTTATACTCCAGACTTCAATGCTGTAGGACATAGTTTGCTGTCATCAAAGGCTGTACTTTCCTGAAGATATTTCAGACTTCTCTTCAGACTTAGACTTTGCTAGGCAAGGATGATCCTCTGGTAGAGTGGGCTCTCTTCAGCCACATGGACAACAATACTCCAGACTGCTGAAGGGAGATAAAGTCAAAAAGGACCAATGTTTTCTACAGCCGCCAAAGATCCCTTTCCTTTCTTTCTTTTTATGCTCACAACTGTGATGGGCTGTTCACAGAATGGTGTAGGAACTATCACAGGTTTTATCTCTTTGCAAAGCAATTTGACAGGCTATACGTCAGCAGAGATGTGGATGCACTGAGCAAAAGTGTCATCCCCTTTTGACATATGTTCTCCATTTCCCATAATGTGGACACCAAAGTTGTTCTGAGTGGTCAAGTAGAAAAGCCAGTAAGAGTGGGATGTGAAGGACACAGCAGGATGAAGCAGCCAGCCCAGGATTTCATCGCAGGAAAGCTGTGGAAATAGGAACAGCTCTGATCCCTTAGCAGATCCCTGTACAAAGATCATCAACCGGACGTTACAGCCCGCAGACAGCTTCAGTGGGCTACACTGGATCCTTGGGCCATGTATACATTTCATTGCATCTAATTAGTCCATCCGGTTTAAGAGCAAATTTTTCCCCCAGCTCACTGCCAGCAGGATCCCTCTTGCAGATGAAGAAAGTCCTTTCTGCTGTTCACCGAAGAAGCTGGGCATTGTGAAGCTCATTATAGAAAAGGTCTTCTGCTCACCAAAGAGAACAATAGCAGCTAAACCTCACTGCTAATTAATTTTCCATGGCCAGATCAGCTCCCAACCCCTATCTGAAACCATTTGTCCCTTAGGCTGTAGCGGCTCTGCACACTCAGGAATTCTCAGCCTGTAGAGCTATGATAAATAGAGGCAGGTAATGGCAGTGCAGATAGACTGCATTACTGGAAGTCTGCTCTCTATTAGCTGCAGGATGACTCTTGGTGAACCCTAGGTTTAATGGCAAATATCTTTTTCCAGCAGCTGTTTCCCCAGACAACTCAAGTACATGCACCTTGAACTGAATTACTGGTTTTGTCCTGCCTGTGAATAAGCCTCTGAATTACATTTGAAAATGAATTAACTACCTTGGCTGTTGCTGTTGAGGACCAAACTCTGAAAAATTCATACACTGGCCTCATTTCTGTTACTGGAAAAAATGGGAGCTGGAGCCAAAGACTTTAGATAACTTTCAATATTTGTAAACATCTCCAAAGCTGAACTACTCAAGCTTTAGGATTCAGGGAAGCCTTAACATCTACAGAGGAACCTGAATTTTAGTTTAGTTATTATAGCTGGAACCAGTGTCCCAGCTTAAAGCAGCTCAGAACTTCCTATTATAAAATCTGCTTTCAGCTGTTTACAACTTGAAGTTTTGAGAATTTGAATTGCAGGCTTTTTGAATTAATTTGGTGTTTCTAGAAAAGCATCTATTAAATTGGTGTAAAACTCAGTCTGAGAATAAGATAAGAGAAAAAGTACATTGTTTAAAAAAATCCTCATTTTCTTCCAAACTCAAAAGCAAGGACCTGACATGTACCAGGGAGAAGGTAAGAGGGAGGATTCATCTCCCTGCTATTATTCCTAAAAAAAACCACCCCAACAAGACAAAACAGGAACATGAGAAAATGTGAACCTTAGGGGTAAAAAAACCTCTCAACAGAACTGTTAGAGTCTGGCAACTATATTTCCTGAAGGGTCTGTCCCAGCCTGCCAGTCATGTTCTTTGGAGTTGATGAAGACTCAAGAGGTCATTCCCTTTGCCCAGGGTGTCATGGGTAAACCAGCCTTAACTTGGGAAATCTTTACTTAATTATTTTATTGCCAATCAACACAAACTTCTAATCAGTGATTTGCGTATTGAGAGAAAGAAAGCACAAACAATTTAAAAAGCACTTAAGTAAACACCTTTCCTTCCCCAGCCTCAAAGTAAGTCAAACGCCTACCCTCCCTCCTTCCCAGTCTGAATTTTTCATGTTTTCACTCCAGGTTACACTCTGTCTGTCCCAAACCTTCGGTAAGACAATGGGTGGTAATAGGAGATTGTGTGTAACGGTGCTTCTCACTGCCCCCACGCTGTCATGGTTCACCCATGGCCACAGTGCTGGTTTTCCGTGGCCATGATTTCTTGGGTGTTCCTGCCTCAGCACAGGTCACCCATGGCCGTCGTCCCTTTGGGGCTGTACCCTTGGGCATGGAGCACCACCACAGGCTTCTCCATGAACTCTTGTCTGCACAGATGGAGCCACCAGGGAAGTGAAACACCACTGCCCAGAGCAGACATCCAAAGGGATGGGGATGGACTCTGCATCGTCCGTCACCATAGCTGGTGTTGAATGCCTGCTCCAAAAGGGGCTGAGACCTGGAATGTGAAGTACCATTGCTGGGAGGGTAAAGAAGGTCCCCAGTCTCCCAATGCAGAGGGGTTGAATGGTGTTTTCCACGTTTCAGTTGCACTGTGGCCTGCATACAAAGAGCAGAATAAAAGGACTTTGACCTCCAGCACCTGCAGTGCAAGGGCTGCAGTTTGCTCTGTCAGTAAAACCCGAAGATATCTGGAAAGTTGTGTTATCACCCTGCAGTGCTGGTGTACACAGAAGATGGCAGCTTATTGCCATTGCTTATTCTGCGGTCGACATTGTTAACAGAGCAGAGAAAAAGTCCACGATGCTTGCGGGAATCACCTAGAAGCTGCATGATGGATTTTCAGCAGGTGGATAAGAAGAAATGGGCTTTTTTTCTCCCTTTTTTTATAACTCACACACACAAAAAAATTACTGGATCTTTATGTTACTTCAGAGGTGAGACCCACTTCCACCTTGGCTTTAAACAGGCTGCTGTCTACTTTGATTCTTGTTTCTAAAGAGTCATAATTCCTGATGCGGAGAAGACTCAGAGGCAGTCACGCACGCTTTGCCATCTGCACAGTCTCAAAGCAGAAGTGAAGCTGGAGAAACAAAGCAGAAAGAAATTGAGACTTTCCTTCCTGGAACTGGAAGCAGGGGGATCCATCAGGACTCCACACTGCAGTAAACTAGAATTATTTTGGAAACAAGCTACCACCACACCCCCGGTTTTAAGAGCGACAGTTCTTACCGAAAGGTCCCAGCAGTGCTGATTTGCACCTCAGCTCAGACCCTGGCACCAGCACCGATTTGGGAGAACCCTACCAAATACAGGGCGTGTGCGATGGGACCTGACAGGCTGTTCGTCTGTGGGCGAATCCCTCAGGGCTTGTTACAAGACTCAGCACCGTGTTCTTCTAACTGCCTGAGAGAGACAATAATCATTTTGCAGTGCCTGGTACAGTGTCTTCCCGCTACTATAAAATGCAATTTACAAACAAAAATACAAGAAAAGGGATTTTGGATGCTCTGGGCACTGTCCAGAGCCAATTAGAGAGCACTATTCTGTCTCGTCTACAGCTGTGAGTACAGTTTATAATAATTCACTGTATGTTGTTAAAAAGAAGTAATTCTTTACACATCTGCTTTTCATAGGCACTTACTGGCCTGTAGAAAATGTAAATAATCAGGACTCCTGCCTGTTGTTTTCTTACACAAGACCTTTCTGTTCCAGTGCTGCTGTTAACTTCATCTAGAGGCAGGCACTAAATATAATCCCAAACCCAGAATTTGTCTTTAAGAAAGTCCATGCAGTCTGCAAAGCTTCCTGCTTTTGCTTTGCCCCTTCCCATAACTGTACCTGCCCCTTCTCCCTGCAGCTGCCTCCCACCCCACTTGCTGGGCAGAGTGGCTGCCGCCAGTCAGGCTTTAACAAAACTCCCCTATTACGAACAGAGGGTGGAGGGTGGGGATGGAGAGGCTCCTGGGAGTCAGTAATGGCATGCAAAGCCTTTCATCTCTAGGTTTCTAGGCCAAATTAGCTGTAGTGACCCAAAGTGTTTGAAATAAAGCAGGTCTCTTTTTTATTTTAATTTGTAATAAATAAGAAGACAATTTGACCTGATTTTTTCAAAGGGGTAAATGTGTGTATCCCCTGTTGGGAGTTTCTCTGAAAATCAACAGCTTGTCTATGAGTAAAAGAGAGGCAGCTCTCCTCCCCAGCAGCCTTTGAAGCTTCCCAGGCAGCCCCATCCACAGCCAGGGCATCCCTCCTCCAAAAGCGCTGGGAGGGGGGATGCTCTGGCCCTGGCCAGCCACTGCTGCCCTCTTCTCATCTCCTCCACGTCCCTGCTGACTCATTCTAGCAAGTTTTCTATAAAGGAGATATTTCCAAATATTGACTGACTTCAGCAGTGTGTTTGCAGGAGAGATATTTGTAATATCTTGTCATCTAAGCAGGTTTGTCAAGTGTCGCATGGCAAATGTGAACAGACGGCTTTCTCGGTCCTGGAACAAGTCTGGAAGTCACTTCGAAGTATATCATTTAAATGGCTGTTCACTGGCAGCAACACCCCAGTTTTATTCAGCTGTAAAGAAAAGCATCATTCACTTACATCTGTTTCTAACTGTGTAAGACGGTCCTGACTGATGAAGTGCCGTGTGGTATTTTCAGCCATTTACCGCTTCACTGTTGTTCCTTTTCCATGTCAACAACCTTTTTTTTTGCTTCTTGTAGGCTGCTGTCTTAGGACACCTGCCCCTTGTGAATTAAGGAAAAGCTTGATTTGGCTTCCAGGCTATTTTAAGTATCTAGAATTATGGAATTTGTGGACAAGCAGTTCAGAAGAGAAAAAAAAGAAGTTCTGCATTTTTTCCCTCAGTGGCAGATTGGCAGGATTTCCTTTCCACCTGTCCTACAGCGAGGAAGATTCCTTATCTCAGCAGTTTTGCTGTTGATAATCAACAGGAAATATCACCACAGTTTTAATGGAGCCTGACAATAGTAAGACATCTGGTATTAACAGAAGCTGTTAACCATATTCGAAACCTAACTATAGCATGACAGCAAGAAACTTATGTAAGATTCCTTGTCACTTTGAGTTGCAAGTATAGTAGAGTATACACTTACACAATCCTGGCATGCATGCATGCCTGTGGGGTTTCTAAGATTTACACTTGCTCCACACCAGTTGCTGCACTGGGTGGCCTCAAGCTATTCCCTCCCTCCAGCCCTCACCCCGTGCTGCCCAGTGCATGCATCCCACCCCCTGGGACCACAGTCCGGCTGCTTCTCTGCTCTTTTGGATGCTGCATGTCAGACACACCATCACCTCTAAATCCACCAAACAGCAGAGGTTTCCATGCCACATGTGATGCAGCCCTGTAGAAGACACACTTTATGCCAGCAGCCCAACAATGCTGTGACATGAATATGGCAGCAGTTTCTCAGTCACAAGAGTGACCATGTCCGATGGCCACGAAGAGCAGAGGTGCCTATGTCCACCAGGAATTTGCAATGCAGCAATGTAACAGCCCAGGACAGCACAGCGGAAAATAACAGTGTGGGGTAAAATGGTTTCAGCTGTGGGAACAGGCACTAACAGCACAAGGCAGTATTTTAAATTCTAGGGATCTTGAGTTGTCTGTATATTTCTAAAGCCAGAATAATTCTTCAATATTTCTACTACTAATGCTTTTGTACCAAAATTGGAATGTGCTGTGAATGCTTAGGGCATATAGACTAATGGTATTAAAAGGACCGACAGGGCCAAATTCTCTTCTGGGCTATATTTGTGCACTGTTAATGACTTCCATAATTAAAGGCATAGCATGAGCCTATGTCTCTCAAGTATTTAGGTACAAATCCTCCTCACCCACGCAATTAGTTCTACTTAAGTCTTTAAGGACAGAGAGGTAAATGGGCAATCTTGGAAATGAAAAGAACTGCACTAGAAATGAAGAGGCATAGAGAAGGAGATCTCAGATCCCATTATCGGAACTCATTTTATTAAGGGCATATTTGTACTGTATTTGTAATTCCCTTAGAATCACCTACCTATTGCTGAGGAATGTCTGCAGAGCAATTATGTTATCACAAATGCTAATGCGACCTTGGGAAGGGAGGGAACCAGGAACTGTGCAATTGTGAAAAGAAAATCTCAGATTTTAACAACGGTTAATGAACACCAAAGCTTGATGTGGCACCTTGGTGCTTCCCCCTTTCTTATCATGGAAACTTGTTCCATGTGGAGATGGAAAATCAGTGGGGCTATAGGTTTGCCTGCTGGTGAGCTATAATAATGCAGCTGTTAACAAATGAGTTGTTCTCTACCTAGTTAAATTCGGCCTAATCCTTCTCTGCTCTGTCTGTGCCAGGTCTTTTTATTGCTGGATCTCAGCTGAGGCCGAGACAAAGGAGACTTGAGGTATTTATGCATTTTCCCCTCCCAAGGCTCTGAAAATTAAAAATGAGTTGTCACTGGCCCAAGCCCCATGAAAGCTGAGAATTTCAATCGATATTTCTGCCCCATTTCACTGCAGAGAGTGGGATGTAATTATTACAAATGTCATGGTAACAAACTTGGTAGTTTTCACAGTGACAGTTGCCATTGCAGAAATAGCACAACACAGAACAAAAATTACCTGTCAAGCATCTCATTATGTTCATCCAAATCCCGCTTGTTCAATCCACCATTGGGCTGCACCTGACACAACACTTCCAAATGCTCTTACAGATGACCTATGCCTACCTCTGCTGGGCCATAGACATCCCCCCACAGCCCACCTGGGCAGCTGGCACCAAGGTTCCCAAGGTCTACAGGGATTACAGTGACTCCACAGAAAGTGTCTCCCCCCCAGTGCAAGCCCATACTCATCACATAGGGTCTGGAGAGAGGAAAGACCTTAAAGAGCCGGTAGGGTTGCACAAGGCATCATGTGGAGGTGGCTGAGGGGAGTCCCATTGGATCCTGACATCCTCTAGAGCTGAAGTGTGCTGTGTTATGACCTGCTCTTCACAGCGTAGGAGATGTGACTGTTCCGCTAAAATTGTAACCCAAGAGTTAGTGTGTTCATTCAGCAAGCAGGAAACTTGGGTTAAATTTGCCGTTTTCCTCTCATCTTTCCAGTGCCCTGGGAAGGGCTCCAGGCTTGTTCCAGGCTGGGGAAATGGGAAGGCGGCTGGGTATGCAGGCAGGCAAGCAGGCACTCGGTCTCTCTCCTGGTGAAGTTGAGCTATGGTACGAAGGAGAATTCAGGATTCATTGGACAAGAGAGACTAAGACAATTCAACCCGTTGGAGTATTTTATGATCACGGTGAGGTCACCTTGGACTATGGTGTCTCACAGGGATGGCTGAGCACGTACTCCTCTGAAGTGGAACTGAGGTGCCTTAAACCACTGGAGGGACAGTGGCATTGAACCTGTCGGTGACAAAATATCACTGGCACATGGTGTTCCCTGAATGAGACTGTGCTCGCCATAGCTGCCTGCCAGCAGCTGGGAGAAGGAAACATCCCCCAGGGCTAACCTCGTTTTCTCTTCTTTGAGGTTTTGGTCCTAATGCAGAAAGTGACATTTCTCTGCCTTTTGGCTCATGAGATAATTCATTCTGTTCTTTTTAGTTCAAAATAACACAATAAATACATTACTGAATAGGCCTTTTATCTGGTAATGGATAGGATTCTGATTAGATCACAAAAACGTTGCTTGCATCCTTTAGTGCTCTTCCTGAAGGGAAGGGTCCAATGTACACAAATTCTGGGCTATTAAGCAATCTTTTTCCGGACCATAACTCACAAGGGGGAGTCATGTGTCTACTCTGTGGATCTTATACAGTAAGTTGCCCAATACTTGGAGCTGTAGCACCTTAAGCAAAGCACTGCTGAATAATATTTACTATCAGTTGCAAGTCACAAAATCAGGAGAGTGGAAGAAGCAACAAGGTTAGCTAAGGTAACAGTTGCAAATTCACAAGGACAATCTTCATTAAAAAAAATTAAATACGATGCCTTTCACTGGTTCTCTCAGGAAAACACCTCTTTGAGGAAAGGAATTTCAGACTGGTCAAGTGTTTGGGTTTGAGCCAAGCCGTCATTGCCTTCAACCATTTTGTTCTCGAGCACAAGAAAACTACTCCAAACAAAGTAACACCTTTCACCATACCAAAAATTTCAACTCTTTCCATCTCCCGTTTCCACTAGGAAGACAGATTAGACAAATGCAGCCATGAGGATGCCCTGTTTCATTCACTAGCAAAAAAGTCTCTGCCACTTTCCAGAATGACATGCAGGCTTAAAGTCAGTAGCTCCTATCTGTAACAGACCAGTCTATGAGCAGCATGCTCCAGTATAAAATTATACCACATGAGAATTTTGCTCAAGATATGATTGCAGAAGCTGAGAATGTGTAGAGGAACTGTAGAGGGTTAATTAACATTAATAATATACAGTTGTGGGCTTGCTTCTGGGGTGGTGGGTTGG
>JAVJGI010000064.1:58016151-58058584 GCA_035590275.1 Ibycter americanus | reverse complement strand
GAGGCAAGAAGCAGGGTGGACTGGCCTGAAGGGGATGAAGAAACAGCACGGACAGTAGATGAACTTTTGGAACCTTGAGTGGGAAAGCCTTGTTGCAGCCAGCTAGTTTTGTAGTGCTGCGACAAGAATGAACAAAGTAACCTACAAAACAGCTATTGATTTCCCCAAAGGGTGCTTGCAATAGGAAATCAGTTGGCAGCATGCAGAATTAGGGCTTTAATTGCTCCTAAACCAAAACAAGGTGAAACTATATTTTCAGCCTTTCACAGTGCTGTTCGCTATTGGAGAAATACTGGGATGGGTGCCTATAAATTGATGCAGCAGGTCCTTTTGGCCTGAGCTACCAAGGGAGTGACCATACCTCGAGAAAGGGAATTTAAGAACAGGATGTATTTCACTTCTGTTTTATTTGCTGATTAAATATTTTGCTAAGGTTGAATCTGAAAAGAGCAAAATTCCACCTGCTCTCCAAAAAGAGCAGGTCAGGGTTTTTTTTTTTGTTTCACAGTTTTAAAAAGGAATGTGCCTTCATTTGCTTAACACCTCTATTAGTATTTTTATGGACATCTGGAGGTGTAAGAGTCTCCCTGTTTTCCATCTTATGTCTCCATCCCTCCTTTTTTTTTTCCATTTAACTAAATAAGAGGGGCTGAAAGGAGGAATCACCAAAACCAGAGGTTTACTGTAGTTTACTGTTTTGATCCTTCCTTCTCTCCAAAATAAAATTTTGGAAATTAAAAACCAAAATTATTATTATTATAATAAATGTTGTTTCCCCTAAATTACAGTAAGTCTTTCTGGCTGTGTTTTTGCCTGCCAGGCTAATACTATTGCAGCTAAAGAACGCATGTTGGTTTTGGGCAGGCCTCTCAGCAGATGAAAAATAATTTTAATAAATAGGAGAAACTATTGGCAGAGGAAAACAATCTTGATGCTTTTAACCTGCCACAAAACAATTTTCAGCCTTTGACCTTTCAAATCAGGAAACTCTGTGAAGCAGTCAAAACTAGTTTGTTTTCAGCTTTCTCCATCATTTATACCCAATCTCTTACACACCCACATGTTCACCCGCTCCATTGCTAATTAAAACAGAACTCAGTATCTTTGTCTCTTAGCCATGTCTCTGCAGCTGATAGGCTCCCTGTTCCCCTGAAGCTGGAACGCTTCCTCGTATCCACAGAGATGGGCAAAGGGAATTATTATGCTATGTTGAACTGCTAAAGCAGGGAAGGAGAACACATTGCCTGAGCTCAGGCAGAATGAGAAGGTGGAGATTAATGAGTGTGAGGGGGCTGTAGTCAACGCCTGTGTGCTACCACCATGGGGTATGTGCTCTAAGAGGTGGTAACAGCCATGGAGCTGCACGTTGTTGCTGCCATGGCCCCTAAAAATTCTAATTTTTCTACAAATATGAAATCCAAGACGTGATAGCCACAGTGTCCCTGGACAGTTTTACTATGAGGAAAAGGTGGGGAAAGTTAGGGCACGTGAGCTGGATGAGTTCTTTGAAGCTGGAGAAGGCAAAATCACCTTTTTGTAGCTAATTTAAGGTCTTGTTTCCATGTCCTTGGAGCCCTGTATTGACTGAAGCTGCCCTTGGTGGCAGGGCTTTGTCCTCTGAACTCTCATGGGCTTTCAGTGGCATAGCAGGAAAAAAAGGTTAAGAACAAAACAGGAGAACCAGGATTTTTTCAGATGCTCGTGGATTTGACCTTGAAGAGAATATCCAGAGTCACAATCCAACTGGCAGATCTGTGCTCCTCCCCATCCTGAAGCCTTCTCTGGGACATCTAGGCCAGGCTCCCACTGTGATGAGATTCAGAAGTAGCTTTACAAAGCTCAAAAGCGTCCCAGGAGGAAGCTCCTTTTTCTTTCATTCTCATGAAAGCCCTGCGTGTCCCTCTGATGGCTTTCCAGCAGCCCCAGCTTCCCAAGCCTTCCCCCCAAGCACAGAGGGATGTTTCTTTCACCTGACTGTCCCCTTGTGTTTGGAGAAAACTGTGAGAAGAAGCCACTTGTAGAGCATGTTTGGCAATAGGATGTGTCTCTGCTGCTTTGTAGTATGCATTCTATAAATGGCTTTGCTATGGCACTTAATCAATTGTTTCAGCCGTTTATTACCTTGTATATCACAATGCAATGGAGATAGTTGCTTAAGTTGCCTTTATTGAGTCTAAAGTGAATACACAGGATCCACTTAGAGTCCTCTTGGAAGGATATGCTTTGAATGCACTGAACCATAACACAGGCAGTGAAGCTCTCTGCCCCACAACAGAACACATCTGTGTACAAAATTAAGCAACTGGCTCTGTGCTTGGAATAACCTGTACCACTGCCTTCCAGTGCACTGTGAGTTGCAAGAGCACGTCTCAGCAGAGAAAAAATTTTTGCCTTTGCTATTCATTCTTAGATAACTCCTGTAAAGCAGCATTACCAAAGACAATGCTGGGGACTCTGGCTTCATCCTACCACAGTGACTGCAAGGAGTAAACAAAAATGGATGTCCCAGAGCTCTTGGAAAATGGTTGGAGAAGTCCCAGCAGCAAGGACCAGTGAGCTCCAGCATCAGCAGCCTCACAGGAGGCAGAGGGTGGAGGAATCTGGAAGGGCATATATTTTCTTGGCTCCACTGATTTACCCTCTAATTGTCCAAGTCATATATGACAGACAGACAGATGGCATGTAGCCAGTTAACGGTGAGTGGAGATCTCACTGTGCATCACGACACAGGAAGGGATTGGAGAAGGCAAAAGGCA
Source organism: Ibycter americanus (assembly GCA_035590275.1). Classification (NCBI taxonomy): domain Eukaryota; kingdom Metazoa; phylum Chordata; class Aves; order Falconiformes; family Falconidae; genus Ibycter; species Ibycter americanus. Next base: position 58,055,828 of record JAVJGI010000064.1, on the reverse strand, counting down.
CAGGGCATTCCTGCATGTAAAAGTTGGTGAGAGCTCAGTTTGCCTCCTGAGTAGCCTCGACTGTTTGCTTACCCTTATGGGATGGAAACAACCACTTGGAGAGGCTTTTTTGCCAGAGAGAACCAAGTTAGTCAGAGACCACAGTCCTGCCATCCCTGCCAGTCTGGCTCCAGCTCTAACCAAAATCTGATTCCTTGTAGGCAAACACACAAAACAAGGGTTGACAACCCTTCAGACAGAGATGTGGCATCAGACTGTGGGATGCAGGAGTCACACAGTGCATCCAGTCCTTGCTCAATCTTCTATGGAACTGCGTACGAAGGGTATAGTAGACATCCTGCCTTCATCTGTGTTTTGAGCTAGGGCCAGAGTGCTCAGTTGTCTGGATTTTTTGTCCCCTGCAAATTTTTGTCCATATACCATAGGCAGAACCTCTGCCCAGCTATGCCCTGGCATAGTATTTCTGGACACCATGCCCCATCCCCTGTGCTACACACATTTCTGCACTCTGAGAAAATGGCTGCAAGGTGCGGACAGTTACAGAAAGCGAGGGTACCCTGGGGAAGGGGTGCCCTCATGCCCATTAAAGACCTGGCAAAGTTACGGAGGTAAAAGTGTCCTCCTGGAGTCTCTAGGGTGGCACATGACCTGGTACACTGACAGCTCGGTTCTCTGACTAAAAAATACCTCTAAAATCAGTCAACTGGGATGTGCTTGCTCTCCCTCAAGGAGCCAGACCCAAGCATCCTCCACAGGGATCAATCACTGGAGTTCCCACTGCCCCCAAGGAATGCTCCTACGTGCTGAATACCATCCTGACGATTTTAGGTTCACAGCAGTGGTTATGTAGGTGAAGTGGAAGCCTGGAGAAATTCTGTGAATTAATCTGTTCCAGGCAGTGAGCAGAACACATGGGCTGCTCTCCCCTGCTGCTTGCACAGCCTCTGAAGGCAGCGCAGCAGGCAGAGTGCTGCTGCTGCCGACCGCTCAGCCTCTCCCCAGCAGCTCTGCAGAGAGCTGCTGTCATACTTAGTGGAGCATCTAATGTTTCCCGGCCAGCCAGTAAGGCATTGGAGACAGAAATTCTGAGACGCTTCAAACTCTAGGGAACACTAGTCAGCAAGCTCCTGTCCAACAAGCGGCAGTAATCTGAAATAAATCACACAAGCCCAGCTTTTTCCAACAGAGGCTTATTATTCAAAAGGAAGGACACATCCAGGCGATGAGGCATGGTGTTGCTAAATGGTTGGCTCAACGTGGGTACGAGTAAATACAGTAAAACAAGTCCTGCTTCTCCCCAAAGTGAAGACTCAGCCAAGCTCTTAAGAGGTGAGGGGGTGAGCCCAGTGTGCAGAAGCAGGGAAGCTGATTTCCTTTTCACTGTTCAAATTAGAGATGGGCTCTGCCTGATCCACTCTCACACCAACAGGGTCATGGTTTTAAATGGCAGCTAGGAACTTTTCTGACTCAAAATCCTACTAGATCCCATTTATTTTCCTGGAACAAAAACTTCTCCTCCCATATTGCTTCTGTTCAAATCTCAGGTCATCAAAGCTACAGCACTGCAGGACCAGGTACCGCATCTTCAGCAAGGTACCATATCTCCTTCACGTCCCCTGCTACACAGGAGCCTGCCTGAAGCAAGGTGTTCTGATGGGGGTTTAGCACACACCATCCTCTGGCCAAATGATGGCGTAATCCTGTTCTTGGATATGCCCCTCCTGTGAGAACACCACGTTGCACACTCCTTCCAGTAAAAGTGGGGGTCTGATGAGAAAAGCATACTCCCTACTCTCCCCAGCTTGCCTCCTGGAGAGGCATTTGTCAGGTTGATTGTTTCTGGTCATCCATCTTTGGCACGTTGTTAATCAGCCATTACAGCACGTATTCACAAACAGTAGGGCACAAGGGCATTAAGAAAAACTGGATTTTAATTTTTCACGTTTATCATGTTCATAGTTCTCCATGGCAGCACGATGATTTCTTTCTGTTCATAAAAGACAATTGGGAAAATTAGTTGGTTTCTGTTTAACAAGGTAATGATCCAATTTAGCGGAGATCAAAGCAAGCAGTGTGGCAAATGCAGAATGGTGAAATTAAGTTACTTTATTAACGTACAATGCACTTTTCCATCTTACAGCAGAATGATTGACTATCCATTAGGTTTACTGATCTGCAATTAGCAATTATCAGCAATAGCTTCCTCTCTGTAGGCAAGTAAAGGTCGGGATCCTGTTCATACTTCCAGACAGCAGCTGTTTCCACCTTGTAAAATCATGTGTAATCTAGGAGTACAATGTAGTGGCCAATTACAGAAGGACCTCTTCTTTACCTGTGCCTTCTTTTTCTGATTGATGTGTCATAATACAATGAAAAAATACGCATGTGCTAATGATCTTCACCATTACACTGATGGATAATCTGATGACTAGCAGTACTCTCAAATTTAGAGTAAATCAGAAAAAAATACATTTCTCTCATACATTTTGGTGATATGACTAGCAGCCAATAACTCCTCCTCAGAAGATACTACTAGCAAAATCGACAGTAGCCATTCTGTAAACAAAACGATTGACAGAGGAGGTGAAGCCTTTTGCAAGCTTTAACTGGTATCCGACAGCGTGAGAAGGATTTAGATTCAGATTTGTGCTTATCTGCAAGCATTTTCTTGTTACCTTCCAAGACAATTCTATGTTCATTAAATTCTCTGATGACAATTATGTCACTTTATTCATTTTTTTCCTCCTTTGATCTTCATAAATGTAGGAGAATATGATCTTTATTTATGTAGTATTCATCTGTTCCTGTTCCTTCTTCCTCATTCAGACTGATAAACCTACAGCCATCTGAAACATGCCGAAGTATTTGTGTTTCAACAGAGGCTCCATGAATTTTATCCTGCGTAGTGGTTTGTACAGGTACACATATGTCTGCTCATTTCTTTGCCTGTCCTCCCTTAATGACCTTTGGTCTTGCTGTCCAACTTCAAGCAAATTTGACAGCTGGGAAAATTCTTAAATATATTGAGATCTTACAAGACTTTTGAAATTAGGTTGTCAGAGAGAGAAAAGAGACACTATTAACAGAGAAGCTGCAATTTCAACTCCTACAGACATCAAACAATCTAAAAGAAACAACAACGTAAGAAAAAATTTAATTTGGCATTACATCTTGTTAGACAGCAGAGAATCTAGAAGACACATGTCCATAACAAACCAGGCTTCCTTCATCGCTTTACTTAAGTTATGTATCTCTTGTAATTCATCCTTGAATAAAGAAACACTGCCTTTGCTATCTGAGGATGATCTGACAGCAAACTGTGAGCAAAAAAGCCAGCTTAAAATGGAAGGTCACGAGGGGCACAAAGAAGAACAGATCAATTCTGGGAGCTTCACGCAGCCGTCGGTGCATGCTGCATGGCTGTGAGCAAGGGCAGCGGCAGCTGGCTCCTTCTGTGTGAGTCCTGTGTGCTTGGGGCTGTGGCTGTCACCATCACTGCCACTACCCCAGGGGCATAAGGAGCGGGGCAAATGGTGCTGCTTCCTACCCTGGAGTTGTTTTTCCCAAGTCTTCTGTAACAAAATATAATAGCACCCCTGGATTTCTCATCAGTAAACAGTGTGTGTATCCAGGTTGCCTATTTCTATCACTCTAAACAAATTTTAGACAGGGGTTTTTTTGTTTTATTGTGGGGTATTTCTAAAGAATGACTTAAATATTCAATGTCTTTGCTACCTGTACTCCTGCAAGTAGCTGGGCCCATCTAAAACTTGTCATTACTTACTCTGTATTTTACTTATATATAGTATGCACAGACTCACAGTAAAAACAGTTTGACTCATTGGGGAAATGTGGTTTGGGGTTTTTTTGTTGTTTGAATTTTCCATTTTGTTTTTAACGTTTTAAGTTATACCTTTGCACATGTGCAGACATGCATGTGAATTTTCATAGGTGTCCTTCTAGAGACATAGTCACACTCCTTCTATACAAAAGTAGGAGTGTAAGTAGCTATGTAATCTGCCAGCAGATGATTTGTACATTCCTTTTGAAAGAGGCATCAGGTAAAAATATCAATTTTGCTACTGAGTATTAAGCTACAAGCAAAAGCTTGCCAAGTAGAGAGACTTGCATTTTGTTTAACTTGATTTTCCATGCTTGATGACCATATTGGTCAGTATTTAGTGAGCTACATTTGACATCAGGAATGCTATCTACATCTAGTCAAACAGTTTGAAAGTTACTAAATTGTCCGTGCATCTCAAAAATGTGCATGGCTTTTCCCCACACACACCTCTCCATCTTAGCGAGTCTGTTATCAGAGCAATTATTGGTTTTATCTGCACTGAGGAGCTGTCAGAAGCAGAGTCCTGGTAGACAATCTATTCACTCTTGGAAGATAAAATGACTGATGTCCCTGTGCACGGGGACCTGGTATTTCCTCTGGGCAGTGCAATTGGGGAAAGATTTGAGTTCCTGCCTTATGCTGGAGCTCCTCCTCCTCTGCCAGGCTTCATTGCTTTCTTGCCAGAGTTGCTGGGGAAGATCTCTGCACTACCTTCTTTGAGAACTGTGTCTGTCCTGATCAGCATGACATGAGTCATACGTAGGACACTGATGACAGCAGTGAAACTAAAATAAATACCTATTCAGGCAGTGGGATTTCACCCGGGCCATAGAAGTACGCATCACAGGTAATGAAAAATATTCTAGAATTTCCATTTAGAAAGATATGCATGCCATATCCTAACAGCATACACCAGTAAATATACTTGATGAATAACAGGGATTCATAGGATGTTTGGGTGGTGGGAGTATATCTCCTCCAGGAAGACATGTTGACAGTTTAAGTGACCACTTTGCCCTTTCAAAGCAGGCAGCCTGTAAGATGTGAGGCAATGATGAACTCTGTTTACATTTAACACACATAGTCCTAAGAGATACTTTACAAAATTAACATCATCGTAGTAGATGATGACAGAAGAAAAAGGCTCAGGAGACCTTTGCTTCCTCTTATAGTTACTACCATGTAACAGATTAGCAGGACTTGGTTCCTTTCCAGGAGATACCATAAGATAGATGACATTCTTGCCACTGAGACCATGACTGAATGTCCCTCCCAAGGGGCTGCTTCTCTCGTAGCGGGTAGAACCGCCGACCTTCTATAGCAATGCACAATATGGTCTCTGATGTCAGGGTCAGAGTGACAGGTGGTAGTTTAGGCGTGCTCCAGCAGAACAGGACATTGCTCTTGTCACGATAATAAAGAACATTTGTAGCCGGCTCTCAATTAGCTTCTCACTTTTTTTCTGCATTCAAGGACAGTTAGAAGGGATTCACTTATCTCACTAAAATTTCTCTAATATGTCATGCAAGAAAACTAAAAAATCTACCGTGCCTTTCTGAATCCAGTCCTCCTCCTCTCTGGAGAGATGACATTTCAGCTCCAGGTGAGGCAATTACAGAGCTGATTGCAGGGGATGGAAACTGCAGTATCAACTCTCTGATTAAGAACTTGATTTGTATTTATTTATTTTTGATATGTGATTTATTTAGCTTTTCCATAACTAAATGCAATTGACACTCCATTGGGAGGTTTCACACGAACAAACTCTTTCATTGTTGTCTTGGGTAGATGCCATTAATGGGAAATATTAGAACCTTCCATTTTTTGACTGGGAATTGGAGTGTGATTTTTAGTGCTGACTCCTATAAAAATCACTGCGTTCATTCTCAGGCATGGAAATATTTTGGATGTGGGAAATATATGTCTTTAATAGACCACACAGGAAGGTTTCCAGCTGTCCTGGTTTTGTCTGGGATGGAGTTACCTTCCTTCTTAGTAGCTAGTGCAGTGCTGTTTTGGCTCTGATGTGAGAACAATGTTGATAGCACACTGATGTTTTTGGTTGCTGCTGGGTAATGTTTATACTAAATCAAGGACTTTTCGGTTTCTCGGGCCCTGCCAGCAAGAAGGCTGGGGGGCACAAGAAACTGGGAGGGGACACAGCTGGGACAGCTGACTCAAACTGGCCAAAGAGGTATTCCATACCATGGGGCATCATGCTTGGTATATAAACTTGGGGGGGTTAGCTGGGGCCAGGGGATTGTTGCTCGGGGACTGGCTGGGCATCGGTCAGTGGGTGGTGAGCAGCTGTACTGTGCATCACTTGGTTTCCTTTATCCCTTTTCCTTTGGATTTTATCCTTTTCCCCACCTTTCCATTATAACTGTCATTACTATTATTTTTATTATTATTATTGTTGTTGTTATTGTTATTGTTCTTTCCTTTTTTATTCTGTTCAAATTATTAAATTGTTCTTATCTCAACTCTCGAGTTTTACATTCCTTTCCAAATCTCCTCCCCATCCCTCCAGGTTGGGGGGAGTGAGCAAGTGGTTGCATGGTGCTTGGTTGCTGGCTGGGGTTAAACCACAACACCAGCACTTCTGAAATCTTTGGTATTTCTCCATTCGCAATGTTGTACCACTGTTACATCCATTACTCATTCCTTGTATAGTCCTTGCAATTGCTTTCCTAGGTGAGCCTCTTTCCTACTAATTTCAAAGATCATGAGTCTGAATTAAAATGTCTCTTCTTTACTGCTGACCTTTTTAATCTGCAAAACAGTAGTCCTGAGTGACTGGTTAACTGGTCGACGTTTTCTTTGTGTCACAAACCTGCTAGGACTACCCCATCTGAACAGGTATCTGATTTCTGGTTTGGGTTCCCATGCTTTGAGTCTGTGCATTTTAAAGTTTCCTCAGCCTGGACACCACAAGGATGCTGTGCATTTGCTTCTACACGGTCTCCTGTGGGATGGACATCCAAGATGGCCATCACTTTTACTCTGCCCTTGTCGCATTTCCATGTGTATCCTAAATGCCTTAGTCAGGTTACAAACAATAGTAGTTCCATAAATTTCACTATAACAACTTTAAAATATTAATTCAAATGCATAACATGTCTGTTGATTCCCCAAATCTTCATATTTTGTGGGGAAAATGGAGCTGTTGAGGGCACCCTACCAGGGTGGAGCAGAGTGGAAGGTGCTTCTTGGTGGTCAGGAGCTCTGCAGTGCCATGGGCAGCACGGGCAGGGAGCTGGTCAGGATTAGGAGACCTGCAGGAGCAGTGCTGCATCACAGCGATGCCTCCTCAAGACCCTCATCCTAACCCAGACTAGCTGAGAAGAAAGCACATATGCTGTGCAGGGTATGTGTGGCTCACATACATAAATAGACTGGTATGATGAGAATAATGATAGGAGCAGAGATTGTCAGGATGTCCGTCAGCTACTTCTATGGCTGTAGTTGCAAGTGACTGGACTAATTCCTTTTGGATATTGGGACTTTAGATCTCTACAGTTAAAGAAAGGGTGGCTGTTGGGTGCTTCGTTTGTCCACCACCATCTCTGGTGAGCTGTGGGCTCACTCCAGCGCAAGGACTGATGCAGTCCACATCGGTGTGCACAAACATCTGACCTAAAAGCAACTCATTGTTTTTACTGATCAGGGGTAGAGCTGGAAGTGTGCCTATCTACCCTATAATTAGCAGTGCTGATTAGTGGGGCTTCAGGCTGGCCCTGACTGACTATTTAGGCAGCAAACAGAAGGCAGCCTTAGCTCTTTGTCTAGGGCTGAGAGAGGTACGAAATGTGCTTAGAAGATGATGATGGCAATGGCACTTTGTAGGAATAGTGTGCATAGCAGAAGATATTACTTACATTTTTCATGATCACAGATACCTCAACGTCATTAGCTCCAAAGAGCTGCACTGTTCTGAAGTTGTCTCTTCTTGCTGTCACAGCTCCTTCTCCATCAGTGTGCCCATTACATCGTCAGAGCTTTGGGACATTTTCCCCTCAATACTTTAATCTCCACTAATTCAAAATGTTTCTGTTTTTGTCCTTCATCTCTTTTTCTGACTTCTACAGATCTTTTGCAATATTTCTGTCATCTCTAAAGTTTGATTGGCTTCCAAGCAACACCATCTGTCTATTTAACTAATATGCTTCTCATGCCTTCTTCCTGATCACTAAAGGTGATGTTAAATAAGAACAATCATAAGACAGATTCCTCTGCTATCTTTTTTAGCTGCATTTGACAATTTGATGCTTCAAAAATCTATCGTTACCCATTGTTTACCATCAGTCAGCCAATTTTATGGCCAGATATGGTGCTCATATCCAGTTCTGTTGAAATTATTTTTTTTCAGGGGAATTTATATTCAGCACAGAAGAAAATTAATCCTGTGGTAAGATAGGTGTGATGAATCGTTCTCTGCTTGCGCTTATCCTCTCCACTGATAATGGAACAACCTCTATATCCCACCTTAACTCCATAAAAATTTGTTAGATTAATATAAATGTCTATTTCTCTCCTACTTGTCTAAGATACTCCATGGCCATTTTCCTTTTGAATTACTTGGAGAATTCGATAGTGCAAAATGATGTTACCAATATCAGGCACTCTCAGCTGCATGAATTCTTACCACATTTTGTATTAGCAGTGATTTATCTGAAAATGGTTGACAGAGAGTTAATAAATAGTAATCTGTTTTAAAAGCATATATAATGTTTATTCCAAAATTGTTACATCACCAGCAGACATTACCAAAGTTTGAAAGCAATTTATTGACCTAGATAACAATCTCTGTGTTTAATTGAAACATTTATTATTCACTTAGTAATCTTTTATGAACCGTTAAGAAAATAAATGGAATATGAAGTGTGACAGCAAGTTTCTCAATAAGGTCTACACTGAAAGGACAAAAAAAGCCCAACTCTAATCTCTGCCTCAGGTTGTACATAAAATCTATTGAAACAGCACCAATTTATTATTATCCGTACTCTCAGCAGAGCACATGAACCCAACACGTGAATGGTTTACATGCCTAGCTAGACAAGAAAGTGATGTTATCTTAGTAAGCCCTGGGGCTGGAAGGCTCTGATGAAGACCCTGTACTCACCAAACTGTGAAACAGAAACAGAGAAAAAAGACCCAACAGAAATCCCCTCTAATACTCCCTACTTTACTTTTCGGTGTAGCCTACTTGAACTAGAGTTGTCCTAAGGGTCACAACTAAGGAAAGGAGATCTAAACTTTTTTTACTGAAAGTTTGATTTCAAGTAGCCTTTGTCCTCTTCATGTCAGCTGGTAGAAAGCACGCTGAACCCTTCTCACCAACAAAAGATAAAAGAAAAAAGATGCACAGTGCACTTTGGTTTGAATATATTATGGTCACTGCATTGCCATCACTCTTCTTCCAAATATTTTTCCCTGGAGTGTTTTCAGAGCTCCCCATGGCATTTGTCATTATACCAGCATTCTTTTTATATTTACTCTGCTTTTGCAAAGTGCCACATGGAAAGGCAAGAAATTTGTCAGTATAAATAAAGGACCTTCATGTTAAAAAACTCAAACCAAAACAGCAAAAAAATCCAACAAAAAAAACAACAGTGGGATCAAGCAGCTGTGATTTTCTTCTTTGTAACATTAATCCCACAATCAACTGTGGGCTGAAGAATTAGAAGAATATATGCTTTGAAAACAAAATAGTTGACTTTGTTGGTTCCTGACTTTCACATATCCACAATACAACCCCCCTAGTTCTATGACTGGCATAAACTAATAGCTGTTGTTAGGAGAGGGATGGCCAAAAACTGACACCTAAAAATGCGTACGGAGCTTGAAATGGTCTCACACTGTAAACCAAGCAAGACCTTCTAATAGCCAATAAGGAAACTGTTGGTGTTTATTGCATGGGTTTCTTATGGGAAGAGGACTCCAGCATTCAGTGCTTAAGAATTTTTCATCCGTATGTGGAAATGTCAATGAGAAATAGCTTCTTGAAAATCATCTGAGCTTGGTTAGCTGCCAGCTCTTGACATCATGGCCAGGAGCTTCATGACAGCGTTATCCAGCGCTTCCTCGAGAGCAGGGCATGTCCCCTGCTGCTTGCTAGGGTCAGTAGAGTTTACAGCAGCAAGGAGACACCTTTTGAATCATCCTTCAGTAGTGAAGAGGGGATGAAACACCACTGGCATGATGCCAAAGGAGAGGAATCTGCTCCTGCTGGGAAGATGGTTTGTCAGCCTGCTGTTGAGGGGGATAATCATGTCATCTAACTCCTTCACAAAGACTTCAGCTCCATTTTTAAAATTGCTTCTCACCCATTTGATAGTCAAAAAAACTTCAGTTAATTTCCAGCCTAAATCTATTCATGATCAATTTATGCTTCTTTGCTCCTGTGCCAGTGGCGCCATTAGCTTGCAGGGTTCTTTTCCTCAGTCCATTTAGAAAGGGAAATCAGTTTTCCGCTTTGAAATGCTTCTTGTAGACAAATTTCCCAGTCCACAAGTTATCTGACCTGTACATCTCCAACTTGAATGAATCTTCATTGAACATGAGTGAGCAGAGGCACACCTAGCAACCCAGCACCTCACACAATAATACCGATCCTTCTTTATCTCTGCAGGATAGACATGTTCTACTATCTCCAAAGATTAGGTCTGGCTTTTTATAGCTGTGTAACACCGGTGACTGAGAGTCCATTTGCAGTTTGATTATTGTGTCAAGTTGTTTTTTTCCACTGCTGAACTTCCGCACCCCAGCAGGAACTCTTGTTATATACTCTTAAATGTGCATAACATTTTTACAGTGTTAATATATTGTAACAAATAGAATGACTTTGCAGTTTACACTATTGCATTTATTTCCATTTCCATTATTCCAGTGCCCAAAGTCATCTAGTTCTTAATCTGTAATATGCTGAACATCTCCCGCAATGAAGATGGTTTCTCAACTTTGTGCTATTAGCAAATTAAATTTGCACACTGAAACTTTTTTTGTTTGCAGATATTAATGGAAATATTAAATAAGATTAGCCCTAAGGATGATCTTGAGTTTTGCTGATGTTATAAAATTATTCAGGGTAGTAAAAACCAAAACTGATCTTAGGGTTCTGAGGGAGCAATAAAGTGGCAGATTAAATTCAATATTGATAAATGCAAAGTAATGCACATGGGGAAAACAACACTAAATACACATATACAATGATAAGCTCTAAATTAGCTATTATCATTCTGCAAAGAGATCATAGAGTTGTTGCAGATTGCTCAATGAAAGCGTCTGTTCATTGCCCTGCGGCGGTCTGAAAAGGTAAACAGAATGTAAGGTATTAAAACAACCAACAGCAGCAGGGAAAGCTGCACTGTGCCACTGAATAAGCCCAAGATTTGCCCACGTCTCAAATACTGCATGTATGGCAGGTCACCCTGTCTCAAAACGGAATCAGCAAAAACTAGTGAAGATATAGAGAATGGCAACAAAGACAATCAAAAACGTGGGATGGTTTCTGTACTAGGAGAGATTAAATAGACTAGAAGTCTTCAACTCTGAAAAGAGGTCACTAGAAGTGATAGAGCTATATAAAATAGTGGCTGGAAGGAAAAGGTGAATAAGGAGTAATTATTCTTTCTTCCCCTGTGAGAGGAACTTGGGAGCATCAAATGAAATCATGAGGCTGGATTTCTGTAACAGACAAGGACAGAGGAGGTGCTGGCTGCTATCTTGCAAGAATTGCCAACATGCGCACACACATAAAGCAAGTACCAGGACAGCATTTCCCAGTTTTCTTTAGATAAATAGAATTCATTAGATGGAAAAGTGTTGTGCTTTGCAAATATAACTTCCTTGGACACTACTAATATTACTGTTATCTTAAAACAACTAGGTAAAGTTTTGCTCTTTTTTTTCCCTCCTTTTTTCTATTTCATATAGCTTGTAGAGGTAAGAATTTGATTTTAAATGCTATGTATTCTTTCATACTCCCTCTATCCTTTATATTTGGAATGTTTCCAGCAAACTCCCAGTGAGTGGCTGTCAATCTGGTCTGTGACTTTGGTATAGTACCCATAAAATTAACAGGACACAAATTAGTATTAGCAGGACATCTCCTGATCATCAGGAGATCAGTTGTCACTTTCAATGACACTTGCTGCCACCCTGATCCTTTTAATTGTCCCACAGGGAAGAAAAAAATAAAAAGTCTGGTAAGGTCAGCCCAAAAAAGAGTACTAGTCTGGGATAGTTCTGGAAATATTAATTTTTTTTCCCAATTGTCAGAAGCAGCTGACCCTTCCAGAATCCCTCAGGGTTGTCTTAAGTCAGATTAAGACACCATTTATACTGACAAAGTATGTGAGAAATGGGGATCAGACCATCTTGTGTGGGTCCCATTGGGCAGGTGGAGAACTCCAAAGATTTGCTAAATGCATACTGCCTCAAAAAGCTTAAAGTCTGCCCAGCTGTCAAGAGTCCTCTGGTCATTGCCAGAGAGATGCACAACAGACGCATTTCCCAGTCTGTCTGTCAAATGGAGGAATCGGTCTGTGCCCCAGACTCTAAAAGAACGAAGATCATAGGAATTGTAAGTGGCAATATTACCTAAATACTGTCTTGTTTGAGCGGAGGCCAAGACAAAAAGCACTCACAGTTAATTCCCAACCCACTTGAAGTCAAAGAGGGTTTTTTGGGGAAAAAGAATTATGAAAATTTTAGTAAAACTTCCTCAGTTTGTTGGCAATTCTGGCATGGTAGCTGTGTAGCTTACTTAAAAGGTCAACGAGAATCTCATGAATAAAACCTAACGCTATAATGAAAACACAGTATTTAAAATTTCCCTGGCTCTCCTTGCTCAAAACTGATGAAGAGCAGAACTGCTGCTATCCTGTAAAATGCTTGTAAATGAGTCATCTCATCAGCAAAGCCCCAAAAGTTCAGATCCAATTGCCTAAGAAAGGACATTTTCAAAACTATGGCATATCAGTTAGAAGACGCTGATAACTTCCAATCCGCAGGAGGGCCCTGCTAAAAAAAAAAAAAAAAAAAAAAAAAAAAGCTCAGATAACTTCTCTTTTAAGGTTTCCCCAGCTGACTGATTAAAAAAGTCACAACAGAAAAGTCAAAAGTCACATTTTCTCCAGCATCGCTGAGCATCCCACTGTCTGAGCAATTACATGAGATAAAGATGCAAAGCACTAAAGGACTATGAGATCAGATTTAGTCTTCTAATTTTTGCTGCTTTTTAAAAAAATAAACAGGGGGTGGAGTAGGGGGGCAGCTTTTCTTTTTTAAATTACATTTGTATCTTAGGAAAAACCTTATTGGAGATATGCCACTGCCAGATCAGGGAATATGCTCTTACTAGATTTTGTTGTTTAGCTTGAGGAACTGGTCTAATTTATATCAGCTAAAAGCACTTTTTAAGATGAATTGAAAGCAGAAGGACACCTCAGTTTATACTCTCATGAATCTCTCTTAGATATCTTTAAAGGACGAAATTGAAGGTCAGCTTTACTGTCTATAGAAGCCAATCAGAAAACTTGAAAATGATAAATTTTACTCCAGACAATAACTGAGGAAAGACGGAGGATTTTGATCCACGTTCAGCAAAATCTTTCTTTTACTGTTATAAGGTAATAAATTTAGTTGCCTCTGGCTGTAGCAGCTGAGAATTGGACTAGTGGTTTATTATAGCAAATAGTGGGTTTGAGGGACAAAGAGGAAGCTTCTATAGGAAAACCTTTTGAAACAACATATGTGAGAAGGTGTGTGTGGTCTCTCTTCTAGGCTTGTTCTCCCTGCTTGTGCCTTTCTTGGGTATCATCAGAAGGTCTTCTTTTTCCTTTCTCAGATGTTGATGGTGGACTGCGCATGTCAATGGAGATCCTAAGGAGTTGCCACAGACATATTGTGGATATGAGAAGTTTGGATTCCTGCAAGGACAAGCACAGGGTGGATAACACAGGGACCTGGATAAGCTTGCCAAGGCAGTCAGGCTGACAGAGCCAGGATTTGCAGTCCCTTTCCTGAAATACTGGTTTGTGCTGTGCTGTGCTGTGCTGGGGTATTCAAGCAAAGTGGGAATCTCAGTCGCAGATTTACTGGAAGAGCCCCATGTGAGAACTTCATCTGATATGTGGCAACAGTGAACTTCTGGGACCAAACAGAGCATTGCCCTGAGGCAGAGGCGAGCCTCGTGAGGAGGCATGAACTTCTCTTTGGAAACACCCCCCATTCAGAGGCAGCTGCTCATCCTGTTGCAGGAACAGGTTGCCTGGCCTTTGCACCACCTCCACTGCAGCATCAGGCACGTCTGGGGAGAGGCAGGAAAAGGGGCACAAGCAGGTGGGTGCAGGAAGAAGGAATGGTGGGCAGCAAGAGAACAGCGATAAAGGCCTGTGCTTAACTCCACACCCAGACAAGAGAAGAAACCTGCCAAGTCCAAAACTGTTGTAATAAGACGAGGAAGGCTTTTTGACATGTAATAGGCTCAAGCAGACCTGGAGTAAGGGCAGCCTGCCTTACCAGAATGAAACATTTGCAGAGGAAGAGAAAATATGCACTCTCTTCATTTTTACAAGCTTTGTTTTTCATTATCAAATTTTAAAAAGCAAGCAAGCAAACAAACAAACAAAAAAATCCCAAAATCCTACCTGGCTGCTGTGCCTTCATTGGAGTAATGAGATATGTACTTGCTGAATCGGAACGTAGATATAAGACCTCTTTTTTAAACAGCATCAGAGTTACCTGCCACTGTTTTAATATAGCAGGAGCTGGTTCCTCCTTTTTTGAGCAGTGCTATCTCCAGCCTGCAGCATGCATTTCACAGCAGAACGTCTCATGAGAAATTCCCTCTGGGATACCTTGAGCTCTACTGGAACAGGAAGAAAGCAGTTTCAAAGACAGTTTGCTTCCGTGCTTTTTGGTTTTTTAAGTCTGTGGTTTTATTCTCTGGTTTGGAAAACCAGATCAACTAGCTGAAGTTAATCAAGCACTTTACATGGGGGTGGACAGTACATCATTTAGAAACTGATGGCCAGTTTCTAACGAGGTCTGACACTTCTCTTTCTGCAGAGATGCCAGGAGAGTGGGAAATGGGGATCCTTGCAGGAAAGAAAGGCACGGATCAAAGAAAAGCCTTTGGCAGAGTGTCACAGCCTGGGAGCAGTGGGAAGCAGTGGGACTGTCCTCACCAAGGCAGGCAGGTCAGTGGGGAGGCGAGGAAAACAACTACACAAGGAGCTTGCAGGGGAGGAGGTGTGGGCACAACAATCATCCTGTTGAGATGCCAAGGGTGGCTGTAAAGAGGACTGAGACCCAGAGACCCGAACATTCATGGCTGAACGGGTTGGAAAGCCCTTGCTGACTGCATAGCTCTAGGAGGCTCAGGACATGACCCGTACTTGCATAACACAAGCAATTGATGCTCCTAAGCATCACAGGCCTGGCTAAGGACAATGGTCCAAACCTGATGGCTTTCTGAAGCCCTATCTGGATGCCAGCTACCACCGTTGCTGCTCATGCAAGAGCAAGGTTTGGAAATTTGCCCCCAGGCTGCAGGACTGGACACCTTCCTGCTCAAGCTTGCACCTAGGAAAAAGGCACTGCGTCAGGGCAGCCCACAGGCATCACAAATGTAAAGATCAATATTGCCTGCTTAAGTACTTTCAGACTCCTCACTAGCAAGAGAGAGATCTCTGTAAAGCCTTATTGAGCTTTTATTTTTTCATTTAATATTTTCAGATGCTAACAAATCCAGCAGTGATTTCATCCTCCTTGTAAAATGAGGTGATTAAGATCTTTCCTATAACAGAGGGTTCAGTTTTTCCTTCATGCCACAGTCCTTATTCCCTGTGTGGTAATGTGGTAGCATGTTATAGTACCACTCGACTTGTCAGGAATATTTTTTTAATTTTTTCTTTATGAAAGAATTCCTATCTTCTAAACACTTGCTCTAATCCTCCTGGAACAATCTTTGTTTCAATTATTAAAAGTAACCTCTTAGACTCATGCAATTAAAACCAAATTTATTTGAAATGCTAGATTGTTGGTTAGAGGAGACTTCAGCCTTGCTGCAGTTTCTAATTCCTTGGGCAGTGACACTGAAACCAAGACTTCGGCTGGTATGGTGCACAGCCATTCCACCAGTCTGTGCCTGTGAACCCCAGCAGAAAGGCAAATACAGCCAGTTCTGTCCATTATTACAGCTATTATATGCAATGTTGCTCCTATGAACTTTAAGAAACGTTTTGCTGTATTTATGGAGTCTACTTTGGTTTTGTTTTGGTTTGTTTTTCTCTGTGATTCATCTTCTACAGTCTTGTTCTCGTTAGGAATCTCAGCTTTCATATTTCTTCTCATTTCATTTTCTTCTATCTAATTTCTAAGTTTCATAATTACATAGAAATACCTGATATGACAAACTGTAAAAGTCTGCAAAGCAAAAAGCCAACAAAGATTGTATATAGATGGTAAGTGTGGTCATAGTTTTTAGAAAAATTTCATTTGGGGAGTAATTTCACATGGAATTTTGGGGTTCTGACAGTGCTGAGTGGATTTACATTCCTTCCCTCACTCTGCTGGCTCCCATGCTTGAGCCAGCCTCGGTGTAACAAGCCCAATGGGTGCATGAGGATGGGGAAAATCTGACACTCAACATCAGCGATGACAGCTAAGGACATTGCTGTGATCAAAATGGCAAACTGAGTGGAAGGAACATCAAAAACAGAAAGCAAAACAAAACACCATTGTGCAGCTTTATAAATCTATGGTACTCTAGATCTTGAATACAAAATATAGGTTACATCACAAATATTTCCAAGCTGATGAAAAAAACCTGAGATATGATGAGGAAAATGAGAATAGGAGACAGATTCGGGAAGAGGACAGCCTGAGAATCCTGAGCTTGACAAAGAGACACCAGTGCAAAGTGGATAGGGGATGTTAATAATTATTTTTTAATTGCATGAGAGCTAAGGTGACCCAATAAAATGATCAAGCAGCAAATTGGAAATCAATTATTCTCGGGTACTCTCTTGAGAGGTAGTTTGTTTCCATCTTCATCAGCCCAACATCTCAGCCCTCCGTGTGGCAGGCTATCAGGCAGATGCGCTGCTTCACCGGGCAGTCAGCTGGGCAGTTCCTGCCCCTTTGTGCCACCTTCCCTCTACACCCTGAAACAACGGTTGGACAAAAGCTATCTGTTTGCATAAATACTGCAGGCACGGCTAGAAACCCCCTTTCGAGCAATGCCATTTCTTACTCTCTGTCTTACCATACAGCTGTGCCTAAGGGCCACTACAGCACATCGCTGGATGAGGTTGGCCTTAATTCCTGAAGCTGTCGGTAGCCAAAAAGTCAAGACATAACACAGAGATAAGAAGCTGGCCGGGTAGGCAAGAGGGAGAGGATAAACTACACCGAGAAGTGGTGTACACACAAAACGTTTGTGAAATATGACAGGTTTGGCAGAAATATTTCTTTATCTATGTATCTACACACACACGTGTGTATATATTACTGCTGAAAAAAGCTTCTTTGAACATGATGATTTTTTCATAATTTCCACCAGTTTGATGGGATTAACCTTCCCTTTCTAGCAAAGGATTGACTTCTTCAGATGAGTAGATAAAACAACTTGAACTTCTTCCTTGTCCTGATAAAACATCCAGATACAGAAATCTCTACTTTTTGAGGGCGAAGACAGACAGCTGGTCAATTCATCAGATAATTAGGCTGTTAATAAATTGGATACACTTCTTCCTCATCTAATAATAATCATGACAATCTCCCACACAATATTTCTCTATATTTTTCTTTTCACTTCACTATTTTCAAGCTCATTTGTGGCCTTTCTCCTTCTCACACTTGGTTCTCTTCAAGGCTGTATGCTTCTCCCTATAGAGCAATCTGGCATCCCTAAGAGTGATTAGAGATAGAAATCTGGCTCCCCTTTCTCATTCTTGCTTTCTTTCACTGCTTGACTGCATTCTGGAGAAAGGACCTTGATGCTCAGCAGGACCCAATGGTCCTGAACCAAGCTGAAGCAGTTCCCTTCCCACTCCAGATATATCTCATATTCTCTAAATCTACCTGGCAGTCCTGGGACTGCCTGAGCAACACTGGATCAAAATTTGCAAATAATTTCAATTAACAAACACAGAAATACAAAGCGTTGAATTTTCTATTCTTTAAGCAGAACATTCAGAAGTTTAATTCCCAAGCAATGTTTCAGACTGAGGAGCAATGTCATGTCTTCTGAAAGGAGGGTTATCAGTACCTGAAAATGACATGTTTCATTTTGCATCAAGCCAAGGAGAATGCCCCCATGAGTTGTCTCCAGTTTATTTATTTATCCAAGAGAAACAGATAAACAAAATGCACAAATGGGCTCCAATGGTTTTTTCTTTGCTTTTAATTTTGACTTTTTCATCCAGCAAAGCACAAAAATGAAATATCAGTTGAGCTCTTAAGATGAGTGTTCTCAAATTCAGTGTTGCCAGCCCCAGGGTTTTATGATGATTCCTACCCAGTTTACTAAATACCATAAAACTTCTCTTTCTTGAAGTATGCGGTCAGGTAAGAATCTCAGCTTGTTCCTTCAGAAAGTCTTTTTCAAGCTGTCCTAGTCTCATTGGAAAGATTGGGAGCATGGCCTAAGTGCCCACCGTTGGTTTAGTATCTAAGGGCAAACGAAAAGATCCCTAATGAGTGGCCTCTGGAGATCTTTTCCAACTTAATATTTGCTTTGCTTCTCTGTCATCCTCCCTTCAGAAGATAGTCCGAGGGTATTTTAGAGTCAGTCTCAGAGGATTTTAAGAGCTCATTGCTGGTATTGCAGCTCCCACAGATTTCAGTGAGAGATGTCGATGCTCGGACCCAATTCTTTCTGTCAAATCTTCATGTGCAAAACATTGCTTCGCTCCCTCACAGGGCCACTCTGGTCATTGAGAGTAAGGACCTGTCTGTATAACACACACTTCATGCAAGATTTGGGAAAAGCATCATTACAACCACCAGCAGGGAGTCCTTATTAGCTGACAGAATGGGTTTGCTGCTCAAGGCAGACACTCTGGTGTCTTTTTTTGGGGGGGTTTCTTTTTCATAGGCAACATCCTGAAATCCTCTTACACACTAAGAGGACTGAAAGCCAACAACATGAAGCTTTTGTAAATGTCTGGCGAACCCTGGGGCGTGAGCAGTAGTTAGTCTCTTTTGTCTTCACCAAGGCTGAGCTTAGGTTGTGACCGATGAAGCAAAGCTAAAACTAAGAAAGAAATGCACCTTTAAAAATCCCCGCAACCGAGGTCAAGAGTTAAGGACACAAAATGAAATCAGACTTAAGGAACAAAACAAAAAGAGAATAGGCTAAGGTTAAGGAACAAGCTAAAATGGATTAATCAGGCAAGAGGTTAAAACTACATAAATACAACTTTTTGCAAGTCCTCCAAAAAGCACAAACCCTGGTATGTATCCTTCCCGTGGTCACTGACTGGGTGAAGACCTTTGAATCTGTGTGTTTGTGTGTGGTTGCCTGAAACAGAATAGATGTCCGATGGCCACTGCTGCAACGGCGTGGCTGATGCTGACTTCTGATGTGGGCAACCGTGGGTCCACACCACCACACAGCCCCGTCTGCCACACCACAACAGCCTACTTGCTTGTTAATGTCTCTGCACTCCACTGATCTGTACGGAGCAGAACTCATTTCAGGCAATACTTTGTTTTGATTTAGCAACAATCGAAGGGAGAGCCTGGCAAAGGGCTGAAATGAGGGAAGTGGTCCATGACCCCTGACAGCCTGATTCCAGCCTCTCCCTCCTCCACACACTGTGACAGCTCCCACCTCAGTAGATGACCTCTAAAAGCCTACCTCCACAGCAGTGCTGAAAGCGAGGGCAGGTACAGAATGATGCTTTCCACTTGATTTGCAGGTTAGTTGCTTCACAATTATTGCCTTTAATCATTCTCAGTGAGATCTGTCTAGTTGCTTTTCTTTTTACCTATTTGTGTAATAATATTAATAATACTAATAATAATTACACCAAGATCTTTAAAAGAGCAGAAAATGAAAAAGCCATTTCCCATGCAAGCAGGTGAAAGGAAGTGACTACTAGGATGAGAAATGCTTCTTTGCTGTATGAAGTAGAAGAGGAATAATAGCAGGTGGCACGAGTAGGCTGGCACAGCTACTGCCCTGTGTAAGCCACTGGTTAAATGTGGGTGCTGGTAGGTAAAATAATGACCGGCTGCCTTCTTTTCCCAGTATAAACTGAAATAAAAGGTTTGCAAAGTTGTATGCTGATAGTATACACATTTCAATATAGCTACATGCATATTCATGAGTGAAAACTGTTCTACTTCTTAATAGCAGTTTATAGCCAAATGCCAAAATTCTTATCCAGAAAAATCCCTCATTTGTCGGGGTGGGAGATCTGCCCAAACTCAGGCGTTCAGGAACTGATTTTAAATGCATGCCACAGAAAACTGTTTCCTATTCCTCTCCATCTCCAGCACTAGATTAGCACTTAGAAATCCCAAAATTCAATAGTGGCAACTGTATTTTTTATACCTCCGGGAGCTGCAAATAATTTGGCCCAGAACAATAAAAGCTCTTCCTCCAGAAAAATCCTCTGCTGCACCATGCGGCTTCTCCAGTGGCTTGGTGTCTGGGAGCCCTACAACACGCTGGGCTTGCTGTTTGCTTACTCAGCCACCGCCCGGGACAGAGCCTGGAGGGGTTGGTGAACGGGAAAGCTGCAGAAGAACTGAGTTTGCACATTCCCTGAGTCCCAACCTGCTGGTTTGCAAATACTTCTGTATGCCAAAGGGCATTGGAAATCTAAGTCCTTGGCAATGCAGGATTTTGCAGCGGTTCCGAAGCAGCGTTTCCAAAGCGAGCAGCCCTTCTCAGCTCACTGCTGTTCTTTGTAGGGCAGGGCAAAAACAAGCCCTTCTTAATCACCCTGAAGTCAATGAGGGGCACTGCCACCCTGTCGCTCGATGATTAATTACTGCATCTGTAGGCAGGGCTGCCAGCAAACAAGTGGGCATCATCCATGACGCGCATGCAGCCGTGTATTTAACGGGAATTCTGTAGAGCCACGGCAGCTAGCACAGGCTCAGGAGGGAAAGGGGGTCCTTGCCCCAGTAAATCAGCATCTGCCATCCAGCAGCTGCAAGAACAACGAAGCTGCTTCAGAAGACAACAAGAGAAAACCCTTAAGCCACTGTAGGAAACCGTGTTATTATTCATCTTCTTCCCAGTGCATTCCACAAATATTCCCAAAATAATTTTTTCTATGGGTACACCTGAAGTCACTGGTGCTGGAAACTCATGAAACACACAGAGTGGGAATTGCACTGTTTCACTGGACTCTGAGAGATCACAACCCACAGCCACTGGGAATTCTGATTTTATGCATTTTTTCTTTATTTTCCCTAGCTGTAGGCACTGACAGAACTGGGCCGGGGCCGGGGGGCGGTGATTAGTTGTAAAGATATGGCATTTACATGTCCTCACAAACACACACAGCCCTGCTGCAAAGCTGTGCACAGGAGATTCACAGTAAGGGGCAAGTTAGGATTTCTTTCTTCTGAGCTGCTGCAGAGCTCCTTCTGGTATAAAAAAAAAAAAAAAAAAAAAAAAAAACCAATAAAAAACAAAAAACACAAAAAAGAAGATTTGGACTTAAACAAAGGTGGTTTTGAAGTATTACTTTTGTGTGACTATATCCTCTCCCAGATTGGCACACACCGGAGGGTGACATTGCAGTTACATCCCCTCCCCTGGGCCTATCCCCTGGCTTAGAGCACGCGCAGCAGAAGTGGGTGGCATTCACTTTTCATTGCTCCTTTGTCCCAAAGCTGGAGGCATCTTTTTGTTTTAACGGCACATTGTGTTCCTTGACAAGACAGAGCTAATGCCCTGAGCAGGATTCTATTCACACAGTAGCAGTGGATTAGAGATTTGATTTTCCTTTTTAACAAATCTGTATAGCAGATGGTATTGGGAAAAGAAAATGCATGTACTACAGGGATGTAGCAAGCTGCCCAAATCCCTGCCACACTGGGGATAGCACTAAAGGGCAGATATATGCAGGCTAAGAAATGATGAATACTGCCTCCAGTTAATTTCCCCTTTCAGAGC
This sequence comes from Ibycter americanus, assembly GCA_035590275.1. NCBI lineage: Eukaryota > Metazoa > Chordata > Aves > Falconiformes > Falconidae > Ibycter > Ibycter americanus. The sequence continues at coordinate 58,033,836 of JAVJGI010000064.1, read as the reverse complement.
AGAGAGACCCCATGTGCCCCCCAGCTGCCAGTGCTCTCCATAGCATCAGAGACAAGTCCAGTGGCATTCTAGCCTTAATGCCTGATGGGTTCCTGTTGCTGTTACTGCCCACCATATCCAAAAATGAAGTTACCACATTGCTAGGGTGTAACAGCTGCATTTTCTCTGCCCAGGTTTTTCTGACACAGCTAGATTACAGCCTGCACCTCTGTTAAGCTGCTAGTACAACTGTGTGAACAAATACTGTACCTACCTCTTTTAACTCATCTTGGTCACCAAGTTGGGGTAAGGGCTAAACACCTGACGTGACCTCAACCTCAGCTGAGACTGCTTGCCCAAAGGCACATGCCTGGCACATGTAACAGCAAGCACACCTCTGCAGCACCCCTTCTGCTGAAAGCCCCAGGGGGACCAAGGATCTGAGACACGAAGGATGTGCACTGCTCGTTTCCATGCTAGGAGAATATCCATTTGGACATTTAGTGAAGGAAATTTGGGATGGCACTGTCACCACCCAATCAGAATAGTCACAAGCTGTGTGAAAGTGAATTAACTTAGGGAAACTCTCCATATCTCTGGCACATAGCTGGACAAGACACTGTATGTAGGAACAAATACCCTTCCTTTCTTCATTAAGCTGCAATTTTTCTCCCCACTCACACAAAAAAATTTAAAGGAAACTGCCAACTGTCCCTGGATAAAATAGCATAACATATTGACAACATTTTCACTTCTTGGCCCTTGACATCCACTCACCGTTACAGGCTATTGAATAATGGAAGGAAAAGGGAGATGCTGCAATTTTCTCTACAACAGCTGCATCTGCTTTTTGTTGCGGTCAGCCTTATACTGGTTTCTTATAGCTAAGTAGCAACAGGAGGGCATTATCAGCAGCAGTGCCCTTATCAGACAAAGCCACAAACCCACCCAAAAGTCACTGCATAGATTGTTTCTTTTCACTGAGCAAAATACATTTCACTGCAGTTCTTTTTTATTAACGTATTTTGAAGCCTTTCTGTGCTGTATGCCTGACACTTAGTCAGTGTCCTTTGCACTGACTGCTGCTGTAAGTTACTTCTTTGGAAAAAAAATTGTCTCTTTCAGAGAAATAATTGGAAGAGGGAGATGGAGGGTGACCTTAACTCTGCAAATTCCCCTGGATTTCGTGCAACAGGATGGGGGACGTCACTCCAAGGGTTCGGATAGGGGGCAGGGTCCCTCTCTTCATTTATGGTACTGTCTAAGGGACAATGGAGAATTAAATTTTATCTGTGAAATTTTGCAAGGTAAAATAAAGAGGTCCATGTCCCCCAGAACAGTGAACCTGGAGTGCTGTAGTGGGTGGCAATGCTCCCTCCCTTCTTGGACCACCATCACTGCCCGCCAAGCAAGAGGCAAGAGAGAACTCTGAGTCAGTTCTTGCATTCTCCCTGCTGGCAGTGAGCAGCTGGCAGCTCCTTCCTGCAGCACGGCCCTTCTCCCCAGGCAGCGGCTTTGCTGCAGCGGTGGATGTGTAGGTGGGAACTCTGCTCCTTACCCACTCCATACCTTGCTTTCTCCTTGCCTATCCAGCTTGGAGGCATAAGAAGCAGCAGTTATGCAGACAAATGTCCTTTCCCATGAACAAGTGAATCAACGGCCACCACAACTGACCCGGCAGCAGGAGACGACTGCTTTATGCTCTTTTATTTCATTACCAGACCGGTCAGGAGGATGTGTTACACCCTGAATTTTTGTACAGACAGAAGGAGAAAATTCATAGCAACATTCAGAGACTTTGTCTCTCACTCCTGCCTCTCCCTTTTTCTATTACTTTTCTGCCGGAGACTGAGTTTTGTTCCAGACAAGTAACCTATGGCAGCCAACTCAGCCAAGAGGGCACTCGGTTGGAGTGTCTTGCACAGACAATGAGAGAATTGCTGGCAGTGGGGGACAGACAGGGACGTGCAGAAAATTACAGCAATGAGAAAAAAGTCCTCCAGAAATACAATCCAAATATTTCAGCTCTGTTTCAGCAGCCGTCTCGGAAGACTCTGTTAAAGCAAGAATTTTTGTGCTGTGACTTGTTACCTAAAAAATAAATAGGGAACAAGAAGCAAAGTGCTCAGGCTGGTGTATCTGAATGAGACAGCAACTTTTTTTTATGGATACAGAATCTCAGATTAACAAGGAGGTGCTTCTGACATGTTTTAGGAGTGGCTCCAGGGACTTCCTGGACACATAGATTTTCAGAGCTGTGTGTGTTTAAGTGCAGCCCCATCAGGTCCTATACAGAGAGATGCATTTCACATCAGCCAGAAGGGGGAAAAACGCGAGGCCATTTCTGCACTTGCTTTGTCCTTGCTGCTGTCTGTAGTTCTCCAGAGCTGGATTGAAAGTGTTTATTCAAAACAATATAGTCACGGTGATGGATGGTCATTTCCAGTATTCACACAAATGCTTTCTTAACTCATTATACCCGACAGGTAATGCTGGAGGAAATAACCATGAGGGGTCTTAATGCAACAAGCATTTAAATACGTGTGTAAACATTTTGTTGATTTATGCTGAGAAACAAGCAGCTTCTGGGAGTGTGTCTTTACAAACCAGTATGGGAATTCTTTGAGGTTTATCTTTTTGGGTTTTTTTGTTGTTTTTTTTTCTTTTTCTTGTCGGTCTGTGCTTCTGATAGCTTTTTACATGGCCAAGAATAAATCAGAGGATGGTCTCCTTAATTTCAAACTGGAAGAGCCTAAAATTGTTGTAGTATCTTGTGACTAGAAATCTCAGGCTGAGTTTCCCAAGCAGTTCTCCTTCCCCTTCATTTCTGAATATTAAAGGGGAAATCGAGAATTGTTTTCACTGTGGGAAAATGCATATACTGGTTGCATTGTAACATAAAATATACACTGTCATGAAAATGTCAATTTTTTTTCCCTGTCAAATGTGTTCTGGTGAGAAGCAATGAAGTACATACCAGAGATGATGAGACCATACCACTCCTTCTCATCCTTTTGCTGTAAATAGCCTCCAATTATTATTATCTCAGACCTTCAGCTCAACTCTCTAATGGAAAGGTTTTGCTTTAGCAAATTCAGAGTGGCCTTGGAAGTGTGTTTATTATGAAAAGCTTCAGGAGCAAAGAAAGGATTCGGTAAAGAACTTGCTTGGGTGAGAACTGCTTTATGCAGTTCCCATGCCAGTGAGCGTAACATATAGCCCATGCAAACATCAGTCTTACAGACGCTGTGGATGCCTCTGCTTGGTGAGCACTGGAGTCACTGGGGAGGGGTAAAGCAGCTGCAGCTCTCTTGGTCCTCCTACCCTGGGGAGCTGCAGCTGTCTTCAAGGAGCTGAAGACAGTGGCTGGTGCTTTCAACACAGAAAGGCATCTGCTAATCGGAAGAAGGAAGGCAGCTCGGAGGACGTGATAATCACAGCCCATCACTAATGCCGCTAACAACCTTTCTCAGTCATCTCCCTGACAGTGTATCTTTTTCTGCCTCATTGGAGGCTGGGGCGGGGAATCGGGATTGTTATTCATATACCCAACTGCGTTCTTTTTTCAAACAGGATTCCAGATGGCCAACGATTTTGATTCAGGTGAACAGCTCATTTAGCAGTATTGGCTGACGATTCAGCGATTTCAAGAGCAAACAGCAACTCAGAAGCAAAAAAACACAGGGGAGGAAGCCATAAAATGTTGAAATAGTGGTGGATGTGCGCCTCAGTCTTGCCTTAGAAAGAGGCTTATGAATTTTAAGGGTCTTCAGACCTACCTTGAGGAAACCTTTACTCACCATCCAGCTGCATGTACATATGAGTTAAAAAAGAACTGGAACAGGCTTTATTGAATATTTTAGGACAATGAAATTTTTTTTCATAATACATCCATCATGCAAAATGTCAAATACGGTTTGCAGAGAAAATCAAGCAGGAGCCAAAGAGGAAAAGAAGGTCTGAAGGTGAAAGGGCAAGTCCCACTGAGGAGTGACAGAATGTTGGAGAGCAGGGCTCCTCCATGCCCTTGGCTGTTTATTTATTTTTATAGCTGGTAACTGTATATTGCAGCAGTGATATATTTATATATTTATTTATTTATTTACACACTTAGATTTATGGAGAAATAAACGACCCTGAAGTTGTTTATTGGAAACTTCCCTCCTCCTCAAGTCGGATATTTTACTACTTATACTGTGTCCCTGGTGGAGCGGAGAGAGCTGCTTTTTGGTAGCTACTTTTCCTGCACGTAAAGATTTGCAGATTCAGGGTCTTCATTTGTTTCTTGGGGTTCAAGGCACAGATTTTTCTCACTTGACTTTGTTATTCAGCAAGCAATTTAGGCAGATCTTTGGCAATGGGAGCAGGATTCGCTGAGGACATTCATCCAGACACCCATGTCCCACCCCAGCAAGACTCATGAGGCAGAAGGAAGCAGCCCACTGCTGTGGAGCCTCGAAGACTCTCCTGGCTTCCACAGCTGTATATTTAATCACTGAGTAGCTGCACTGGGATCAGAATCATTCCCCACTATAGATTTATACCAGTGAATATGTAGATTTTTCCCTTTACTGTTGCTACTCTTAATTAAAACCTTTACAGGAGCAGAATGCAACCCAGTATGATCATTTCCAGGAAGGGCAAGTATTAACTAAGCTCCTAACTCTTGGATGAACTCTTCTTTTTTGCACCATTGTGTTATGAAATGGGGTCTCTGAAAAGGTTTATTAGCCTAGATTTAGACCCAGCTGGTTTCATAGTAATGGGTCCCTCTTCACATCAGCTGCATTCTCAGAGGGCAAAGGCAATTAGAAAGCAGTGGAAAAGAAACACTACTGTATTTACAGTCTTAATAGTGTTGGCTTGATGCCCTGACTTCCTATGAAATCTGCTTGGAGGATGGCTATTAAAAACCCAAGAGTGATTGACGAAAGAGTGAAGAGTCTCCCCTTCAGGTCGTGGGTTTGCCCTCACGCCGGCATGGCAGCGATGAAAGCTCATCCCCTGGCTGGCTCTGCCGGCCCCTGCGGCCGCGTCTCCGTTAAAGGTTTCCCTCTGGGTGCCCCTGTGAGGCAGTGGGGAAGCCTGAGCTGCCACAGGGGCAGGAGGAGCAGCAATTTGGCATCAATCTTAGAGATGCCGGTAAATGGAGGAACTACCATAAAGTCCTCCCCTGAACCAAAAGTAGGTATTTTTATGTACTGCATGGCTACCTGCTCCCTGGCTATGAAAAAAAGGGAAAGAAAACCTTGGGTCAGTGCATTCTCATGAATGAGTTTAAGATCTTGGTTTTATAGTCTCAGATAGTTCAGTATAGCTCCTGGGTTCCATATGGCTTTTCACTAATTTCTGACAAGTATTTCCAGTACAAATAATGCCCGGGACGTGGGAATAGCATTTATTTGGTACAGAGGGTATCAGTTCAACCAGTCATTTCCATAGCATGAAGGCAGAACATGTCTGAAAAGAAAAAAAGATAGCAACATCCCAGTAAAGAATACTAATCCCGTAATTAAACAAATTATTCCTTAGGACAAAGAAATATTCAAAGGTCATTCTATTATTATTTGTGCCTAGGAGATTTCCTCTCTTATTCTGATAAAAATAAAAAGAATGCAGTTTGTAAATATCTGTTACTTTTCAGAGAAAAAAAGAAAATCTGGGATTTTTTCTCTTTTGTCCTTCCATTGTTATTTTGGTTTTGACATAAATAGAAAACATAATACATAAAAAATCACTACAAATGCAGGCAATCTTAAAAGATCAATAAACAGTTCAGTGGATCTGAGAGAGAGCAGTCTTGCAACCTTCCAAAATGGCATCCTAATGTTCTATATTAATTAAATACAGATTTTCAAAAGGCAGTTAACAGAGCAAGTACAACCCAGCAGGTTGGGAATGTTGATTTCTCTTCCCTAATTGTGTTGTGAAGCCACCTCCACAGATAATAGAATAACAAATTAGCATGGAGGACAAAAGAGCATAGAAATGATACAAATGAATAACAAAAAACTGAGGTGGGGAATAAGAAAGCGGTGGTGACTAAGCCGTGCTGACTTCTCCTCCTCTCCCTCATCCACTTGCACAGACGTGGCCCAGAAGCCCTCCAGGGTCCCAGTGCCACCCAGCAGCCCCTCACCCTGTACCACCGCATTGTCCCCGAGCCCGCAGTGCCCACAGATATTCTTATTTAGCTGCTGTTTATTGCAAAGAAAACCCTCCCTCCTTGTCCACCCACCCTTTGCTGTTTGCTTCCAGCTAAGACATGGAACACACGTTCTCAGAGTTCCTTGGCTTAAATTTAATTTTTGAGGCAATCAACTTCAACAGAGCTGCTGATTGCAGCAGGACAGGGATTAGCTCCTATGTGAACACCTGAAATAGCAATTCTCCACCTTCACGGTGCTAGTCCACACATGAATTCACTGCAGCTGTTGTTGGAGGAGAAAAGGGCTGCTGTTTTATTTTAGGGAACATCTCAACGAACAGGCTTTTTCAGGGTTTTTTTTTTCCCTACAAACTTTGAATTGTCTCTCCAAGTACCCACAGAAATCAACATTCAAAACCTGTCACAGAGCTTTGATGCTTTTTTTAATCATCAATCAAGCTGGAAGACGGCGACAGGATGCGGTGTCATGTTTGTGGCGTCGTAATGCAAGGCTTCAAGGATGTGCTAAAACTACCTAAAAGTTTTCAGATTCAGTTTGGATAAGCACTTTAAAATAATCTCACTGTTCAGCTAAAACCCTCCGAGCTGGACATACTTCAGGCACAGCCTTTGCCGCAGGATTTCCATTTCAGACTTGCTGAAAGCACCTCGAGGAATGATAACTTCACAACTTTCTTCCTTGGGCCACTTGAAATGGGAAGTGCATAGAAATGTAAAGCAGTGGAAAAGGAATCAAAATTTTTCAGTGTTTCTCACAGTTTATATCATTTGAAGGCATGGTAGAATTTTTAGGAGATTTCTCGTTTCACTGGAATAATTTTAACCCTCTCTGACACTGAGAATAGGCAGTGATTGCCTGGAGGTTTCCAAAATAGCTAAAAAAATGGCATCCAAAGTTCTTAAAAAAAAATCACACTTTGATTAGACCTGAAAATTGCAAGCTTCTCTTCATTGTAGTGCTCTAGATTAATTCTGATGTAACATCAATTTTTCTCCAGGCTCTGGCTGAGAGTAAAACCGAACATCTATTCAGCTTTTGTGATGTCCGTGTTACATTTGAAAAGTAGAAACATGCAGAGAAAGCTAGCAAAGAGGGAACAAGACACTGCTGCCTTTCCATTTGGAGCGAAGAGGGCTGGCAAAGCCTGGCCAGTTGTGAGAGCTCATTTCTTCCTGCAGCCCGTGTCCTCTGAGGCACAGCCAGAGACTTTACTGCCTTATCTAACCCATGCATAGTTTTTTGCATGCCTTTCTCTTTCATATTCTAAATCGTATGATCCTGCCATGATACAGAAGTTAGGTCTGCATCATCTCTCTTGTCCAGAGCTTGCGCTGGACCCTCTGAGCCACCTGGGAGCTGGACATCCACCTTAGCGTACAACCTTAGTCGCAGTCATCTATGAGCGGGGTGAACCTCTGCCAGGCTGCAAACGGTAACGGCTTTGCTGGGGTCACTGGGATGCCACAGCTCTCCCATCTACTCACACTCTCTTTCCATGGCTGGCTTTTCAGCTTTCCGCTGTGGCTTGTGTTTCTGCTTCCCTCCCCTCTGCTGCGCTTGCTGGTGAAGCCAGCTTGGTGTACAGGTGCTGCCAGTCCCACTGGGTCCATGCACAGCAGCTGGCAAACCCTCTCACACTTCTCCGCTGCAAATTTCAAGTCCACCTGCCCTTCTGCCTTTTCCAGCCACCTGGTCTTTTAGCTTTTTTTGTTGTTTGTGGGGTTTGGTTTTCCTAGAGGCAAGAAATCCACCATCCAAAACAGCGCTGGGCAAACCCGACTCTTCAGTGACTGTACAGCTGTGTTACGGGTCATAAAGAGAGGAACAAAAGCATCGTGCTGGACAAGCAATTTCTGTGAGACTCACAGGCTGTGCCTCAGGCTCTGAAGACAGGAGACAGAGGGGACGATAATTGTTGGTTGGCTAGGCAGGACACCCATTTCATTACTGCATTGGCAACCTCCCCAAAGAAACACTGCACACAACCAACCCATCAATTCATATTTAAGCAGTAAATAAAGAAGATAAATGAGCAAAGGGAGTTTCTTACTCCTGAGCAAAGAATTTGTTACTCCTACAGTACTATCCTATTGCCTATAGCATAATCCTATTGCCCTGAGGTTTCAGCAGGTGCTGGCAGGTACTGTCCTCTCTCCTTTCCCATAAACCTAAGTGGCACATAAAAGGAAAGACTTTGAAATGGTTTCTCAGAAGTGCTGAGCATTTTGGAATGCTCTATCAACAATATGTTTAATGGCACTAGATCAGATACAAGCAGTAATGACTCTGTTGAGTTATGCTGTGCAAGAGGCTACTGAAGACATTGTAGTTCCCATTCCCCAGGCAACTAGAGCATCCTTCTTGAAAAACTCCCATCTGGCAATGCCTGATAAAATCCAGCCGGGACATAGTGGAGTATACCAGTGGGGAACGCAGTGAGAAGACCTTAAAGACCAGAAAACTGCCAGGGAGGAGCAGACATTCATTGTGAGGGTCTGTGAGTGATTCATGTGCATGCCCATGTGCTCTTTAACCTTCAAGGTTCTTTCTCAGGGTCTCACCATTCCTAAGATAACAGGAATGTTCTCATGTGTAGGACATAGTACTGTTGTGCTAGTCTGAGTACAACACGTCAAATGCTCTGGAGAATTCCAAGACATGTTTTGTTAAACAGTTTTCTGACACTTCCATATTGACCTCCAAGCAGTGATGAAAAGTGTGAATGCCCATTTTCTGATTCCATGACTGTAGAAAAAAGAAATGACAGGAATATAAAGTCCAAAAATGGATGAATTTGACTGAGTCTGAGTAGATCTTAGATACAAAGCCACCAGCCTCGGTTCATGGTTATGATTAAAGTGCCAAGCAATGAACTGCAGGAGCGCATCCAGGCTTGGAATCTTCCTGACCTAAGACATGAGGAGTGATTGTGTTTGTCTCACCCTTCTCCTCCACACCATCCTGAAGAGCTGGCTGCTGAACTCTCCCCCCCCAGTGCATGAGAACCAAAAAGGGGCTCTGAGAGACCTTTTGTGCAAAGTTTGTGTGGGTTGAGCAGTTTGAAAATGAAACTTCCTCCAAGTAAAAACATCCATAATTTCCTCCCAAATGCCTCCTCCTGAACTGAGGAATAAAAATTGCAGAATCAACAGAGGCATCTATTTTCCCTAAGGCGATTCACAGGAGCTGACCTAGCAAAAGCTTGTCTTTGTTTTGCTGCTATGGGTTTTTTGTTTTGCTTTGTTTTTGTTTTATTTCTAATGGTACCAATCTAGCTGTCCAAACTGTCTCTGTTCCCATAGAATAATAATCAACTTCCTAGTTCAACAGCTTTATGTCATGAATATTAAAAAGAATGTCTGAATAACACAGCTCACCAGCATTGTGTCTTATCCATTCCAACCTCATGAAAGAATTTAGAAAAGTTAAGGCATCAACTAAATATTTTTAAAAGGGAAGAATGATGACAAAATTTGATGACACACAAACATATTAGCAGCGGGAATACTAATTTACAAATATTGATATTCTTATCTGGGAGGTGGACAAATTACTTAGGTTTTCCTCAAACCAACATAGTCTATATAACAAACCTAGAGCAATATAAGTTACAACACTTTATTCTCTGTTATCTTAGAGCTGCTTTAACAAGAATCTTTTATCTTTTCATTCTGTACAATTTTAGTGAAAGTCTTAAATTAGCTTCTGTCTACCTGACAGAAAGCTATTTATCCCCTTGTAGGTGTGATCTCTACATTTAGGACAAACTGTGTGTTCAGTTCCATGCAGAACCCTTCACATGCTGGGGACCACGAAAGATAGATTACTGGAAGGTGAGGCAGTTGTCATGCCTGACAGTGGATCACCTGTACCCATGCACGTTAAAAACCATATGGGCCAGGACAGCACGGGATATTTGGCTGTATCTACAAAGGGCTGCTTCTGTTGCCGCTTCTGTTGCCTATAGCCCTGAGAAGTGTTCCCTTAAACATTCTGTGCAAAGCAAAACATTATTCAAACCTCTTCATGGGCAGGTTGCACTTTATTATACCACCAGTTTAGCTGTCAGCTTAACTTCGGTGAGAGAGGGCTGCCTAACGGGTATTTAGATGTCAAGAGAACAGCAACAAGGGTATCAGGGTTTGATACGAACTTCTGCAACACTTGGACTGAAGGGATGATAAAATAGCACCTGGAATTCTATTTCCCAAGGCTGAAGCAAGCTATATTGACTGTGCGTGTGCTGGTTCACTGACTCTGCTAGCAGTAAGGAGGGAAAGGAAGGGAAAGGAGCAAAGAGAGAGGGAGGCAGTGCTAGCCAAGTTGGGAAGATGGGATAGGGGCCCGAGAAGAGAAGGCATATGATGGGACTCTCAGGTAAACTTTAGGGACTTTTTTGGGAGCTGCTTAAACATTTCCTTAATTGTAAGCACATCAGAAATCTAAGCAGGCTTTAAAAAGTAAAAGCCAGCAGTTATTAGACTGCAAACTGGAAACAATAACTTACATTAATATAAGAAATAAAATCAAAATAAGACAGAAAGAAAATAAATGGGTTCATTAACCCACAATGCTTCCACACAGCAGGTCAGGTCTCTGCAGGTGGCTGTCAGATTAGCAAGTCAGCCACTTTCTGGGTGCACATTTTTTGCTCCGGTTCTTTCTCAAGAAGCCACCCTACCCTTGCATGCTCTGTACCTTCCAAGGGGCACCCTAACCAGGTTAGTACACCTTAACCTGGTTAGTTCCCCCCGAAGCTGGAGGATGGCAGACACAGTGGGCCATGAGGGTGGTTATCTGTACCAAATACACTCAGACAACAAATACACCAGAAGATCTGCTTCCTGTAAGGTGTGAGATGGCAAGAAGAAAAGAGGAAAGGTTAGCAGCAGTGAAGCTCAGTTAAATTGAGAATCAGATCCTAACTTTTTCCCTGGTTTTTTCCTTTTAACGAGAGTCAGCAAAAAAACCACCCTTCCCACCCACTGGACTTGTGTATCTCTCCAATAAGGACCCTACCTACTCTGTGCCTTTCTGCTTCCCTTTCTCTAAGCCCTTGTGCTGCTGGTTTTGCTACTGCCAATGTGAAACCATGACCCTGGAAGTGGAACTGCTGCTCTCTCCTTGCTGAACTCAACATGCAGGGCAGGCGACGTGCAGCAAAGCCTGTCAAGCCTTCATTTAACATGATGGAGAGCCTTGCCAAGGAGAAACACTCCCTTATTCATCACCATGCTGCTAACACCCTGCACAGAGACCCAAAATGGTTGCTTGGTGAAAGATAAGGTCTTGCTGGCATTTAACCTTCCCTCCTGGGTTGCAGAACAGGGAAACCGTGATTAACAGCCAGCACCTTGCTGTGTGCTGGGAACTGAGCTCTGCCCTCAAAGGATGTCCACGGAGCTGAGATACCAGAAGTTATCGTGGCTTTGGTGTCTTTTATAACTGCATTAAAAAAATGGGTATTGTTGACGAATGGGTTTTCCAAGTGTGTTATATTTTCTGTCTGCACTATTGGCCTGCCCAGCTTGCTAAGCCCAAGATTTCTTTGCCCACTGGATCACCGAGGTCAAGAGACTTGTCCTGAGGTGACAGGGCAGAACAGCAAGCCAAAAAGCTGTCACATTCTGCCTGGCAGAGCAGGCTGCATCTCCAGTGGGCAGGTAGCACCTGCAAAGCGCTGCCCTGGGCGTGGATATGAGCCGGGACACAACGGGTTAAATGAAGTGCTTGTTACCCTTAAACTCAACACAGGTGGTGAAAGGGAGGGGGGAGGTGAGGGGGGTTGCTGGGGAAGGTTTATAAGGCTCCAGGAGGGATAAGAGCAGAGCTGTGCCTGTCCCAGCCCTGCTGGATCTCCTGCCTGTTGACCTGCTGCAAGCTGATCCTCGCTTCAGGAGGGATGAGGTCAGCCGTGCTTCTGACTGCAAGGTGGGACACAAGAGGGTTACTGAGAGTCTGACTGATGGTGTCTGTTACCCTGAGTTTAAACATCAGTTTTCTGCAAATAAAGGGGTTGGAGTGTATTTGTGAAGCACCTCTGTGGGTTGTGTGGAGAGGACTGAGTAGCTGGGATGTCTCCTGGGGGATGCTCAGTTGTGGTGTAGCAACTGGGATGCTTTGGTGCCTAGGGGGTTAGCTGGAGGTGGTAAAGGCCGTCTGAGGAGGTGGGGGAGGATTTAAACCTGGGCTCTGAGATGAGTGTGGCTGGAGTGGTGTTAATGATTTGCACCTGGTGGTGGTAATTAGCAGTGCTGGGAGGCACATGTGTTTGCAGGGATCTCCTACCCTGGAAGCAGTGAGCACCTCTCCCCTTTTGCTGCAAAAAATGATTTTCTCGAAGGTGCCTAATCTTGGGGGTGTGGTGTGGCAGAGGAGCTAGTTGGAGGTGTTTTGAAGGAACGGTTTTTACCTTATAAACATTGGTTTTGATAAAACTAAAGCATTGGGTTGCTCCAGGGTATTCTTAGTGATTTGTTTCTGCTGCTTTGTTTGTCCTCTGCGCTGGCTGTTTTATTCCGTATCACTTGGGCTCCAACAGTAGCATGGTGTGAGCTATCCTGGCTTTTTCCAGCACTGCTGAAAAAAGTTACTTCATTGTCTCTTACATCAAAGCAGCCTTGAATTCCTGCTGCCCAATATCTTCACGGCAGCTTCCTCGGGAGCTACCAGGAAAGCTGTAGGTGACTTGTTTTGACTTGTTCTCTGTAGGTCCTTGCAGAGAGGCAGGTGACAGGGCTCTGGGCTTCCCCTCGGGGTAGCCTGCAGCTCAGAGCCAAAGAGGTGAAAATAACCCAAGGAGGTGGTCTGCTGGAGTTCTGCTCAGAAGGCAGCTGTGATTTCATGCTGTGCAGGTCATAGTGCCAGTTTATAAGGGGGAGCCTCCATCCTCCCTCTCACTAGCTCCACTGGTCAGTTGTCTGTTCCCTTCCCCATAATGTTTTTTGTTCCTCAGCTGAGCTGTGAGGCTGCAACTGGTGCTGGAGGGGTGGGGGGAGGGTTTGGGATGTAAACAAGCACTGGCATGAGGATTGAGGAATGCTGTTACATTAGTATTGCTGCTTTGGATGATGTATTGTGGGATCACAGCCTCCAGCCACACCCGTGCCAGACCTCTGATTCATCCTGCTGCTTGGATGAAAGGTGAAGCAATCTGGAAAGGCTGGTGCTGGGGAGTGGACCAGCATTTGACCGCGTTGTTTCATAGTCTGGGAAGTTATTGGTCTTGTATTAGCTTGACACTGGCAGGTCTTTGTCTCTGAAGTGCTGTTTACATCTCTCAGTTTTAGAGAAGCCAATAATTTAGTATGAGTTGGCAATAATTGTAGAGCACTGTAATGAGTCTCTCAAACTACAATGTAACTAGTCAGCTAATAGCCACTGAAATCCCTTTCTGTGTAATGCTGTAGATACCTTGGAGAGATGAAATAGATATTCTTTGTTCTTTATTAAAGTTTTATGGTAAAAGCTTTGTTCTTTGTCTCAAAGCCTGCTTTTTTTGTCATTCTAGGGAAAAAATTTCAAAACTGAAACTAAGCTTTTAAAGCTCTTTGTGCATCTTAAAGCACATTTTTATGTTAACTTGCAGCCCTGGAAAATGAGTCCATTGCTCTCCTCTGTTGCACAGAGGAGGGTGGTCAAGGAGGGCTTTAAGTGTCCTACCCACAGTTCCTCCAGGGACATCATGCCTCAGTCACACTTCCATTTAAGCCTTTGGTGTTGTCATACTGCAGTACTGTGTTGGTAAAGTCTCCCAGTGTAGCCTGGGAGTGCATACTGGCTCAGGGCATGAGCTGAGCAAGCTCAAAGCTGTGTTGTGTTAGGGTGATGCTGATAACTGTTAGTTGGGCTTGCTGAGCACCAGCTGAGTGCCATAGTAATGTCACCGTATGGGTTTGATCTGTGCCATACCCACTCCTGAGCTGGTAGAGATCCCAGGCCTGCCTGTAATCTACCTGTGTTGTGTGGATGTAGTTTAGGACTTGCTGCTCTTTATTGCAGTTCATTAAAAAAAGAAATCACATCAGCAATGTGCAGTTCTGCCACAAAAGCTTTGACCGTTCTGTTATGGCTCTACTCACTACAAAACTCTCCTCCACTTAACTCCTTAAGCTGGCAGAAATCAGCAGTGAAGACCCAGCTGAAAAGTGATTTCATTAGTGGAGTCAAGCTCAGAAATGAGAAGCTGGAGAAGAGCATCCAGCTTTGAGCAGACCTTGCCTCCCAAAGCTCTGGGTGGGTGCAATCTTTCCGCTGAGGCTTCTGTGATGCTGAGGTGCTCTTCCTGGTGATGCCAGAGTGGCTTCCTTGACAGATGGCAATGAATTGACAGCTTAAAAGGGCTCTTTGCAGAAGCAAGTGACATGTAGAAATGTTCTCTGACTAATGGAGATAGAATTGGTGTCACTGAAGTAGATAGTGGACTCTCCAGGCAAATCTGTTACTTTGAGTTTGTGTAAAGAAACTGCCTGAGGACTGTTCTGGGTTACACACTGTGCCTGAATGGGGGGGTGGGGGAGTGGTTTAGCAGGTGAGACTGGAGGAAGTGATATGCTTTGCGTAGAGAATGGATAGTTAAACAGTTGTTGGGGAGTTTTGTCATATTTGCATGTCTGATACCTTGTCGCAAATGGATGCTTCATTAATTTTTCTCCCTGAGCTTTCCTCGTTGTGGACCTTGTTTTTGTGCTTTGAAAGATGGGGTGCATCACTTTATGCAGGGTACTTGGGAGATAATCTAACATTTTCTGGGATCCTCAGCCAGGGTTCAGCTACATGGCATTTTTCATTTTAAGAGTCCCTCTGGCTATTTGAACTTGGCCCTGATTGCTGTCAACAGCAATTGGCAAGAGGGTTTTATCTACAGCTATAATCTGCTCCTTGTCACTAGAGCATTAGCAGACAGGGTTTCTCAATTCCTGCTTTGCATAAATGCTTTCTCAGAACTCCGGGAAGCATTTTTCCATGCCTCAGTATTATCATTTAGGCCAAGTGTCTTTGCCTACCCTTCTGTGGAGATGGAGCACTGATCCCTGCTAGGGTGCACGTAAGCCCTGGAGCTTCCCAGAGGAAACTTGTGCTGCATGATGGATAGTAAATAGAAGGAAATCTGTTCAGAACTCTTTTCAACTGAGAACTACTTATCATGACTTTGCAACTTTGACCTCTACCAAGATTTCTTTTGTTTCCCTACTTCTTCCTTCCTGGCTGCTGTGAAGTCCTGCCCCAGCAAAAAGAGGATGGCTGAAGAGGATTTCCCAGCCCCTCAAACTGTAATAAAAGAAGCCAGAGCTCACCAGTGTTGTGCCTTAAGTTGCCATAATGTATGCTTTGAAATGAAATACTTTAACTCTTTACAAAAGTAAAGGAGTAAAACTATTTATATTTCTAGGAAAAGGATCTCACACTTCTGCAGCCAGTTCTATAATGCAGCTACCTCTGGACAGAAGGCAGGAGCAGTGTAAGGTTCACTGGGCATAGCTTGACAACATGGGATATTTTTCTTGTGTACTTTGTGAAATGTGTATCTGCAGCTGCATCAGGACTTCTGTGCTACACCTAGAGTATTTCTATCTTAGTGCAATGATTGAACAGCAATAACAAAATAAGAAGCAAAGCAGATGGCAGTACAGAAATATCCTTGGTTTATTCAGATGAGCCCAGAAGAATGAATATCTTGATGATGGATTTGTGTGTGTTATTAAGCATGTAGGTTAGCCACTGCTCTGAAGATTTTGTCTGCTCAACAGAGTATGTAAACCTTTAAACATAGACCACTATCGTTGCAGTTATTTGTGTTGAAAGTATCCTGTTATAAATGGTTTAGTAGCATCCATTACCAGTAATAGGACTGATATTGATGGGAGATTCTGTTAGTGACTGATTTAAAAGAAGCTGCGCTCAGAGTAGCCTCAAAGCAATCCTTGGGTTTTTTAGTCATTTTTTTCCCTCGAATAAAATCTATAATTCTATTTAGATTATGCCCAGACTATCATCAGGTAAGGCAATTGCCTTTTTCAGTTTAAAAATATATGCCTAAATTGGTTTGTCTGCTACATGTACATTTCTTGAATGGCAAGGCTTTGAAATACGAACTGTTCTATTAAAAAAATAGTCCTGCAGCTAGTAATAGGTACAAATAGAAATCCTTTACCTTAGAACCCTGGCAAAAATAGCATGTGAATAAGTGTTACTGTGTACACATGGTGTTTATAAGTTTAATGTTGGTTGGGGACTTAGTCCAAGTAATTCCAGAGTTCTTGTAAGTGACCTTGCACCAAAGGCATTAATGTAAGCCCTTGGTAGGAATGGATTTTGTAGATGAAACTGAAAATAGAATGAAGCTTAATTAAAAGCAGGGTTTTCAGGTAGGGTTTTTACTATTTTGATCAGCTCATCTACTGTCCGTGCTGTGTAAGCCCTATTATAGAACAAGCATGAAATCTAACCATGGTGGGAGCTTGTCACCTGCAGGGCTAAAGCCAATACCAGGCTACGGCTTCACTGGTCACAACATTCCAGGCATTATCAGCTTGCATGGTTCTCTGCTACCCCACCAGTGCTCAGCTGGGCATCCCTTCTGTGAGCTCAGGTGTGACATGCTTGTGCAGCAGCATTGTGAATCAGAAAAAGGAACATCTGATTTTTAAGGGGGAGAAAAATGAGATTAGTGGTTTTTTTCTCGAATTCCTAATCTGGATCACAGCATGGTAATTCCTCCTGTAATACTGGCACAATCAGAGGGGTTAGCATGCTGGAAACACGTAAGGAGTGAACAACAGATAATAAGGGAACGAGAGTGACTGAAATCGGTGTTTGTTACAGTCTGAGGTGTTAATAGTGGAACCTACAAATCTGACCTCTTTCACAGGCAACTTGTTTTTTGAATGTGCATGTTACTTTAACCCTGTAATGATACATTCTGCCAATCTTAACTTGTCATGAGCACTACTTTGGGGGTTCTTTGTTGTTAACAGGCAATATCTGCTCTTATAGGCATCAGCTGTGTTGCATGGGTGTAACTGGGGGAGAGGGGAGTACTTGCTTCATGTCTTTGTGCAAACTGCAAAATCCACATGTGAAATAATGTTGAGCCTGTGCATGGCTGTTTCCCTCATGTGGAACATCAGTGTCTTGATCCTCTTTTTGTGGTGATGTTCCTCTAACTCTGCCAAGCTTTACACTCTGAAAAGAATAAGAAACATTAGGAATTATGTCATTCAATAGGACTAATAACTGAAGAGTGATTTGTTATCCATATACTTAGCTTATCAAATTGCTGGTATTTTTGCTCTTAACTAATTCCTACAGGGAATAAAGAGCTGAAAACCTGAGGGTTTTGCAACTTTATTTTAAAATGTGATTTCTTTACTGAGTACTGTGCTGGCTTTGGCTGGGGTGGAGTTAATTTTCTCCATAGTAGCTAGTGTGGGGATGTGTTTTGGGTTTGTGCTGGAAATAGTGTTGGTAACACAGGGATGCTTTTGTTATGGCTGAGCAGTGCTTACACAGAGCCAAGGGCTCTTCTGCTCCTCAC
>JAVJGI010000064.1:58001775-58015927 GCA_035590275.1 Ibycter americanus | reverse complement strand
TGCCTGCCCATGGGAAGGAGTGAAAGAATTCCTTGTTTTGCTTTGCTTGTGTGTGCGGCTTTTGGTTTACTTATTAAACTTTCTCAACTCACACTGACTCCCATCCCACCAGGGGGAGTGGCAAGTGGCTGTGTGGGTCTTAGTTGCCAGCTGGGGTTAAACCATGCCAAGCTCTACAGTACAGACCACTTTGCTCCATGATTTCAGCTTAGACTTTCCCAGTTTGTCATAATGTGACATTGTCATGGTAATACAGGCTGTAAAGATTATGTCAGAGTGCTGTTATATGTGTGATACTCTTGTCTCCAAATAATGCATCTGAACCCATAGGCTTCACTGAGTTTGGTCAAGAGGGTTCAGATAGCAAGTATATGGATGCTATATAGTAATTAGAAACTCTCTAGAACTCTATTCCTCCTCCCTTTCTTGGAGTGTTGCTTTGATTCAGTGTTCAGCCTGGGAGAAAACAGCTTCCCCTTGGGGCTGGTGGATGGTGGAGAGGCACTGCTAGATTATCCTCGTTTTGTCCTCTCCTAAATGCCCAGTGAGTGATACTCTCTCCATTCTGAGGAGGAGAGGAACCTGAAAAAGATCCTCTAGAAATGTCAGAGTAAAAGCACCACTATACTTGTGCAAAGGTGTTTTCTGTTCACAGGAAAAGTCCTGAAGATACAACTTGAGTAAGAGCACTTATTAATTTTGTACAGAAATGATTATTTGTCTTTCATGCTGGGATTAAAAAGCCAGCTTTTCTATACCAGTATTTTCAATAAAAATACTGAGCATATGGAGGATGGATCAGTTTGAAGTGCTTTTATAGCTGATCCATACTTTGTTAGTGAAATAAAATGATTGGACTTCCCTGGGCTAAGGCAGTCTCGCAGCAGGAGTGTCCCAGGTATGTATTCACCAGGCAGGCAGGACACAGGGTGTACCACCCTTGAAAAGTGGTGTATGTACTGTGGGTGCAAGTGAGATAAAGGGAGTCAGTAGCTTTGTGGCTGCCTTTAGCCTTCCTTTGTCCCTTACGCACAAGTACAGAAGCTAATTGCCACTGCAATGAAATTGAAGGAATTGGATGCCTCTAGACATGTGTATCTCCAGGAGACACAAGCTATCACTACTGACTTTAACATTTAATCTTGCAGTGACATTTAAGGTTGAAATTGGCACTGAAGCTTCCAGTGAATCCATGGGTGCAAGTTTATATTTAGACTGTATTTACAGGGGAGCCCTAAGGCTGCCCTCAATTCCAAACTCACCATCTCCACAGTCAAAGAAACTGCGAGCATGTCCCTTGGCATAGCTGGAGGCTTCTTCTCAAAGCACGAAGGACCCAAAGGACCCAAAACACTCAGTGCCTTTTTATGCTGCTGATAGTCTCCCTTCTGGCTGCTCCAGCCTCAGCATAAACAGATGAGCTAATCTGGGAGTGTCAGGTTCTCTAGGAAGAATGTTGTCATCCCTTTGGTGTCATGTATTTTGTTTAACTGCAGGCTCTGTCCATACCAGCAATATTGCCATCATATTTCTGTCCCCTTCTGTTGTCAGAAAGTGCTGGTCAAACAAGAAAAGAGTTCACGTGGCAGCAGTTCAGCTGGGGAGATTTTTGTTTAATCAGAGACTCTGGGGAGTGTTTACACACAAGGATCTTGTCCAGGCATGGAGCATGCATGGTGCTGTGTGGTTCTTTGGAAGGTAAACTCATCTTTGCTGTGTTGGATGGCTGAACCAAGCGTTGCCAAGTCGCTGTGCTGTGAGCAGCCACTGGAGGACTTCATTTTGCTGCCATCCAGCTCATTAGCTTTCAGTAGCTCACACATGTTTATTTATATAAACTAAACCTGCGAAAACAAGACTGTATGTCAAAGTCAAATTACTTGGTGTGACTCTCTTCCTTCAGCAGGAAAAGATGGGGCTACTGTACTCATTCATCTCCTCCTTGTTCACTGCAAAGTAACACAATTAGCAGTGAGAAAAGGCTGCCAATCCAGTGAATAATCTTGGAGATCTCTGAGCAGTTAAGCATGTTAATTAAATTGGCATTGCAGCAGGAGTTTGAGTTAGCAGACTACCAGCAATCTTTTGGAGGAGTGTTTCTTTCCCTACACGATGCTCAAAGTCTTCTCAAGCCCAGACTGACCAGACTTTTTGCTCTCTTCCAATGGCCCTTCATTTTTGGGGAGTTGTTCCTGATCTACGCGTTTCTAATCAGAAACAGGCATGCATTACTTCAATGTATTTTTTTCCTGTCTATGGGCATATGTGATGCTGTATGGGACTTATTCTAGAATTTCCTGCTTCTACAATCTGTTCTTTCTGATGTCTTTCCCCCTGTCTTGGTAACTATGGGACTCATTAGGTACAACCCAAACTTGGTAGACCTTTTGACAATGATCTTATGAGGCTCATCATCTAGATTTCTTATCTCTGCATTAATATCAACAGAAATGGTGCCAAACAATGCTGAAATGTCTCTGTGCTGCCATCACAACTCTTTAAGTTCAACTCTTCTTTACCTCCAGCTAAAGATAGATGCCCTTTGGGATCTTGCTTTAAAAACATTGGTACTACTGTTCTGTGTTTGCAGGAACTTATATCATTACTCTTTGCCTTGAACAAACAAGAACATCTTATCTGGATGTAAGGCTGTGTTCTGGCTTGTGGACGATAAAAACACGTAACCATGATTCAGCAGTGTAAATCAGAAATACCTCTGGAGGTCAAAAGTGCAGTGCAATAACAAACTCCAGTGCAAGAGAGGAGGAGAAAAGCAGTGAACTCTAAACCTGTTCTCTATGGGCCTTAAAATATAACATATTCTGTGAATGTTGACTCCAGTGGGTATTCATTACAGTAATTGACTGGTAGTCCCTTCCTTGTGTGACGGTTGACAGTGGGCCAGCATTAAGGTAGTGTGATTGCCTCAAAGACTTTTGAAAAGTTAAGTCCTTGGGTTTCCCAGGTCTTCAGCAGCCTGCCCTGGCTCCTCTGCCTTGGTATTGGCACTTCTGCAAGCAGATTGTCCCTACTAGTCACTGTTAGTGAGCATCTGACTATTGGGAGTGGGCAAGAGGCATGCCTGATCACTGCACTCCAGGACATTATATCAAACCCTTTGGAAGGATTTGTAACCTCTTCATGTGCAGTTAAGACAATGCCTTGCCTACAGGTGTCTTGTCTACGATGTCAGATGATTTCTCAGTATTAGATAAGGGAAGAGAGTTGGGCACACGCTGCCCACAGCTCCCACGTAGGGGTCTGTCCCACTCCTTCAGCATCCAAGGGCACCCCTTTTGTCCCATTCTGAATGCTTTGCTTTAAAGGCTGCTGGAACTGGCTCACAGGGGGGAAATCATTGTGCCTCTTTTCCTCTAAAATGGATCTGTAGGAGGTTGGATGTGCTGAACTAGTAGATTTCTAAGGACAAAAACTCCTAATGTTTTTGAAGATTTTTTCCCCTGTTACCATGTTGCCAAGCAACATTTTTACAGTATCAGCAGCTGGGGAAACTGAATGTCTGAAAATGGATTAAAGGAGAAGAAAGGAGTCACCTATGTTGTCTTTTGGTTATACCCTTCCACTGCTGAGAAGGTGTACCCCTCACTCAACTAGCAGGTTCCTGTAGTATTAAACTACAACTTGGATTTATTCATCTTCATCTGTCGTTAAATATAGTAACACTTGAAAGTGATGCTAGATGGGCTTGAAAGCCTTTGCTCTCTAGCTAATAGATGATTAAATAATAGGGCTGGGACAGATCTGAGAGGTCCTTCAGGCCTTTTTGCCATGGGAGGTCAGTTGCTGTTCTCCCATCAGTTGCAATGGGGTGGTGGGGTGACACGAGTCAAAGCTGCTGCTTCCAAATCTAGAGTATGTTCGAGCCTGTACTCAAAAGCCCCTTCTAGCCCCACAGCAGGTAACAACTGTTTACTTGTGCTGTGGAATTAAAGGAGGCTAAAAATGATGCAGTGCCTGACTCCCTCCTATGCCGTTGGCAACAGAACCTTGTCTGACTTAATTATGGTAGCCTGAGGCATGTGGCAGACTCCTGACACTGCTTTGGCATTTCCAGGGAAGTCTTTTTGTCTTGTATCATTTGTATGGATAGGGCACTGGGGACCCCAATGTACTGAATGCTGTTCGAACACACAGCAACAGAGACTTCTTGCTCTGCTGAGTTTAGTCAACTTTATTTCCAGACTTTTTTAAAAGTGCATATATTACCATAATATCCAGAGGTTAACAAAGTTCACTCCCAATGGGCAAACAGCGTGCCATTATATAGTAAAAGATGGTTTCTGCTCCAAGGAATTTATATTCAAAGGTGTGTTGCAGTCAGCTCTGACTCTTCTCAGCTTCTGCTTAACTTTAACACTAGAATATTTCCTAATCAAGGTCTAAAATCCATATTGAGACTCCATCTCAGGTGACCTTCTAACCACTCAAAAACTAATGAGGATGGAAGAGAAGCTGAGCTTTGGAGCTTCATATTTTGTTTTATAGTCGGAGTGATCTATGTTTGCTCCATGCCAGGCAAAGGGAGTTCTCTCCCTCTTTGAGTAGATAAATTGAAAGTATAGACTTTGAAAAGATACTTGGATCAACATAGATGATGAGTCTTTTTAGTCTTCTGATTCATAGATGCAGCAGATAGCCAACTAATCCTTAACAGATAGAAAGTAAGAAGAAAAACGTTCTCTGAATGAAACTTATTTAAGGGTAGAAAAACCCTGCTTTTAAGTCATCAGTGCAAAGACTTTCATGTTATAGCTGAAGGTGTGTAAATACTGAAGCCATTGAAGAAATCCACTGAGGACACTGCACAAGGGCTCTCAAACTTGGTTGGACAGTATTATATATGCATTAAATATTTTCAGGACTTAAAGCCACTTCCCAGTCACTAAAATAGGTAACTCTTCAGCTGGTGATCAAAAAAAATAATTCACAATTATCTCTAGGAGCAGGATTATGTATAATAAAGAGCAGAAACAACTACTTTCTAGAAGAGTTTCTTGAGGACACTTCAAAAAATACGGAAATTATGTCCTTATAGCTCTCTAGTGTCCAAGGCTGCTGCTGCTGGTGCAGCTAACAGGGTCCACAGCTTTCTGGCTAGACAGGTAAGACAGATAAATTGAGGTTCCTGTAAAGCCCAGTAACCCTTTGTATTAGCAAGTGGTGTTAGACCTGTGCAACCAAGCTCTGGAATACATTTTCCTTCTGGTAACTTCTGGCAAGCTTGCAAGGAGAACTTGTTTTTCTTCTGATTTATTACTTATCCCTCTGGCAACATTGCCTCTTCCAGCTTCATATTTCTTCTTTTCTCCTTCCTTAAGTTCCAACGACATCAAAAAATGAAAAAAGTCATCAAAATGACTAAGGATAATCTAACAGAGCACTTCCCACCTTGGGGAAGGAGAAAAGAAATAAACTATTCATTTCCCCTTTTGTTTGTGCAAAGACTTTCAAAACAGAAGTCTGACCTTCTCCACAACACTGAAGAGTCTCTGTTCCTTCTGAGCTCTTGGAACTGTTAATGTATCCCTGTTGCTGAGTGTGTTAAAGGCAAGCAGGAGGGTTTATAGGTTCCACAGATCAGGTCCTGTCCCTTTCTTTTTTAATGCAAAATGCTCAAAGTACAGAGGCAATATAAAACTTCCTGGAAGGGGGTAGATGAGAATTCTCTTATACATCATGTTGGTCATGTCAGTGAGTGTGGCTAAAACAGCCTGAGCTACAGTCCTTTGCCTTACGGATGTCAGATCAGCTCACCTTGTCTGACTAACTAGGGGAAAAGATCACGGAACTGTGCTAACAGGGTAGGATCACTGCAGAAGCAATATCCTGCTGTTTCTGAAGACTGCGTGCACTGGCGATATGTCCCTCCAGCCAAACTTTCTCCTTTTACCCACAATTTCAGCAGCTCCCGAATGCTCTCCTCCTATTCCATTTCTGGGTCAGGGCTGGTTGCCTCAGGAGTCCCTGTGCCAGCTGGCCAAGAAGAGAAGGATGTCCCACCAAAGAGTCAATGGAACTTGTCTGACTTCCCAAGAGCTGAACCCAGCCCTGGACAAACCACTTCATGACAACAGGTATCATTAAATGCTGCAGAGCTGTAAAAATTGCTGCTTCAGAATCCAGCCGTGTGTCTGTTCTAAATCATTAATATAATCACATATATGGTTAGTTTCTTGGGGGGGTGACATTGCCATTTGCCTTACCCCAGATCATTATTGTTAATTAAATATTAGCTGCTTTTTTCAAAGACAATGAAAATTAATCTTCAGCAAATATATCCAGTATGGTAACTGAGGACTTTATCCAAAGCTCATTAACATCTATGGAAGGGTTCCTGCTGGATTTGGCAGGTGCTGAATAATACTGGGAAAGAAGAATTTGTGAAAAGGTTTCCATCTCAGATCTGACTTTCTGCCATAATTATTTCATGGAGTAGAATTCAGTATGGTGTATAAGATATTTTTTTAGACCTGCACTAAAAATTTCATTCATTACCCACTGTATTTGCACATGTAATAGCTGTGCTATCCACAGTGACTACACCTCTAAACTTGGAAAGTAAAAAATCTATATTCAGAAGTATAGCTGTGGGCACTGCAGAAACAGCTTCAAAATATCTCATGACATAATGGTGATGTTACATCTTTTTAGACCTGTGCAACCTGGTAAAAACTGGGCCAAGGTCTTATGTGTTCTTTGACTCATCAGCTTTAGGATATGATGTTTCTGTTCTACATTTGACCTAGACTAGAACAAGGAAAACACCTCCCACTTATCCAGCTGGGGCTTAAGCTGAAAGTCAAAATGTCAGTGCTAGGGCATGGGAAACACGGATGGGGCATGAATGCAAGGCAGGTACCAGCCTGCGAGGTCATGACAGTGAGCACAGGCATAGTGCTTGAGCTGAGCAGCGTAGCTGCCCCAGCCCTGTTCGCTGATCTTAATGCTGCAGATTCCTTTGGTGTAGAAAGATCCAGGATATTAGCAGCAAGTGCAGTATACTGACAGAGTAAAATCATCTGAGACCGCTTAGGGTGGAGACAGCTATACCTTTGTGTATGCCAAAGTGTTTAGGCTTGGAGCGCTTTTGCAGTACATGGATGCTGGAGTCGCACTACATCAATAAGCACTTCTGTAGCTGCTCAGGAAACAAACATGAGGTGAGAGGCAACGTTGTGCCGTGGATTAGAAGCTGAGATCAATACAAGGATCAGTGGGGGATTTTACTGATGATATTTCTGAACTACTTATCAACAGTCTGGAAAGGGGCTGAGGGATGAAGTGGCAACATCTGCAGAGTGTATAAAGAAACACTGTAAACTAAATCAGTTTTCCAACAGGGTAGCAAATGTTATCCCAGACTCACTGAGCCTACTGCTCAAGGTGCCAACCTATCTCCAGGCTGGATTGTGTTCGTAGTTCTCTTAGTGTTGGGATGCTGCAGGACCAGGCAGCAACTAGAAATAACTGGAAGCAAAATCAAGACTTTCTAGGAGGACTAAGGGTGATGAGAGAGGGTGAGGTGTGAGGGTGAAGGAAACTTTTGTCCTGGGTGAAATTACATTCACCTGGTGGGATTTTGGCCTGTTTGTCAGAACATGACTAAATGCATTTTGATAATCTCCATATGAGAAAACAATTCACTGTAAATCTGCTTTCAGGCCACTGTGGCTTTTTCTTCCTCCATTGCCTGTTCCATGTGAGTGTGATTAATACTGGTCACAAATGATGACACTGATTATCATAGGAATGAAGTAAGGACCTTTCAAAGAAAGCACATCAGCTTTTAATTGAGACTTGCTAAGGTGGGGTGATACAGTTTGTGTAGATATGAACTGTAGCAAATGATTCCAAAGACACTTGCTGAGAATTAATCTGTATGCGGAGGCCAAAACTGAGGATGTAAACTGGAGACAAGCTGGCTCAGAGCATCTGGTACAGTATTGCTGCATGCTCTGGGCTGAATTTCACCTATGCCTAACCTGCTCCTGTCTCCACACCACAGGCATATTTCTACAAGTACAGCCACTTGCCACCCGCACATCATGGAATTTCAACATCTGCCTGAAATCCTAGAGCTGGCTGGTTAGGGTGTTAGTATCTGAATTAATTTCATGCTTGTGGTCAAGGATGAAATAATCAAATTACTGCTGAATCTTTAAAAACATGGTGTGACAGGACAGTCTCTTGCAGATCCTGATTTTTTCTTTTTCCCCTGTGCCTGTATCTGGAACACGGGCAATGTGTTGTGATGACCTGTGTATCGCTGCAGAAGGCTGGTTGTTGCTTGCTGCTGGGGACAGAACCATTGCTCCCACTGTGACCAGTATGGATGGGTACAGAGCCTTATGGGGAATTCCCTGCTTAACCATCCCCATCATGGCTAAACAGGCTGCTGCTTAGGGCATCCCCAGCTCCTACCAGCTCAGCAAGAAGAACTCTAATGGATCTCAGAAAATGCAAACATACTTAATATAGGCTCATTCCCACTCCCTTACTTGTTGTATAACTCCAGTGACTGCAGTCTGCATACTGTCAATAACAAATACAAATTATCAAAGTCTTACATCAAGAGTGAAAACTTTTTTACTACATGATAAACAAGGAAAAACTGACTCCTCCAGATAAGGCTTTTGTATTGCAAGCAATGATGTAGTGAGGTTATAACATTTTACAGACATGTGAAGAAGCCCCTAGCAGATCCAGAGCTGTCAGATTTTTCCAGTATCTTTAATGTAATTTTCACAATACTTCTTGGGAGTGTGTTACTGATTTCATTTTGC
The DNA here is from genome assembly GCA_035590275.1 of Ibycter americanus. NCBI lineage: Eukaryota > Metazoa > Chordata > Aves > Falconiformes > Falconidae > Ibycter > Ibycter americanus. The sequence continues at coordinate 58,007,123 of JAVJGI010000064.1, read as the reverse complement.
AAATGAACAACTGAGGCAAATAGTGCAGACCTGATAACTCCTGTCCAGAGGTATAATATCCCTTTTCCCCAGCCCTTAAGGAGATGTTCTAGTATGAAATTAGTCATCTAAGCAGGAGTTATATTTATCTGCAAGCATCCTCATATAAATAATTGCCTCCTTTTCTGGAGTGATGGGGAACAGAATTTTGCGCCTCAGAAGATTTCCATTTTGGATCAGATTTAGGTTTGACAGTGATGGGAATAAGCATCTTATTCAATACTGATTGTTAGCAGTATTCATGCTTCTGCTCCATTCCTTGAGGTCATGAGCACATGTTTGAGTCTCCTGGTCCTTGTGCACAGCTGTGTGCAGTAAGCACCAGCCTGATGGTGCTGTTTCTTGGCTTACACTGTTGTATGGTCTGCTTTACACTCGAGTTTTCATTCCTTGGACTTTTCACTTAAGTCCAGCAGAACATCTCAAGAGGAGCTGGACTTGTGGGTTGCTATCTAGGAGATCCAGGCCACTCAGTGGGGCTGAGATTTATTTTTTTTAAGCCATAGTACCAGGCAAGCATTCTCCTGCTGCAGAACTGTTTCTGAATTCATGCTTTCCCTTCAGGAAAAGCAAAGACACATTTCCTTAATTGTAAAGGGAACATGAAAATGCAAATAAAATGCAGGAATTAACACAACATCATCTATTGGTCTTTTTAGACAGTCAGAAGAACTAGCACCAAGAGATAAGACCTTCTATTCAATAAAAAAAATTGGTAGTTGCATCTAAACATTAAAACTGTTTGATCAGAAATTTACCATTTGCTGCGCGTCTTACAGACCCTTGTTCCTGTGGGTACCAGGAGTCCTGTTCTTCTATTGTCAGAATCAACTTTTCCCAGCCAACAACTGAGGGTAAATGTGTACTATTATGTGGCATTGTTTTTACAGAGAGTCATTGTCTAAGAAAAAAATATCTTTAGACCAGTGATTATAACTCTAAAAAATATACAAGGTTTTGGCTGCACAAATATTTCATCTGTTCTGGTACAGATAAATATTAAGCTAAATGGAGTTGAGAAAAATGGTTGTATGTATGACCCATTTATACTAATCGATTAGAAACATGGAGTGGGAAGGGTAGTCAGCACCTCAGAGTATCATTGATAAGTCTTTTATGTTTGAAAAGCAGTTTATTTTTTCTACCTCTGTCACTTGGTTTATTAAGAGGTATAACTTCTCCCTAGAAGTTTTACCTCCCTTATCCTTAGGCTATAATGATAACATACTTTTTCAACATTTATATTACTAAAAAGTATTCAGTATGCAGGGAACAGAAAATAAGGTATCACTGAATAAATTGAATCAACTATCAGAAATAAGGCTGGGCTACTGTTGGATTTTTAAGTAGGTTTCATTTATTAAATCTCCCTATTTTAAATTTGCATGAGAGACTACTGGAGACTTTCCTATCTGCTGCAACAGTGTCACAGAATCCAGAGGTGGGAGCACTTCCACTGGGTTCTGGAGTTTTGCTTCTAGAAATGGCATCTGACACACTTACTCTTGGCCCATTTCTGTTTAGTGGAGTTGAAGTGTTATTGTCATCAACTATTTCAAATGCAAGGCAAAAATTGTATCTGCTTCAATGAATAAAAGAATTTTCTGCTCTGCACTGCAAAAATGACACTTATATTAGCTGCATTTAATATATGTTGATGGGATTAAAATGTGTCTTTATTCGTAAAGTTCCCTGCTCAGGCAATGAAACGCTGTCTAAGTGACAACATAGCTAAGTGCAGAAGGCAAGGGATTGGTTTTACTTGGTATGCATTGGGTTTAGCAGAAAATGCACTGATTTAAGCTGTTTTCATAAGGAAGCAGCTGCATCATTTCACTTGTTTTAGTTTATGTATTCCAGTGGTGGTAGTAGTTCCTACAGCAGCACACGTGTATATTATATGCAAGTGCATATACTGGTTTTATTTTTTGGATTTCTAAATATTATCTGTACCTAAAGGCAAAAAGGTGTCCTTCATGCTTATAGAAGACTTTTTTCATATTCCTGAATTCATATTAAATGAAACAATTTTCTGGCATGTAGTAAAACTCATGGGGCTTATCTGCACCTTGAAGTATTTCTTGAAGCAGGGAGAATATTTAGATATCAAATGCAATTAAATGCATTTTATATATAATCAAGGCTGTCTGAGACCTCAGTGTTAAGGTCTGAGTTGTACACAGATGTGGGTGTTCAGAGGTGAAGAAAAATTATATCAGTTTTATTCTTTATGTGATACTTCCAGTATGTGCTAAGTCATGGAGTGCAAAAGCGGAGGTCGTGCTGCCTGACCAGCTGGTGGTGTATGTAAAGGGATAAAACGTGGTGATCACATCAGGAGTGCAATGCCATTCCAACAAACTTGCAGTCCAGTAGAACTTCCTACCTGTTGTTACCCTTCTACCCCTGTAGTCAGTGCAGCTGTAGACATGTGTGTTGTACCTGCACAACAGAACCACTAAACCAGGCTTGCACTGAGACTTCACACCTTCATTTTGGCCACTGCAAGTATATTCAAAAAAGCTTACCTTTTAAAAAGGAAAAAAACAACCTGAAGATTTTGAGTAAGAGTTGAAAACAAAACAAGCAAGGAAAAAAACCCCAAACCTGAAACCCCAACAAACCCAAACCAAAACAAACCCTACCGAAGCCACAGGCATTATTTGGATGAGCATGGGTAAAAAATTCAATAGGATCTAAATGCTTATGGTCCTTTTCAAATGTGTAAGGGCTTAGTCAGCGCTGTGGTAAAAAGCTCCATGATTTTTCCACTCTATCTGAAATACACCTTTATTAAACATCATGGAAAAAATACTTCTTGCAAACACAAGTGACTTTTGCTTTTTATAACTGTTCTTTAATAATATAACTGTGCCAGGTGAGTGTGGATATGCTGCTTTAGCATCTTTCCTGAAGTAATTGATTTCCCCTGCCCCATCCAGGCTTGGCCAATATAAACTCATGTTTTTGTTACTATTTCTTTTGCACAAAGCAAGTTGGACCCCTCCACCTATCTCATACAGTTAGGCAAGGCATATGTCATTTTAGGCCTCTGCAGCCCTGTGGCAGCAGATTAAAATAGATGTTTGGGACTGTTACCACCCTTACCCACCTGCCTTGCTTTCCTACGCACTGCCACTGCCCCCAGTGATGAAGGAGCATTTCATGGACCAACTCCTGAACCTCTGCAGCTCTCAGGCTGGTGCATGAAGGTAAAACAGAAGCATCATTTTTAACCTTACATGTAACAATGTGACAATGTTAATTCTGACTGCAGAACTGCTAACCAGTATTTTACAAAACTTCCAAATTCAAACCAATATTTTTAAGATTGTTAAAAAAAAAAAAACAAACACACCACAAAACCTTATTCAGATTCATGGCACACTGCTATCTGCTTCCTTTTAAAAGCTGTGCATAAATACCTGTTATCCTGTGAGCTCCCTTTCCCTGCTGTTCCAGACAGGCTTTGAGTACTGATGTTGTGTTTATTCAGGATAACAAAATATGTTCTCTAGTGCATAATAAATTGACTTTTTTGCCTTGTCCTTTTAGATCACTATGAATTTTTTAAAGGGGGAACAGTTTTCTCTTCACTGCTCCTGCTGCAGCAATTTGCTGTCACTTCACAGGACTGAAGGGTAGTGAAAATGTCTTTTTAACAGACAGTACAATAATTAACACCACCAAAAGAAAATCAGCTACAGCAGCTAGATGGCACAAAGTAAGTTGACAGAGTGAATGTTCTGAAGCTACCTAAACAGCTTCAGTGCACCCACCCTACTGTCAGAAGTGACATAAGAGCAGTCTTTGACAAATGTTACCAGTCAGCTATTACCCTTTAAAAAAATTCAGCCGCGTGCTTATCAAAGCATTTAAATTTTATGTGGCTCCCCAGATGTTTTCTTTGCAGGATTTGTGATGGGTCAATGAGTTATGAACAGATGTCTATGGTGTCCACCTCCCCTAGGCCAAAAAAAAAAAATCCCCCAGACCACTCAGATTTTGAGGATCCAGCTGACCAGCCCCAGTGCAGAGCTGAGGATGCCTGCGGGCAGCCTGCTGTGTGCATTTCGGTGACTGCCAGTCAGATCTGTCATCCTGCCCAGTTATTAATATGCTTTTGTAGCCTGTACTAGCTGCCTCACAGGGAGGGACCAGAAACTTGTTTTTTAGTTTGTCTTCAGTCTTCTACACCTTCTCAAACTTCCTACATATGGATGAGCTGGAAGCTTCTTTAAATGTTCTTTAAAGCTTCTACTTTTGTTTAATAATTGGAATTCCCTGGAATGAAGGGAATATTATGGGATTACTTTTATTGGTTAATAAGACTTATCCTTTTAGCTACAAACTCTCCCAAACTTGCCCCAGAGATGCACAGACCTGCCTGCCAACTTTCTTCGTAGCAGAAGTGCTGCCTGCACCAGATGTTCAGAGCTCCTGAGTCAGAGTTGCAGAGACTGAGATTACTTTAAACACACATTAATAATGTTTAATCTTTAGTCTTCTGAGGTCTGAAGTTCAAAAGGGCCATGTCTCTTTGATACCCCTCCCCAACTTTAGAACTAAAAAATGCAGTTTTGTTTTTATGAGCAATGTGGAAACTGCATTTGAAATTCTGTATGAACTTGTAAAATGGAGCATCGAAGGAAAAGCTCAGCTATCATGAAGCTGGTGATGTGATTTAGATTTGACGTGTACACAAAGCCAAATTGTAATAGGGCAGGGGAGATCAGTGTCCAGGCTTTGGTAAATTAGAGCCTGTAATAAGTGCTGTGCAGGGAAATGGGCTTAAGACTCAGATACTTGCAACACTTGTGCCTCACATCAAGGATTACACCGACAGAAATAGGACAAAAATCAGCTCTCTAACTCCCAGCCCAGGTCGTATCTGAGTCTTTAGGTTTCTCTGTCCTTTTTGCTTACTTAAATAGGAAAGCTGGACAGTTACTGAGATGATCCCAGGACACTAATTCTGCCAAGACATCTGCTGATACAGATGAACATTTTGTGTGTTTTTTTAAAAACACAAACCAAATATCAGTACTATCCATTGTAGTCCTGTTCCTCCCAGGAGAAATTGCAGGTTAAAAAGACTGTTACAGAGAAACACAAGGACATAGCTGAGGAGAGCATCACCTGTAAGATAATGCAGGACAGCCTCTCCTGTTTCTGCTTTCTCTGACATTCTGCCATCAAAGGGCTACTTCAGAAACCCACCCTACAAGTCCTGGAAGAAAGCCTGTCCACTTCTAGAGCAAGTCATGTTCTTGGAAGTTGCTGATGTTCCCATACGTCAGGGAGGATGG
>JAVJGI010000064.1:57988264-58001675 GCA_035590275.1 Ibycter americanus | reverse complement strand
GGAAGAAAGCCTGTCCACTTCTAGAGCAAGTCATGTTCTTGGAAGTTGCTGATGTTCCCATACGTCAGGGAGGATGGCAATGGCCCTGGGGGAGGCTTGCATCCTTTGGAACGGGTCCTGGAAAGTGTTTCAGTGAAGGATAGCTTTTGCTCACATTCCCCAGCATCTCATATTTTTCCCAGCAGGAGACAGCCTGTGCAGTTGCTTACAGAAAGCCATGCTTCTCTATTTGTTGCTGGTTTTCAAAGGGCTGAGTCAAAGTATCCAAAAGGACAGGGAAGATACTCTGAGCAGCATCCCTTCATGTTACACCTGGCCTGTGTGATGCTTGTGCTGCTGTTGCTGCTGTTACTGCAAATGCATGTTGTCTTCAGTGCGTGGTCTGTTCTGTTTAGTGCCTCGGTGATGGATATGAATTTATTTCCTGGGTCACGTCTGAAGTCAGCAGAATAAAATCTCACCATTGGTTATGTTAAGTTGAGTCAATTTTTGGGAGGGGTAGTAGGTTTGAGCTCTTTGCCTTTAGCAATATTAGTACTGGTTTTCCAAGTTGGAAGCAGTGATGCACCATGTTAAGATGTCTGCAGTTTGTGGTGAATGCAGCCTCTGAGAAATTATTGCAGGTTAGCAAAAAGAGGAGCAAGCGTTACAAAGGCAGGTTATTTTGACTTCTCTTGTTTATACTAATTTGGATGGGCACAGAGGGAAAAGACTTTGGCTGGGCCTGCCAAACTTATTCCAGTCCAAAGGAGGAAGAGGAAAGGGAGTAGGTAGCTCATTTCTGTTGTGAGATGCCATAGGGGAAGGTCCTGGGGGCTGTGGTGGCACAGCTTCTGTTTGGCCAGGCAGGGCATGAAAAGCAGGGAAGGGACCAAGGCGTTCAGGGTGTGATTTGAAGCTGTTAGGGGAAATGGGAACAGCTTATCCACCCTTCCTCATGTGAGTGCAAGAGATCAGAGCAGAGAGACTTTGCTCTCTTTATGTTGGGTTTTTTCCCCATTGTGGAACAAGCTGCTCCAGAAAAATGGGGCTATTTAGAAAGTCTTCCCCATGGCAAGGGAGAAATGAGGACAGCTAGACAAGCAGTGGCTCAGGCGTTGCCCTGCTCCAGAGCCAAGCCAGTGATGACTTGGGCTGTGCTGCTGGAGCCCACTGGGCTTCCCAGCTGAAGCCTGCAGAGCCCCCTCCTCACAGTGCGGAGGGTACTGTGTCTGCTCCCATTTCAGAGGATTGCATGTGTGTGTGTTTGATTGAGAGCACTGAGGGTCTGGGAGTCCTACTTTAACTCCCAAGCCTAGCAGCACAGCCTGCGGTGGGTTTCTGATCCTGATGGCAAGCAAATTTTCTCAAGAGCTAATGCAGTGTTTGGGCCCCTCCTTGTGTATACCTGCACAGGCCAATATTTAATGGTGTGATCCCCCGTTGCATCTGTTTAGAAAAAGGTTTCCCTTCCCGGGGGAAGGAGCGGAGCGCGCTGTATGGAATAAGCCTGTAGGCTTGTGAATGTGACCCATGAGAAGAAAATTCTTTAAGTATTTCTGCAGTTGTGATGGGAGAACAAGGCAAGACCCTTAGACCGTGAGGGGTACATAAATTAATCTGCTGTTCAGTAAATCACTCCTGTACTGCAAAGAGGCAGCTCTGAAGATTTATCTTTTTTTATATGAACAAATTTCCTTTGTGTAATGAAAAGATCCACCAAGGACAAAATTTAGAGGTGGAGAGTAACAGTGCCAGGCTTGTTTCTTGTGTAGATCCACACGGGGATTAGAGAAGGTGCAAAGACTGGTCCCTGGAGCTGCTGTGGCAACTCAGGGGAAGCAGCATCCGTGGGGCAGGTGGGTCTGTCCTGCTGTGCAGGTTGGCTGTGCCGTGCCCGACCACTGTCTTCACGTGTCTGCCAGCTTAATTAAACTGACTCTTAAAGACTGTGATATGCACTGGGGATAGTGTGCAAGAATGAAAGGACTTCCCTTGCTTAGCAAACAGGGAGTCAGGCAGCCAAGTGTGGTCCCAAGGTGATCCCTATCCTGTTTCATAGCCTCCCTGAGGGCTGCTCTGGTGCTCTGTGGTCCTGAGCAGTGCTCAGCTGTCAGAATGCCTTTTCTTGCACACTGCCTCTCACGTCTTGCTTCATCTATGGGTAGCACAGAGACCAGTTCTCTGCGGCTCCCTTTTACACGTTTGAAGACTGTTTCCCATTAATCTTGTCTCTTGATTAAGCAGCTTCAGATCCTTGAGGTTTCCTGCTCAGCTGTGTTTGCCAGGCTATATGATAGACATTCAGCTGCCAGATGCATCCTGTATGTGTGTAATAGCTCAGCTGTAAAGAGAGCTGCTGTGTCAGCAGTATACCTATATGCTGCCAAAGCCTTTTGTGACAGTGAGTGAAGGTGCTACACAGCAGAGATGTTGGGGCAGGTATTGAGGTAATTCAGCACTGTCACTTGTGAGCTGTGCGCTTGGCGCCAGTTGCAGAGCGAGTGCTCTAATGCTCAGGGCTGGCAGATGCAAGATAGGAAGGGGGGTTACTGAATATTTCCTTTAGATGTGAATTACCTAGGAGAGTTTGTAAGAAAAATACCTGAAATAAGGAAATGAATGGAGCTGACCAAGAAAGTCTAGCCAAAGTTGGGTATAATACTGCCTTTCACTTGTGTTCAGAGACATGTGTCTTGCTGAAGAATATGCCCAGAGCACTAACTGGAGATTATAGCAAGGGACAATATGGTAAACATCCGAGTGGAGGTATCAGAATGGGAGTAAGTCAGCCAGAACCGATGACTGAGCTGTTAATGTCCTTCTCTGATTTAGATTGATTCTAATTGCAAACATAAGTCAGTTGACTGTATGCAGTCTTTATTTATGATCAGTTGTGATTACACAAATTATGACAAATATGAATTAGGTTGTAAGTAGTCCAGCAATAAGCTCTATGTTGCTAGGTAACAAGCCAACATTATTTCAAACAACCCAATCAAGGGGAAGCAACTGAGCTATTGTTGTTCTCTGTTCTTGCTCCTTGTTCTTTAGGCTTGCTGTAAAGAGCCTTTTAAATGTCTTCTTAGTATTCTGTTTTCTGGGAGGAAGGGTAAAGGTTTTGTCGAATTTCAAGCAGACACCTTTGCATAGTGTTCCATTTGACAAAGGTTTTTGGAGCAGTGGCTGTGGGAGCAGCTGTCTCAGTACTGCAAAGTGATGCGCTCCTGGATGCTGAAATCATTGCAGAGCAGCCCTGAACCAGCAAGCTGTGGTTGTCATCCATCCCACTGCTTGCAACGCTTAACTTGGCTCTGCCTTCGCTTCTGTCTGTTTGCTGTCCTGGTGGTATTGGAGTGGAAATGGTACGGTGGGTCTTAATCTGACCCAGTTTTTAGTGATCTCATGTGAATCCCAAGGACTGCTGCTTATACTAGATGACACCACCCCAGTGCTGAGGAAGCTGACTGAGATCAGGTGCAACTCAGAAACAGCTGTTAACTCTGCAAAGCTTTTGTAGAAATTAGCTTGGCATGAGGCTCCTGCTCAGTACAGAGCCACATCTTGTATGTGATGGGCAAAACAAAAGTGGTGGTGGCCAGAGCAAGTAGGTTGGCAGAGGCATTGATGACTTTAGCATAACGTTTCCCTACCTGGTTGTGGGCATCCTAACAAAAAAACCATAAATCTCTAGGCTTGCTTGAATCCGTGTCCTGGAGGTGATCAAGCCAACATGCAAACCCCATGCAGCCTGTTCCCTACTGAGGACTGGAGAAGGTAGCTTTTAATCAACCTGAAAATAACCTGAACAGTGCACTGAAGCATCTTTGCTTTGGAGATGTCAGGAACACTTTCAATCTTTTATCTTCCCTGGAACAGCAGGAGAAATGCCACTGAAATAAGCCCTGTAATTTCTCCTCTGTAATTATACCTGTCACCACTTCCGATGGAGCTGATATAAATAGCCAGTTCTGCCTTCTGTTTGCATTGTGCTTTTTTAATACAAAACAAAAAGGAGAGAAGCGAACTGTCTACCCCTATCTCTGATGGTAAGACCAGCCTAAGATGTATAAAATGAAGCATTCGTACACTGCTAATTTGCTCTGTATTTCTAAGCTTGACACTATACAACTCATTACTGTTGTAAGTAATCTTGTTTGTGAAGAGTAATTGTCTGTAGGATTTAAGTCACATGGTAAGGTCAGATGATGAAACTGAAAGGCATGTATGTTAATGTATGGTTTTGTTTCTGCATGCCCGGTGTCTACTGTTAAATTCACATTTGGAAACAAAAGGCAGGCCTGTGCCAGTGTGAAATGCAAAGCACAACACCTTAGCATTCATCTGAAATCTTCATGTAAGCCAAGGGAAATTCATAGCTCTTTCTTAGAGTTCTAGGAGTTGATGTATTCCAACAGAGAAAAGAAATCACAGTATATTTTAAATTGTTCCAGTTTGAATATATTGGGCCAAATTTGCTAGCAGTGTAAACTAATGCAGCCTGGTTGATGTCAGTGGAGCAGTAGCAGTTATGCTGGATGAGGATCTTAAAAGTTGACTTAATGACTTAAATTATGACTTATCCTGGGATGAGAGAGCCTAGTGGCTTGGCTGATCATTACTGACTCTTATGAGATGCCAGCAACTTTACTAAGACAGCTGGCTCGGGGGGTTTAAGCACCACTACACAGTGGGATCCATAAACTACTTCCAGCCTCACCAGTTTCAATGGCAAACATGTAATTCTCTGACCCTGCCTTTCATAAGCAGTCATAAAATAATGAATAAATACTTGAAATTACATGAGGGTTTTTAATTTCAAACTCCCTCCCAGTTCCGAAGAGAGGAAAAATCATATGGGGGGGCGGGGGGGGGAATGAATTCATGTGTTTATCGAGAGTGTTCAGATACTGTAACGATTTATCACAACTAGAAATTACTAGAAAGAAAATGAGAAGGGAAGAAAGGTGTGTTTATTCTAATGACAGAAGTTTAACAGTTCTCAATCAACTTTTTAAAATTTACCAGATGCTAAAGAGAACTTTACTTACCAGAAACTCTTACCTAGGGAAGGGATAAAGTCAACACAGCAATCGATGCGCAGAATGCGGTCCACGGCTTAGACCACAGGCTTTACTGGCGTTCAATTTCTATTGATAAACTCTGTTTTTATTCTCTTCAGAGGTCCCCAAATTAACTTCAAAGCCTGTGATAACCAGTAAAGAGCCAAACAGCAGAAACATTCCCACCCGGCTTAATATAATATGAGGGTGTTCAAAATCCCCACATCTTCACAATACCCGCTTCCATGCTGAAGTGAGCAGTGCTGTCTCACCCAGCTGTTTTCCGCTCTCTGATGCAAAGATGTCATTCTTCCATTTGTGGCTGAGTTGAAGATTGCCAAAACTCAGCTAAGAGATGTAATTAAGCACATGTTCCTTCCTGTGCCTTGGAGTATTCAGAGCCCCATCGGTGTTGCCGGTGGGTGCCTGCAGATGGGAACTCCCCCACCTCGGGGGAAGTCACTTACACAGTCGGGTCCCACGGTACAACACAATGGACATTACAAACCTCTCAGCACTGCTTCCCTCTTTGGATGTTTGCAGAAAAAATAGCATTAGGGCTCGAAGCTTTATTTGTCTGAACAGCTCAGTATCCATAAACTCATTACAAGAATCAAGGTAGCATTTGTTACGCTATATATAGCAAGAGACAAAGAGAACAGGGCCATTGTGCAAAGCGCCAATTAGGCCTCTTAGTGAGCCAGAGAAGTAAAGCTCCTTAAAACAAAATTGCATTTGCAGTGCAGTGAATCATGAGTGATGCTGTATCAGGTGTCAGGGAAAGAAAAGCAAGAGCAGAAGATTTCCACCGTGCTTCGTTCTGAAGCAGTTAAGTGTCATCATTTTGAAGTAATTGAAACGGCCCCAGTGACTCTTCTGCAGTTTTGTCTAGCAAAACGGTGCATCCCAGAAGCAAATTGTACTGCTGTTGATGTGATTTAATGTGATAAACACGTGCTAATAAGCTTGGACTCGATTTAAGTTTGGAGAGGCTGCTCCGGGAATCCTGCTGCCTTACGTATGGAGGGGGATGTGTGCAGCTGAACCCTGTGGCCCCACGGGGAAATTCCTGGATGCTATGAAGTGTTAAAATACCTACCATTTCACAAATGGATAGCTTATTACATACACTAAGATATTCTAAAACAAGCCATGCATCAAAGATGCTGCGGTTCAGAGATTCCTTGTAGATTTTTTTTTTCATTTTTGCAAGCCCATTTAGGAATGTCTCTGACTGCCCCTGTCCTCTCTGTGTCTCAGCAACTCATTTTCTGAGGTTCTCCCTCGATTTTCACAGGGTGCTAGCAAGCTGCATGCTTGGGAGTGGAGGGGGATTAGTTTATTTTTTTTTTTCACAGCTTCTTTTCCCCAGCACTTGCCTTGGGAGCTCAGGGGATCCATCTCTCTTACTGTGGAGCTCAAAGCTTGAGGATTCTCTTCCAGGGCTGTGGCCTTCTGCAATACAGCAATAACACTTACACATCCCAGCTCTGAATTCTTACTGTAACAATAGCACCTGCACAAAAAAGAACTTGCTTTGGCAAATGTCCTCACCATCTTTCCCTACCAGGTATGTGCTGGGTGTGTCCTTTCAGCCTGTCCCCTCTCTTAGGACATGGCTTAAATAACATCTTACCGAACCCTCAGCCCGCTTCCAAAGAATAGCAAGCCCATATCGACTGATCAGAGCATGCGTGGATCAGAAAGCCATCCCCTCCTCTCAGCAGAAAATGAGACCCTTCTTCGCCCACCCTTGGTATTTCCTTCCCACTCCCCAGGATGGCATTCCTTGTCACTTGGCGATGAGCTCAGCAGGGCCTTGGCTAATAAAGGAGGCAGCAAATCGGAGACATTCAAATGCCACCGGCTGTGCGGGAGGTAACAACCTGCTGATGTACCACCATGCTCCCTGTTGGACACCCTCCTGCGGAACCAGGTGCCCTTCCACACTGTTCCTCACGCAGCCCTGTTTGGTGCTGCCTCCGGTGCTTTCTGCTTTTTTCTTTTCTTCTGGAGAGCAAAATAGCACAGTGCATGGATATTTTTTCGCAAAGTCCCACTAAACGTTACAAGTGCATTTCCCTGAGCACTTTTTTTTTTGTTGAACTTGCAGAAGTTACTAAGCTTTGAGAAAACTGAAGATGCCCTGGTGGGTTTGTAGAGCATAAAAGTCATCAGATGAACAATTAATGCATGTGGAAGTTAGCTATTTTCTGCAAGAGTTAATTGATACAAATATACAGAAAGTGAACGTACCTGCTGCTTCACTGCATCTTAAGAGCTCTGAACTTGGACCATGAGGTGTGTGGTAAAGGCTCCTTGGCACTGCAGCCTTTACTGAGTTGGTTGAGAAATATAATACAATCTGCTTACAGGACAAACTCACTGAACTTTCAGGTGCAGGGAATATTTTGCAAAAAGGTAACAGCCACTTAAATATGCATGAAAAAGGAGCACAGCATGACCCTCGTGAATAGCAGCAAATCAAATCCAAACTGTGTTTTTCCAAGATCAGAGCCAAGAAAACTGTTTTTCATTTATTATTTTTACCAGCTCTGCTATTTAGTGGCTCTGAGAAGCAGTCTTTGCAAGTCTCTTTTGTATAGTATTGACTTGAAAAGTAGGGCCACGTGCATTTTGTGCATTTTATTTCATAAATTGAAAGATTATGGTAAAGGCTCCTCTTGCCTAAGTAGTCGTATAAAATTGTCCAGTTGCTGTAAATTGTGGTAATAGCCTCTATAATCACTGCAGGTAATCGTGCCCACAGAGCAGCTCATTCCACCTGTGTGAGAAAGGGGATGTGTTACCTTGAGAAGGGAACTGTAGTCAGAATCTGGATAAACAACATAGACTAGATACATGTTGTTAGATGGGAAAAAATCTTCTCAGTGACTTGTCTGCCACCACACAGCAAAGCTGTGATGGAGTAGTGATGTGAACTCAGCCCTTCTGGTCACTAGTGTGCCAGTAGCAAAAGTTCAGAGAAAATGTTAGTCTGTTGCTGAGAGGAGGGGACAGGCAAAGCCAACCCTGTCGCTGGGGAAAGGCTAATGATATACTGAACCTTGGGAATGATCTATGGTGCCCTGAGTCGTCCTCCTTGTCTGTCAGCATCATCTCAGCCCTTTGAAAGGTCATTCAGTTTGGAATTTGGTTCCATGGGTGTGGAAGGCAGAAGTCAACCAGGAACAACCAACACTTATTTACTAAGGGCTGATCATGCTTGACCAACCTGAGATCTTTCTAGGATGAAACAACTGCCTATCAGAACTTCAAATTTGGGGTTTTGACATTTTGAATTTGAAAAAAAATATCAGGTTTTTGACAATTCTCACAGTATTCATGTGTTAGCCGACAAAGTATGGGTTGGACAAGTAAGCTGTTAAAGCCAGGTAGTTCAACCAATTTTCAAGCTATGAGTAATAATCAGCATCTTGAACCTCCAGTTTACAGCTGTTGCCAAGGAGAATACAACTGGGTCATGCTTGAGCCTGTGGTGTTCAACATTGATGCCGATAACTTGCAATGAGAGAAGGCACCTTTAAGAAGTGTGTGGACAACAAAAAATGGAATGGCGGGGTTGATATGTTGTGGTAGAGCTTCAGTTTAGAGGGAATTGGGGAAACTTGACAGAGCCAAGAGAAAGTGGAAATTTGACAAGACTGTGGAACTGTGCTCTTTTCCCTAGTGGGAGCTTGCACAGCAAGGGGCCAGTGTGCATTGCAGCTAAGGAGGTGGACATCAGGAAAAACTTATTTGCTAGAGAGTGTTGTAGCACTAGAGCAGTATGCCCAGAGAGTTTGTGATTTCTTAATTGTTGGAACTTTTAAGGACTCAGCTAGATGCAGTCACAGTCAGTCTAGTGTTGTTGATGGCCTTGCATTAGGAGGAGGTTGGATCACCTCCAGAGATTCCTTCCAGCCAGCATTTCCCTGCTCCCCTGCACAAGCAAGGGCAGTCTGTGGTATGTTACACAGGAAATCAGACCTAAGGCTTGTAATAATTTGCTCCAACCAGAAGACTGATGAATCTATTAATTCAGAGAATTCTAACTCCCAATGATGGACACAGGAGCTCCTGATGGGAACACAGAGATTCTTGATGGAGCTACTGTCAGCAAAATAGCCTTACCAGTAAGGTAAAAGTGACATGAAGTGATCCCTTATAATGTGAAGAAACCTTCCCTAAATAAGATGAGTTTTGGATATTTCCACAGGGATTAAGCTGTCCTTTGGGGGATTTTTAATATTCAGTTGGCACAATTACAATTTTAGCCTTTCCACTATTACCAAATGGCCATATCCCTGCACTTCTGTGGTGGAGAAAACTCCCCTTTTTTTGTGGGAGCATCTTGCCTAGCCAAGGACTCAGCCTTGCCTATTTAGAGCTCTGTAGTCAGAGATAAAGAGATTAAAATTGCCAATGACAAATCTCCTGGGTGTTTGCCAGGAAAAAAAAGTCCATGCAAATAAATAATAATAAAGTACTTTGTTAGCAACATTTGTGAATAACAAACTAGCGAGGCTCCTTTGCCCCTAGGATGTCATGGAGACAGCTTTTATGCCCCACTATTTGTCCCTCTCATAATAATTGAATTTTGAGAAGCTTACAGCTTTCCTGAACCCTCATGAGCAGGTCTGAAGAGTGGGGGTGGAAGCTCTGGAAAGGACAAACATCTCTTGAAAACAGTTTGTTCTTCGTTAATAAAGAGATTTCTATTAAAAGCTATCAGAGAAAATAAAGGGAATGGAATATATCTGAAGAAAAATCATACTAAATGGGAAAGGTTCTAAAACTGTCAGTGAAGCAACAGTCTTTCATTTTGTGTTCTGAAATTTTTTGGCTCAATGTCATTTATATTAGCCTTGGCAGGGGAACATAACAAAACTGAGCATCTTCTGAGCTGGAAAGTTGGAACATTAACTGACATGTATAAGCCTTTCTCTGTGCTCTGTGCTTCCAGTCCTGCTGAATCTATTTTCCTTTATGTATTCTTTGGGTATTTCACTTTTTCCCATAAATGTCTCATACATCAAAACTAAGTTATTTCTCAAAATATGCATATTTGCATGTCATTTATTTGGAAAATTACCCCATACCAGAATTCCTCCTTCTTCCAAAACTGTGCAGCTGTGACCTAGTAGTTAACTAGTAGAGGAAATGTTCTGGGTAGCATGTCAATTTTGTAGGTGTTAACTGAAGTTTTAAATTCCCTTAGGATTACAGTTCCTCGTGATGTGATTGTTAGCTGAGTAGGCCATGTTTGTTCCTGTTGCATAAATAAAGAGGCATTGATGGAGATAAATAAGTTTCTATGAAGACAGGGCAGATGTAAAGGGGAAAGGGAAAAAAAAAAAAATTGCAGAGAAAGGATGATCCAGTATTCTGGCATACTTTTAGCAGTTCTAGCCTTTCTCACAGTTTGCTTCTTGCTTTCCTTGCCAGCAGAAATGCATCCTGTTCATTCCTCCATTTTCTCCTAATGACCTTCTTTTAACTGAAACTCAATTAATCTACTAATAAAAGTTGACAGTAAGAAAACAAATTGCTTTGTCTTCTTGGAGTGTTAAAAAGGATTTGTATAGCACTTGTCTTCCATTAACACAGCATTTGAGGAGTCCAGATGCCTTGCCATAAGTCCTCTCTCTGAATCTATTAATGATCCTAAAACCCAGAAAATAACACAATGAAAGGGAGTTTCTTTTTGTCCAGAACACTGAATTTTCCAGTCCAGAAACTGATGTTTCTTTTCAGAGAGATTTATGTATCAATGTTCTTTGAACCCATCTTTCAAAATACATGTATATTTGATCATCTGGAGAAGGGGATGTGACTAATGATACAATCAGTGTTATAAATGGTGGGCACACTGAGAAGCATGTCTACTTTGCACAAACTTTCTTCTGTTTAATTTACAGTTTTCCTTACTGTAATCAGGGATTGATTCTGTTGTGGCCTTTTGAGATCCGTTCTAGCACCCCTCCCTGCATGCACCAAGCTTTTCATGCACTTCTAGTCTAAATTTCTTTTATGACCCTTTTCAAATGCGTCTTCTAGTGTTTCTGTTGCTGTGTTCATCTCGGCAGCAAGAACTGTACTAGCTTCCATCTTTTCAGTAAGGATTTGGGATCTGGCTTGCCAGCTCTTTGCTGTCCTAAGAGCTTCACTAGATTCCCCCACAGTGCTGTTGGAAGGTGGTGAAGAGCAAAAGAAACAAACCTGCTTATCAGAGATGCTGCTTTCCCCTCTAGTATTGTAAAATTAGGAAAGTATCTAGGACCCAACCCAAAGAACCTACTGTGAGTCTTTCTGTTGACATTCACGGGTAGGGAACAGGCTCTTCTAGCTGGAGTGAATCCACTTTAGATGTTGTATGAGCTCGGAGGCACCACTCTCTGAAGTGCATAGCTGTATATCTCTTGCTATATTAAAAACTTGATCATCCAAGCAGGTCACAGATAGCTACCTAAAAATAGCTGTGATGAAACTGGACTTTCATGGTTATGCCAGGAAGGGCTTTATAGGCGTAGTTAAAGCCAGCTACAGAGTGACCCTTTGCTGTTCATTTCTCTTGCGTGTTCTTCAGGTCTGTTCTTGCAGACTCCAGCTGTTCTTGGTGCAATGCAGCACAACTTCCAAGAAGGTTTCGAAGGAGGAGATTCGGCGGACCTATTGTAGATTTCTTCTGGGGAATAAAACCCAGGCACCTATTTTTTTTAAAACAGCTTCAGTTCCTTACACAGATCTTCATGTAAGTGTGCTCCTGTTTCTTTCAGTCCTGCATTCCTTCAGCAAGAAAGCTGCTGTCTCTGCTTGCTTGCTTGCATCCTTCAAACCTTTGTGAGACAGCGGTCTCCTCCCCCTAACATTAGCAGGAGTTCATTCCCACTGAACTTCTTAGTCATGTGTTCTTTTGCCTGCAATGGCAGGATTGTCTCAATTGTAGGGGGACCTTCCAGCCCCCAAAATAAATTATATTGCTGCTTGCTTGTTTCCTGCTTGATGTAATTAAGGTAAATTTTCATCTCCTGATTTCTCATGCTACACAAGAACAGCAGCAGCTAAGGATAGCAGTGCTGTGGCTTTCAGAATAACATAATATGTTTTTAGGCAAGTTGGCTTGGTTTGGGGACCCAAGCTGGGTGAATGTGGCAGATGATCTTTCTGCTGATGAGCTGGCATTTGCTGAGCTTTTGAATTTGTGTGTCTTCTAGATTAACAGATGATGAACCCTTGGTTGATCATATATATCACTGACATCTCTACATTATATTAAGCCACTGTTTCCCAAAAGGGGGGGAAAATTCTTGATCTATTTACCCTTTCACCTTCTGAAGTGTTATTGCTGTGACAGAACAGCTCCGTTCAACTGGTAGTACCATTGCCTCTGGGCTGGGAGGTCAGGAGTTTGTCTAGCATCGTGGCTGAAGTACAGATCAAGGATGACACTGCAGTGCAGTACTTAAGGAGGCTGCTCCTCTATTCAAGGTGACGTTCCTTACATGAGACATTAAATCTAGCTCCCTTCAGCTCATCCCTCTTGACTGGGCAGGCAGAAGTTAAGTCTCATGATGCTGTTCCCACAAGATAATCTCTAATGTCTTGGCCAATATTTCCTCTCTTAATAGAAACCAGTTGTGATACCCAAGACACAGCTAGCGTGTCCTCAGTATGTGCTGGCTGCTGAAATTGCCTCCGCAGTTTTTGCACTACAGGTGTTTTGTCCTTGGATTTTCTATCTTGAATACAGCAGGGGATCCCTAAGCATAAGAAGTGCTAGGAAAAGCCAAATTCCATGATGCTTTGTCCTGTGAAGGACACAATTATTAACTCTGCTGTTCACTGACTTTTCCAATATTTTTGACTATTTCTACTGCATGAAAAGAACAGTCTTTAGAGCCTGCCTCAGACTCCCTTAGATATTTTGGGCAACTCTCAATCTACTGTGCACACTAGTTCCTTGTGTGTAAAATGAAGATAATATTTTTCTGTCTCTTAAGGATGTTAGGGGAATACACTCTACTAATGCTTGTGATGTACACAGGGACTGTATGTGTAAGACTATAAAAGTGTGCTCATAGCTGGACAGAAATGCCGCGTAGCAGAAGGCAATAGTTTCACTTTTGTGGTATATTGCCAGACCAAATAGCTTTTCTTTTTTTTTTT
Organism: Ibycter americanus; assembly: GCA_035590275.1. Classification (NCBI taxonomy): domain Eukaryota; kingdom Metazoa; phylum Chordata; class Aves; order Falconiformes; family Falconidae; genus Ibycter; species Ibycter americanus. The sequence goes on along the minus strand of JAVJGI010000064.1, from coordinate 57,988,464 downwards.
TGAACACATACATTGAGCATACAAGACATATATTTTGTCCCCTGACATTAAAAAAAGGCCCGCCTTTTTGCTTTTGAAGTAGATGGTGTTAGCTTTATTCAAACTGCTTGTGAGTAAGCTTCAAAATCAATTAAAAAAAAAAAAATCTTTCTCTTTTTCTTTTAACCCAAACAATCTGGTTAATTCAACACAAATATGTG
>JAVJGI010000064.1:57955828-57988164 GCA_035590275.1 Ibycter americanus | reverse complement strand
CCAAATATGCCTTTTTTTACTATTGAATCAATTTTCCTGATTGCTTTGTCATAATTGGAATATTAACCTTTCATTTTGACTAAAGGGTGATTTGGGGAATTAGGGGAGTTTTCTTTTAAAGCCAAAACCTATTTTATTTGGAATGTTATATTTTCATGGAGTATCTATTGCTTCTTTTCAATACAAAGTTAGTTTAAAGATCTGTCGGGCGTTTGCAGGAATTAAGATTGCATCCTGCTGCATGGAGCTGAGTGTTGAATGTGCCGGCGCCACCCCCGTGCTCTGGCACGTCTCAGCAGAACAGTTCAAGCAGAGGTCTCTGTGGCGAGTGCATGAAAAAAAAAAAGCCGTGTAGGTGGATGAATAGGTGTATAGGAACAAAAAGTGCCATGTGCTGCTCTTCAGAGCAGTCATTTTCTCACTCTGGATGTAGCACTCACTGCATTCTTCCTCTCCATTTTCATTTAAGATGAGAGACTGTGCAGAAGTGTGCATGGGTTCAGGTGTCTAGATATTTGTGCCCTGAAGAAAGAGCGTGCTGGTTCATGTTTTTATTATGTATCATCTCTCCCTTCCAGGTTTGTTTTTTTTTTACTATCTAACAAACACTGTTTGTGCCACTCTGAGCCACAGATCCCATCCAGCACGCAGGCACGTGCAGGGAAGCATGTGGCTGAGTGCATGAAGGGTGCATGCAGTTTTTTGGAAACATCATGAAAGGAACTGCCAGGCTTTGAGTATTTTTGAAATTCAGGCCCACTTGTGGGTGCTAAGTACTCGAATGTCTGGCCAGGAATTCCTTTGAAAATCTGGCCCAGATTTTGCCGTCTAGGAGTAGAGAGCAAGCGCTACATCTGTGGTTCCCAGCTGGGGAGGCAGACCACACTGGTGAGGTGAAGCAGAGGGTCCAGGAAAATAAGATGTGATGGTCTTGAGTCCTGCAGTCACAGGCAGCCAGCCTGGCTCTGAGCTGTGCTCCCAAAGCCCAGGGGCTGAGGATTTTGGAGCAGCGACAGGTGGCTGAGGTTAATCATATGTGTCCACACCTGGCCATGTAGACATATGCTCACGCTGAAGACAGGATTTTCCTTGGATGCTTTTTCTCTCCTTGAACAAGGAGAGTCTATGTAGCATGGTCCCAATGATGAGGATGAAAGTACTGGCTGACAAAAAGAAGAGAGTTGTCTTTACGTGAGGCTATGGAAAGGATAGCTGTGGGATTTGGGGAGTTTTTCATGTTCCTCATAGCAAAAGTGTTGTTAGGAGCTGCTAACCCAGCCAGAGCACTGCCATGGAAGAGCCTACCCTCTGCCAACTGGCAGTGATAGCACTGCACACCTAAGCAGTGTGAGTGAAACTGCATCATTGCAGGGACGGGATTATGCATTTTCAGCATGGAAGTTTCAGACTTTGATGCCACCCTCGAGTAAGTGCGAATAGGAATTTTTTTCTTAATAAATCTGAAAACCACTGTGCTGGGTTTGCGATACTATGTCAGAACGCTGTAAAGACAAACTAGAGAGATTGTTCAGGGATCAGGAATGGTGTGCGATGCAGAATGATTTACACACTGTTTTCATCACCCTTATGTTATATGCAGAATAGCACTGTGTAACACTAATGCACTGAGGCACATTAGGTGCGGGTCCTGTTAGCCTGGGAAGGAACAGAATAGAACCAGAAGTGACAGAGGAGCTTGTTTCCCATCAAGACCAACCAACCATTACCACGTTGTTGCTGTATTTGATTTCTCTCATTTAAATGTGTGATGGCAGCAGTTTACACCAGAAATCAAAGGTGATTATTTTCCCATAGAATTGTCAAGCAGGGCATAAAGCTTCCTACTACTGTCCTGACAAATGTGTTTGTTACCATCAAAATCACTAGTAAAATTATGAAGTATATTTTCTTTTATAAACAAGAAGAGCTGAATGTGAAGGAAAAAGCCTTTGGTCATTGTAGTATTTGCATGGTGTCTGCTGGGATAATACTACTGCAGGGATTAAATTTGCTATTCAGGGTAGGTGCTAATTTGTGTCTGTGCATGTACATTACGGTTATACATGTGACAGCTACATGTCCTTGACCATACTAATTTATTGGTGGCTACTAGTGACAAAAAAAAGAACCTGATGGAAATATCCTGTTTTGTGACAGCAAAATCTAGGACAAAGCTTGTGTCCATTACATATGATACTGTGGAAAAAAAAAACCCTGCTGGGACAGCTCCTAGGTGCTTCATTTTATGTTATTGCTGTGCTAATTTTCAGACCGTGAGGAAAGGCTGGGATGGAGATGAGCCTAGGGGTTGGGCTGGAACAGGACTAGGGAACCCACAGCCCCTCAGCCAGATTCAGGCTGCAATTTCAGATGGTACAGCCAGCCACGGTATGGGAGTTGTGTTCTTTCTGCAGGGTTTATTACTGAAAAGTTTCAAACTGTGTGTTGATACAGGGGCCACCAAAGGCTAAATGAAGGCTTGTCCAGCCCCCTGCAAGAAAACAGTCTGCTCGCCTGTGAGATAGGGGAGAAGCTCTTGCCTTGTAAAGTCTTTGTAGCACAGTTCAAACTGATGGGGGGGGGAGCAGGAAAACAGCAGCTGCTCATCCAACCTGGTGATGCAGCTGCAGTGTGCTTAGACTAGATGAGGTGAGTGGATGTCGATTCTGCAGTGCAGCCATGCATCCCCTCTGCACAACCCTGCCTGCCTGATTACACAGCAAAGTGAATTTTACTTCAAATCTCAAAGGAAGGATAGAAGCTCATGAAAAAAATACTTGAAAGAAACAGAAGCGCAGACTTTTGGGGACTGCATACTTTGTGCCTGGATGATCTGTACAGATCTGTCCGCTCAGCAGATTGGTGCAAAGTACTACTCTTCCACAACTTCAAATTTGCCCTAAGTAGGGATGTGATTCCGAAGACTTGAATTTGTTGCTGTTTTGTTTAGCCATTAAACCAAAACACCAGAGATTGGGAGTGGTGCCCCTGAACTTATAGGCAACAGTGATAAACACTTTCAGAAGGTGATTCTGATATTTGCAGGGGTTAATTACCTTCTGGAGATGTTTGGTGGTTGGGGTTTTTTTGCCACAGAGAGCTTCAAACTCTGGCTCTTTGTGCTCAAAGGCGGGAGGATTGATGCCACGCCTGGTAAATCAGACAAGAGGCAGCAGAACTCCGTACTGGGATGCTGTGAATACTCTTGCCAATTATCTCTCAGTGGAAGGAGAGGAGGCACTCAGGGATGAGAGGTCCTGCATAACCCCTGGAGATACTGACCTGGTCAGGGGTCCATAGAGGGAGTCTGGGGTAAGGAGATGTCTAACTCCTAAAGCAGGGCAGCATATACTCCCTTCAGCCTGGGAACTGCCCTGTCTTTGCAGCACACAAGGTCTCAGGGAGGAGTTGCTGCCTTGCAAATGGAGGTCTGAAAGGACAGAAAGAAGAGGAAATAAATTACAAGGCTGCCCCAAAGTCTCCTTCCTCGTCATTACTAAAGGCTGCCAGTCTCTGCCCCCTATCAGCACTCTGCAGTTAACATTGGTGCTTTTTTAACAACTTACTGGCAGCTGTGACGGACTAAAAACTTCACAGAATAAAGCCAATCTCTGTTTTGGTTTTTTTTTATTGCACATAGAACAACAAGGCTATGCAAAAGGCTTTGGCTGTGTGTTCGTGTCAGATGCACTCACCTCTTCAATTAGGCCAGGGGATTTTTATCTCGAGCAGTCAGATAGCAAGTCCATTAAAACACTGGGTGGACAAGGATGCATAATTTGCTTAGTGCTGTTGTGAAGGCTCTGGCTTTGGTGATGAATGTTTCATGACTTGATCTCTGGAGAATGGGATACTGACCACATAACAAGTAGTTGAAAATTGCCCAGGTTTTCCTGATTGTTTGCCCTGAGCTATATGTTGCAAAGCACTGACAAGTGCAGCTGTGAGTTATAGGACTGCTCTCTGCTTAAAAAAGTGGCTTCCCTGACAAGGCTATTCTTTCTACCAGGAATGTGTGTTGTACAGTCAAATTCTTCTCCATAACCCCAGAATCATAATGCAAGTTCTCGTAAAGAAGTGCTAATAGCAACTCCTGCTTCTACAGAATGCCAACCATTCAAAGAGGCGGTAGGAGAGGTTGTTTTTCAGGTTGCTCCCAAAGGCCAGTGGAGATGGAGGTCCTCTAGAGAGCTTGGAAGCTCCAAGGGTGCTGTCAGCGCAGGAGCAGAGAGGGCTGCCTGAAAGTGTATCTGGTGTCTGCATACAGGAATACTGATGTGAATGTTAAGGGAGGAGTTTCTTGCCAGGAAGGATGTGAACAAAAACAGTGTGGGCCCCACAATCCAGACGAGGTATTTTCTGCCAGCAAAATCATGCAGAAAAAAAGCCTATCTGCACAGCTCAGTGCAATTGCAGGGGAAACCCAAGCTGGGTCTGAACACCAAGAAGTGGTATAGCAACCTTAGCTGGGGCACTGCTGAGACTCTCATAGTCTAGTTTTCAGGAGAGGCAACGAGCCTACAGAAAGCACCTTGCTAACCCAGAGAAACTGCTCTGGGAGTCCAGCAGTGAGCGTGTTCGCACCTAGTAGAGGTTCTCCTACTTGATGCTGGATTGTGCCATGCAATCAGGAACTCAGGTTCTAGCTTTTCTCCCATCTCTGTGTGGTTTTACATGTACACACCGTTTGTCTTCTCCCACTCCAATTGTATGAATAGTGTTGAGGGCTCAAAACATCCTGAGAGGCCTCTGTGAGAGGAGTGGTTGTACAGCTCAGCGACGTATGGGGAGAATGGGTCATCACCTCCGTTTTACCAGTGGGAAACTTAGGGTTCCAGAAACACAGTTATTTATTAAGGTTAGGCTGAGACCCAGTGTCCTCATTTGTTGGGTTGTCCTACCTTCTGCTAAGCAGCTGGTGACAAGGCATGCTGTGGGGGACCCAGCAGATGGTGCTGAGGAATGGTGTGCAAAAAGGCTTACAAGGAAGTGTGGGAAGTAGGTGCAATGGAGAAGGCTGCCCAGATACTGCCGTGATACTCTTAAGTGCTAATATCAAACGTGTAGCAAAAAGACTTCATGCGCTTCTCTCCAGTCTTAAATGCAAGATCCTTTGCTCTTCAAGACAGCCTCAGTACTCTTCTTCAGCTTATATTGGAATGACTTAATTGGTTTTAATTAGGCCTAGTGGGGGGAACATCTGCCACTTGCCTGAGACCTTATAATCAAAGAAGGGTCCACGTAGTGGAATATCAGAGTTGCACTTGTCCTCATGAAAACAAGAAAAATATCAACAACCAAATCTCAGGAGAGAATTCATTATCTACCAAGCACTTGAGCACAGCTGTATCAGGTCTCTCTTCTCACCCTGATGATTAGTGATGTACCATTTGTTTGCTGCAAAAGGCACCTAAGTTGAGGGAACAAAGCTAGTAATTAGAGCAACACAGCTCAGATGAGACATGTTCTGCCTGAGCATCCAAACCAAACACTTGGCTCTGCTTCTTTGGATGGCATTTCTCCTACGCCTACCCCAGAACAGCAACCAAGCTGATTTCAGGCCAAGGGAGAAGAGTAAAAGGGCTAGCAAAGGGACATCCTTCTGCTTCACGCTGCTACTCAATGTCTTATATCTACATCCAGACGGCTAAGCTTGCAGGTATTTTGTGAAATGAAAATGTACAGCTATTTCAACTACATAACATTAGCATCTAGTGTGTACCAAGATTTGAGAACTCCCCATGAAGATATTCCTAACTCAAGAATACAGTGTACATGCAGAGTCTTGAAATGACTGTAAGCCCTGCAGCATGCTCTGAGAAATATCAGCTTTGGGCTTGCTTGAGCCAGTGGAGAAATGAACTGTAAACCTCCAGGGGACTAGTGCAAAATTTCTAGCATCAGCCTTCCCCACTTCAAACCAGTGCCCTTTATTCTGATGTTTTCAGGCAGTAGTGAAGTGCCCTACGATCACAGTAAGATTTAACAGAGCCTATGCTTCATCCATACAGGCAAATATTTATCAGTAATAATCAGGATCTGAACTTTTTCCAGAAGTCATATGACCACTGGAACTGTGATGTCTCTAAGGAGCATCTAATGCGTTTCACTGGCTTTAAGCATAAATTGCATCTTTCTTGCTTATGTATCTGGCACCTCTGTGCATTAGACAACTATTTGGAAAAGATATTTTAGCTTATATGGCATACCCCAGAAAAAAGACAAAATGTTCTGTCTATTGCTGCTTTTAAGACAGTCTCCTGCTCATGGATCAGAGCATGTTTAAATTTAGGTGAAATCAAAAATATCAGCTGTATTTAAAGACATTGATGAGCAAGTCAGAAAGTACCAGGCAGTACATGTTCCTTAAACACTCAGCTGCCTCTGATCCTCTCAAAATTCTTATTGAACGTGGTGGATGTGGCTCTTTAATGTATAATTGTCATTTAATGTCACTGAAAAGTTCGCCAGGCAATGACAACACAAGACCCAGCACAGACTGGCAGAAGTCCCTTCAGAGCCACTCGAAGTGTTGCCATAGCAAGGTCTGCACCGATCTCTACTAATTCATCCAAGCCGCGTGCGGCTGGCTGTGCTGGGGCAGGGTGGGCTGAGAGAAGTATATTTGTGCATGATTTTAAGAAGCAATTCGTGCAGCAGAAAAACATATTACCAGGCAAGGATATATATGGAAGTATAAACAAAGGAACCAAAAACTCTCAGAGATGGCAGTGTTGCAAGCTGGAGTATCTGCGGCTTTGGCCACGGGAAAGACAGGAATGTAAAAATGGGATTCAGAGAATGACTAGGGACAGGAAATACAGATTATTGGCAAAACTGAGGGTAATTTAAATGGAGGTTGGGTTAAGACGTTAGTTAACAAAGTTAACTCTTATTGTAGGTTTGTCTGAGTTTAGTTGTTACGTAGCTGACAAGCCAGAGGTGTACTAGAGTCTAAATCCACAGGTCTTGTATTATTCCTTTGGGAAATTGCTGATGGGATGTTCGAGCAAAACAGTGCCAGCAAGGAGGATGATTATATAAGTTTAAGTATTGGGCAGGTTGAACAAGCAAACTTAAAAGTACTCCCTTGTAGCAGTGAATGCAAGGCACCTTCGCTAGAGTCTGGACATCTGCAGAAATATAACTGAAAGATTCCTAAGGTCTATTTTAGTATACTTAAATGTGCTTTGCTATAGGCAGATATCTGTACTTCTCTTCCTTCCATCTGGTGTCCACAAGAAAAATAAATGAAATCTGAAAAACGTCTAAAAATCTCCCGATAACAGTATATCTAAATGAGATTCTCGGAAACATGCCTTGACCTTCAGCCATTCTCAGTGATTGAAAATATTGGTTTCCAACATTCCTTATTCGCACTGAGTGAATGAGAATATTCTTCCAGTATAAAAGTTCTCTATCTTCACTGAACTTTTTAGCTTAGTCACCAGTACAGACCCATCCTCAGCCAAAGTAATGCATTTTGCCACCTAAGAAATGACAAGCAGCTGAAGTACACATCATCTGCTGACTGCATGCCAGCTTTTTTTCAGAGGCAAGGACAGCACTGTGGGAAATGCACAAGAAAGAAAAAAAAGTACTATTATTACATCTTTCAGGACTGGAGTTGGTACCGCTGTAATTATCACCACCTTCCCCACTGCCCACAACAAGCTGCATCAAAACCTGCTGAACTGCCTGTGATGTTTCATTTTATATTTACTGCTGTTCTGTTCTGGGCTTTGGCTGCACTGGAGTAAAAGAGCAACCTCTAGAGTTACTTACAGCCCTGCTTGTTCCCTATCTTAATCTAATCATAAAGAATTTTCTGAACTCTGAATGACTGTTGATGATAGACTGGTACATAGCTTTTCACCCATTTTAGCCATGTGAAAAGCTGATGCGACAAGCTGGGGACCTTTTTTATGCCCTGAATGAGATATCAGATCAGATCCACAGCAATGATGTAGCTCCATAAACTGAGAACAAAGCATCAAACGTATGCCGTTGTTCTGCGGCTCTGATGCAAAGTAACTGAGCAAAATACCACTTTATCATCAGAGGAGAAATGCAGTCGTTCTGACTGTGCTGCAGCCTGCCACAGGAGATTCAGTGAGGTTAGCCAACATATGTCTAGGTAGCTAATTGGTACTAACGTCTTCCAAGTTGCAAAGAATCTAGAAACCGACTGCAATGATTACTTTTCAGTTTTTTTTTTTTTAATGTATTAGCTGGATTATTACTTACAACATACATCTCAGGGTGGCATCTTGACCTCAGAAATTTCAGCTCCTCTTTACAGGCTGGAAAGACCAAGGTTTTACACAAAGATTTCTTAAATTGCCAGAGGAGCTGGCAGCGTTTGCTGCTAGCTGGAAGACTCCATTCTGAGCCTAGTGAGCCTCTATCAAACATGATTCATTTGGGTAGTGACAAATAGGATCTGAACTCAACAAAATTTAATCAAAATGGGATAATGTCTACAATTTCAGTTCAGGCTCTTGCATGGATTTAGGGTGAGCTTTTGCTTTCGTAAGCTCCCAAGTGTTACTTTTCTCCTTTTTTTTTTTTTTTTTTTTCCTTTTTGAAATTCCTTCTGGGCCTGCATTATTGCTGCAATTTGCTTCACCTCCTTTCACACAGGGTTTTTTTTGTCTATAAGAGCCTACTGTGATTGACTGTAGCTGAGATGTTTTGTAAAGTAATTGTTGGAAAAGAATAGGTATTTAATTACCTGTCCCTTCCCATCTCTTTTCTTCTTCCGTAAATTACGAAAGTAAGTAATCCCCAAATCACAATAATTATGAGATGATGTTTTCTTTTTAAATTCAAATCTAGAAAACAAAGGAAAAGAAAGGTGGTTTGGTTTTTTTTTCAGGCAGTGATTTGTTTGCCATTTTCTCTCCTGTGACTCTTTTCTCTCCCATCTCCCTTCCCACTTGTTTTTCCCTCATTCCAAAGACGAGGAGGAAATTACGTCTGCCTGCATCACTCATGGTTTTGTGTAGCTGCATTTCAATGAATCGTTAATGCTCCCTTCTGAAAATCCAGTTTTCCGCCCCTGAAGATTAAGAGAATGGTGAGAGATACCCCAAGTTTTAGAACTAGTTACTGGGAGAAAGAAGATGAACCAGGCATCGTGTGAGCCAACAGAACCGTGCTGGGGTTTGCATTGCCCAGAGCTGGTCCTGTGTGCTCCCCTTCTTGCTTGAAAGCCTGTGGACACCTTGCCCTCCTGGGCGTTGTCTTTTAGTTTGGTTTAACCTTGGCCTTATTTTACCACAAAGGTTAAAGACCTGGAGAGCTTCTTGCTGGGCTTTTTGTTTCCCGGCAAGTCTGTTTTCTTGGGAAAGAAACAAAAGCATGCAGCTTTTGGCCAGGCTTCTATATTCCCAAGTCCACACTGCGCTGCAGCTGCCTCTCGGGAACAAAAGAGCCAATAGGGATCCCAACTTCTTTGCTAGTATTGTGTTTTCCCACTCTTTTCCCATTCCATTTTGCTTCTTCAGTCCTCTAATTTTCTGCCCTTTGTCTTTGATTGTGTTCAGAAAATTAGACAGGCTTCTATAGCCCATTTTGAAAATGAGATGTTAGGTTATATAGTCCTTCAATGAGAAGATCCATTATGTATTTTAAAGTAAAGTGGCAACTTGTGTCCATCAGCCTCGTGTAAAGCTACTCAGCATCATTAAATGGTTGCTGTGTGAAGAACTAGCTGACCATTAGCTGTACTTCAAATAATCATGTTTCTCTAATGAACACATAATTTTGTGGAAAGCCTATTTTAGATGAAAGATAGCATGAATGTGTCTTCATTAACAGTGCAATAACAGACTAGAGAATAAGCTAGGATTTCAATTCACAGCCCTTGTGATAGGCCAAGTCTGGAGCTAAACATTATAGTTCCTCTCCAGGAATTTACACCATGACTGCTATGTGATCATGCAAATAGCTTTAGGCTAAGCTCAGTCAGATGATATTCAGCATTTAATCTTCCTCTAGGAGTTCTGGGAAGCCTTGTCGGAGATATGGTAAGATTTTACTTCTCAGCTTACAAGGGAAAGTAGCGTTTTACCAAGAGATCAGAGAAGCACAGTAGCCACAAAGAAGGAAAGCTCATTTGGGTTAGAGACCCAGTTTGACTTTGCCTTGAGTTTGCTGTTGCTGCGGTCACTGTGGGTGGTACCGATTCCATATGAACACCCACTGTGTGGTACTACCCAAGAAACGATTTCCCACAGTACCCAGTACTAATTGGTCACTAAACTGAAGCCAAACTAATTTTGAGATGAGATTCCTTTGCATGATCCTAAATGCAACCATCCCGATACGTACTGTACAATAACCAGTGCATAAGGAATGGCATTAACAAATGTTAGCTAGAAAAAGCTGCTGCACTTTTGCCATCTATTGCATGGAAACACTGTTCTGGTACGTGTCAGGCCTGACATGAGCAGTTGCTGCATTTGCTCGTGTATCGAACTGGCCCCAGAGCCTTCTCTGAGCGCAAACAAGGTGCAACATGGCAAAGTCTGTGAAACCCTACATTCACGCTGATCTGCTGCTAAAATCAGATGGTGATTGTAATTCCCATCCGTTTCCCCTGAAAGTTTTACTGCTAGCAGGTTGCCGAAGAGCAGTTTTGTGTGGGGAATGGCCTTTTACAAGTGTGAGATGAATCAGAACCAGCTACCGCTGGAAGATTGAAGATCTCGGCGAGGATGTGCCCATCTGGTCGCCTTTCCCCCCTGCAATGGGAGAAGGGCTGTTCTCAGCCAGGCTTGCAAAGGGCTCCTGAGGGGCAGACGGAAGGTCCAGGCTAGCTGTGCTATACATCACCATGTAAAGGCAAACTGGGAAAAGCAGCAAACCCAACAGCAATACAAAAATGCTCCCAGAAAAGCAGGACAGTGGAAGGGGCTAATCCATTAAAAGTAAAGGTGTGTGGTTTACTGGTCACAAAAGCCGGAGAAATGTATCAAAGGCCTTTTCAAATAAATTCCTGATAAAGAAAGCATTGATCTGTTGAAGAAGGTCTGATAAATGAATATGTTTCATGTGCATGGATCCAAAACATATTGCATAGTAGCAGAGTGCCTTCTCTCCCCCTCATATTTTTCATGGTTATCTATTACAGGAATAGATATATGTGCAGTGAAAATCAGTATTTGACAGGTTTCTGCTGTACAGCAGACAGCTTTGCATTGTGGAAGGATTAAAAGAGAGATTGTTAAACCCCATGAGTATTCATCTGACTTCAATTTAACCACTTGAAGTCCAAAGAAGCTGTACACCAGCCTTTTTCTTCTTTCCTGATCTGAAAGAACTTGGTGCTGCAGAAATAGTGAAGTTGATCAGGTTAGTCCGGTGTGAGATATCCTTGGTAAATCCACATTGCACTTTGTCCTATTTTCCAATTAAACCTGTGGCTGTGAGTACGCTTTCCTTTGAAGTTTGTTTTAGAGCCTGGAATATTACCAAGATTATGCCAACAGTTGGTTAATGGACAACTGTTGGTTGCAAAGCATGTTTTCATCTTTTATTATATTATATATATATAATATATATATTTTGTTTATATTGGCAATATATTCCTCATTCCCTTGACAGGCTTCTTAGATGTCCGTGCTCTAAGACCTGGGATTTTATGTGGCAGTTGCATTACTCTTCTGGCATAAGAAATCTTATCTACTGCTCTGGGATGTTTACTTCCATCTTACATCAACTGCAAGGCCTTGTCTCCATGTCCAGCTCCTCTTCTGTCTCATAACGATGCATTTTGAGTTGCACTTGTGTTATTCTCAAGGTTTACTTCAAACCTCATACTTTCCACGCAACGTCCTTGATTCGTCTGTTTTTGTCCTCTGTTTACTCCCATGTCAAGGAAATTTCTACTCGTTGGTTTCCCCAGGGTGACAGGTCTCAGTCTCGCTGTGTCAGTTCTGACCTTCACCCTACCCGACAGGGCACAGCTGGCTTTTTGCTGCTGCTGCTTTTCAGCAGAACCAGCCCTGTTTGCCCCCTTCACGCCTTTGTAGCCAAATACTGTCACGGAAGGGGGTTGTTGTCCTCTGCTCGTTCAGCTCTCCTGCATCTCTGGCCATAGAGGAAGCCGAAGGGAACTGAAGGGGCTTCAGTGCCTGAGCAGCAGCGAGAGGATGGGGTTGTGAATGCTTTCTGTCCAGGACCTGCTGCAGGTGGCTGCAGTCAGCAGCCTTCCCACTGCAGTGGGCTTTGACGTTTTTTGTGAGCCATGACATGGGAGAAAGGATCCACGGTTCATAATCAACCTCTACAGCAACCTGTTCCCTCACCAGTGGTTGGGGTTTTTTTTCCAAAAAAAACACCCAAATACAACAACAACAGAATTCTGTGACACCTAGTGCAAAGGATTCATGCTTATAATAGCAGCTTTTCCATGGTTTAAATGACAGCGCTCTGAAATCAACAGTTCTGTACTTATATTTAATTTAAACCTCAGGTATATCTTAAAAGTAATATTTGAGTATTGAGAAACAGTTATGACATAACGGTGTATTAATTTTTCATAGATTACAATGCTGTTACTCCTTAGTTAATATGCTTTTAAAAACAATTACTATTTAACCAACCATAGCTACCTTAACGAAATCCAAAGGCAATTTTGTGAAGCGCCATTTCAAAATGGTTGCAGTATGTGCGGTGTTGCTGTCACTAATCTAGAAAATCAAGCCTACGTACTTTCCAGTAGCAGGCCATACAAAACCGTGGCCTTAAAAATAAACAAAATTAAGTTGATACTTTGAAAGAATAATTAAATATTAAAAATATTCCTTTCCTTCTGCAAACAAGTGGTAAACTGACAATGTCTTTGGGGTCTCATTGACTTGTATCATCTGGGTCATTTAGAAAAGTCATGTTTTCCTTGCAGAATCCCAGTAAAATCAGTAAGACTCGTTCAATGCATTGACTAGTTGGTGCCCTTATGTGCAATCAGGCTAAAAAGCAGGCTCGGTTTTCAGACAGACCAGAAAGCACGAGCCTCAGCATAGGGCTGGGTGGTGTGAATCTGTGGGCAGCACACAGTGGTGCCTGATGCTGAGTGTACAAGAAGCGGTGGAAGGTGTCCAAACTCCTTAATGCTAAAACACGAAAGATAAGACTACTTTGCTTGTGCAAAGACTTGTACCACAGAAGTTCTTGCAAGATTTCCAGCTTCAGCTAAGTACATTATAATCCTTTACAATTTCTTGAATGAAAGTGGGATAATTTGAAGATCTCCATGAGATTTCAAAGCAAACATCTGGTTTGAAAGCTTTTCCCTTTTGTTTCTTTGTTCTTTTTCTTTTAGCTAGGTCTTTCAGACCTCAGCTCGAAGATGATGCCCAATGCAGCTCTTCTCTGATGACTGTGAAACTAGCTTTCATTCTTAAATTGCAAATAATTATTTACATAATGTTAGGTAACTTATAAAAATAATATGAAAGAAGGCTCTGGATATTTTTAGCTGATCACTTGCCTTCTTCTTCCTTCATAACTCAAAACTTATGAGAAATGGGCATGTTAAAAGACATGGTAAACTAAGTTTTCAAGCATTCATGAGAGTTTTAGAAGAGGGGTTTTTTAACCTCTTTTCTTAGCATTAAACTCTTGAAATTGGCATAGTCTTAAAAGCCCACCTTCCGTCACTCCACATTTTCCGTTTGCAATATCTGAGTTTTCAGGGTCTTCTGCTTACAAGGCATGTGGATTAAGACTGCTCCACTTGTTTTAGTCTTGTGGATTTACACTAGTGTCACAAATGAGAAGTGCTCATGGTCCTGAAACATTGCTTATGTTCATTGTAGCTAGAGATGGGGCTGTATGAGGAGGGATGAAAACAGTTTACCTAACATTGGGAGTGGAAACAACAATCAAAAAAAAGTCATCTATTTTCATTATTTTAATTTCAAATCCTGAAAATATTCTGGTGATACTTTCTAATCACATGGGCCAGAGCTGTAGCGGCCACTCTCATTCCAGAAGACTTTTGATGGTACCATGTCCTCTCCTCTGCAAGAGGAGGACATTTCCCATACAGGGTGAGTGATGCACTTCAGGAATATGACAGGAACCTTCTTCCCAGAAACCTCTGAATTATCTGACTTCAACATTGCCTGTCTATAGCGTGAAGAGGGGGAAAGACTGATATGCTGAGCTGGGAATTGATGTTTCTGAATGACATTTGTACCCAGTGCAAGTTTTGCTTGGAATCTAATGGGTAACAAGTCAGCATAAATGATGGTTAACTAATGCAACATTATACCAAATGGACCCATTATGCTTCATTCTGCTGCATGGAGTGCAAAATAAATTCTGGGTGATGGGACATATTCTTAGGCAAAGAGGGAAATTTCAGGGAAGAAAGAAGCCTATGTTAGCTGTCTTTGTTTAATAGGAGATTATAAAAAGTTATTATTCCAGGCTAAGTTATGGCATCATACACCATAAAAATACACAAGTAACAGATCTAATTGTCAAAGCTGACATTATACCCAGTAGTTATAGCTTGTCTTAATACACTTCTAAGTCTCACAGTGGATTTCCCAAAGGCAAATATAACAGCAAGAGGGAGAGAATCAGATGGCAGGTCAGGAAGTTTTTATCCACATGGACTAAGCTTGTGAGTTTTCTCCCAGTGCCACAATTGACATGATGGCTGATGGCAGACAAGGAAATCGGGAGGGCGGGTAATTTTTCTCCTATGAAAGCACCTAATGATCCTGGGTTTGTGTAAAAGGCATTTGCAGGTAGGGGCAGGACCAAGTGCAGCTCAGCAGGGATGGCAAGGCTGTGAGAAGGCACGCTGTTCCTGTGTCTCATTGCACGCTGGACAGTGCAAGGAATGACCAGTAAACCCAGCACAGAGTCCAAGCAGCAATAACCTGGAACTCCAGCACAGGCTCTGCTCTTAGTTCCCTTAGGAAATCCATAGATTTCAAAATCAACCTTTTTGATCTCTAACAGCAACAGACTCATGAGAGATTATAATTGTTGATTCCAGTGGCATTACTCCAGTGGCAGAGAGAGCGAGCCTGGAGCCCTGAGTCACAATTTGTTACACTACGCCCGACCAAAAGCATTAGGAAAGCAGTGTGTCAAAGTCTTTTTCAGTCATTTGCACTCTGGCTTACTGAAAACAAGTCTTTGTGTACCTAAAAGTCACCGGTATTTCCATGTCCCGTGCAACTGGGCTGAGGTGGAAGAGGCTGTGATGTAATTTTTGTCTTCACAGCCACAGTTGGTTCCTGGAGCTCATGTGGTTGAATATCCATATGCCTGGTGTAAGCACAGATGTATAACAAATAAGTTTGTATTACTAGTCATCTTTTGGTAAATACTCGGATGCTTTTCCAAAGGTTAATTCTATTGACTAAGAAAAAGCATTGTGTTTTAGTGCAGGAGTTGCTAGGTGAAAATGCATACCTTGTTGATGCTTCGGATGCTGTAGTCTCATCTGATGGAGATACAGTTAGCTCTGCAGGGTACCGCACCTAACAGTGCCAGGTGCTGTGCAGGTGCTGAACGCAGTGTGGGGGGCAAAGCAGCTCCCCAGGAGCTGCCCCTCCGGCCCAGAAGGAGAAAGGCTGGATGCTGGAGGCTGTGGGAGTTGGAGTTATGGTTTGGGGATGCTTCCTTCTAGTTTCCTTAATGATGATAGGTCAAATCTTGCAGGTTTTTTAGGTTCTGCTGCTTGTCCCCAGGGTCAGCCCTTTGTCCCATGACACGTGAGCCTCTTCTGAGAACATAGCCCATCAAAAGGAGAAGAGACACGATGGGAAAATGAGCAGACACCGAGTTTTCTAAATGAGGCTCCTGATGTTCACTCTTCTGTCTCTGGGCAGGGTGCATTAATCTCTCACGTTCATCAGGTGGCACGTTAGCTGTAAGAGGCCCTGAGAGAGCACAGCCTGGCAGGAGCATGCTGTTCCCGGGTGGGCAGAGAGCTGTGGCTTGGGGATGACAATTATTTTATTATTTTTTAAACTATTCTGCTTTCAATTTCACATGTAAACTATACCTGCTAGGAAAAAACCTGAAACGGCCTGTTGAGAGAAGCAGAAAATGAAGGGCTATTTTAAATCACATTTTAAAATGTGATTGTGCTAATTATTTTTTCTTACCCCTTAAGTCACAGGCAACTACAGATATGCTGGAGTTTCCTCTGAGCCTGAAAATAGGCTCAGACTGGTAATAGTCAAATAATTCTTTACACTTTAAATTCATCTTGCTTCAAATTACGTTCTGCACAAAGTGGGGATGTTGCATTACTTTACCAGGAAAGTGCCCCCTCACTCAAACCAGCCCTGGATAACAACAGGTTGTCCCTTCTGTGGCCTGTTTTTGTCTGAGCAGGGCAGGAGGCTGCCCGAGGTTGCTCCATGTACGTGCTGCTCTGAGTTCATCACCCACCCTTGGCTGCTGCAGGGGCACAGGCAGGAAAATGCTTTGTCCCCCTCCTGTTCCCAGGAGATGGCAAAGGAGAGGCAGGGCTGCTGCCTGCAGCCAGAGCTCTGCCTGTGCCACCTTTAGAAATAACCAAGGGATTGAGTCTGTGTATAATTTACTTTTACGTGGGAAAGGTGTATTTGCACTCCCCGAGACTGTGGATCATGCGTCAGCTATGGCTTGCATAGCTTGCAAAGCTGGACCGCAGCTTTGGCTTGCTCTTTGCTTTTTGTGGGCAGTGAAAAAGGGTTGATCTTCTGATTCAGACACCTGAGCGGTCTGCCTGAAATGGTACAAAAGCCTCTCCTCCTGCCTGGGTGCAAAGCGGAGAGGTGGAGGAGGAGAACTGTTAATTAAAGCAGTGTTTGTGCTCGGGGATTTCCTATTCAGGAGTCAAAGCGCAGGTTTGCTGCTCCTGGGCTCAGCTTTCACCCACACTCAGTGGCCCCTCTTTGTGGTACACCACAGCAACGTATAGCAATTCAAAGGTCCAACACAAAAAACCCTCCGCAATGACCTACACATCTTCAACAAACATTTAAGAGACTAAAGGGGTCAACAGCTCTAGTCAGACCTGAGCTGCAGCTTGAAGGCTTCACAATTTCTACAGATCGTGTCAAATCTCAACAAGAATCTAAAATTCAAAAGATTCAGTCACCCCAGGCCAACTAGAACAATAAGCCCTAAAGGATATTTGATAACAGGCATAGCTTGGGGCGTTGGATTTTTAATAATTTCTCTTGATGTTTGACAGCAGCAGCTGCACATGTGTTGCTGCATCGTTCGTGGGTGGGAGAGGTTGTGCCTGCACGGCTTCTCCCACCGCCTGGGAGCGTGTTGGAAGCAGTGCTGCAGGTCCTCTAGCAAGGAGGAGAGCGCCATGCTGCAAGCAGTCCTCGTGTAATAGGAGGGAAAATAGGTTCAACTCGCTGTTCCCAGCTTCTGTGTCACCAAGTAACTCAGGTCTTTTATTTATTATTTGTATTACAGTAGCACCTAGAGGCCCCACGTTGCTAGGGTTTGTAGAGCACTGTAGGAGATGGCTACTACTCTTGTGCCATTATAAGATGAGAAAAAGGGTGGGAAAGGAAGGGAGAAAAGTGCCCAGACTGAGGTGCTACAAAAGCAGAATGGAAAGCAAAGCTCTAGCTGTTTCAGGGGACGCTTGTGCTGTCAAGCTCTGGGGTCACGGCGTTTCCAGAAGATACAGTGCCTTCAGCTCAGCTATAAGAAATGACTGTCTGCTCACTTCTAGCTCTTCTTCAGCATTGGTGTAAACTAATCCATTTTATTTCACATTGCAATGGATTAAGTCTATTATCACAACTTAGCTGAGGGCTGGTGGCATCTTCAGATGTGCTCACCTGACCGCCTGCGATCAGCTGGCCACTCGAGTCTGAGCCCAACTCAGTGGCTGCGCCGCAAAATTTAATTGTAATTTCAGTTTGGAAAATTTCTCGTTCATTTCTGCCTTGACTACAGAACAGCCAGCTCTCTTCACTCCAGTTTTAACATGCTGGAACCCTGCCAGTTTCTTTGGTCAGAGAAAGATGCATTAATTAAACACAGTGTAGAAGAACTGCTTCAGATGTGACACCTCTGTATGAGGTATGTGCATGTGCACTTCCTGGTACCATGGACCAGACCAGCTTGCTGCTTCTCCCGTCAGGTGCAAAACTGTCGTTGACCCTGTTGGGAGGTGGAACGGGACTTAAATGTATGTTTTGATGGATTTGCCACAACTCCTCTGAAATTCTACTGGCATTTATAGTAATAATAGCTCTGTTCCTGATGAAAGAGGTTTTGATGTTATAAAGCTGCAATCTCTGCCTCTCAATAGCCACACTTAAAAAATACGCAGTTTCTTTTCCTTACCTGAATTTTCAAGAACTTTATAGGAAATATGAGCTGTAATTTCACTGATTTCCTCTTTTAAAATGTGTTTTAAAGGGAAATCAGACCTCAGCACATTCTGTAGTTGTTCAAAAGAGTGCAGAACTGGCAGTACTACAATTAGAATGTTACCTAAAAACCTGACAAGAATAGGAGTAATAGGTGCAAAGTCTCTCTATTTATTTAGCTTCAGCCACCACCAGTGCTGAAGTTATCCTTGTAGCATCCTTATGCAATGCAGATAAAGAGCCTCACTGTTTCACGTTTTGATAACTCAAGCTCAGGGTCCTACCTATGGTCACACTGGTGTCCTGCACAAAGCTGGAGGCACCGTGATACTCATGGCAAAGCCCAGCAGAAGGATGAGACCTACAAAATATATTGGCTGATCAAACATTTTTTCCCCGATTTTTCCCCATTACTTTGTGTCACTCTTGTTCAGGACAAGTTCATTAAAAGCATCCTTACAGTGATTAGAGCTCTGTTCTTTACCCATTTCACCCTTGTCTGCTTTCCTGATCCTGATTAATGCAAAGCCAGCAGTGACGAGGAAAGCCCTAATAACTCTGCCGTCCTCCGAGTGCAACGCGATGCTCCTGCTGTTGTTACAGGGCGGCAGCACTCGACAACACCCTCTAACAAAGCGCCTTGAAAGCCCCTCACCAAGCCCTACCTGGCTGACAGGCATTTCAGTGAAGCCCTGTGCTTTTTGCCCTCTTACAGGTATTTTCCCTGTGGAGTTGCTCAGTGAGGAGCCTTTTCTTCACTGTTCTGAGAAGCGATAGCAGGAGGAAAGGGATGTTTTTATTCCCGACTGATTTGTAGACCTTTCAGACAAAGATGGGTGCTGAGCATCCTGGAGCTATTGGCTGTGCTCTGCCTTTGCTCAGATGACTGAGGTGGAATCTCCTCCCTGATCACAGACCTCTCTGCCGAGGTCGTGCTCTCCTGGCACACGTGTGTGCTTCTCCAAACTAGCCACAGTCAACGCAAGCTTGGTGTAAATGCCGACACGTTCAGGTCCTAGTTCACAAGGAGCAGCAGTTGACCCTTCCCTTTCATATTTTCTCTTGAAGTGAGAAGTTCTGAGTCCTTTAACCCTTTAACCGTCTTGTTGCATTCTAGACTAGAGAAATTTGAGAGGATCAACCCCAACATTAGCCTATTTCTAATTAGCCTCGTTGCCATAGCGACCTGGGGGGGTTATTAGCATCAGCATGATGAACTGATGGAACTGTACAACTTCTTTTGCAGCTGGGGAATGTAAAAAGTGAATCTTGCGTTGAATCATGCTTGCAGGGTTGACATTCAAATCACAGTCATTGTATGCTCAGGAAAATTACTGTCATTCCTCACACACAGTGTTTCACTTTAAGGCAAAGATGGGGGGGAAGGGGGGGAGTTGTTGCAGAGAAAGAAAAAGGAAAGAGGAAAAAACAACCTTTCTGAGGCATTAAGATGAACGTTAAAATGCAAAGGAGATGAAGAGATTCAGATGCTTTCTTTAAAGTAGAGAAAAGAATAGAGAAGTAACTGACCCTGAAGCAGTCAGTACTGGATGTGGACTCTGCTGCCTTTATTTGCATATACTGAAGAGCTAAGATATTCCCAAGGACTTTCTTATGAGGAACGTGGAAATGTGCAGAAAGTGGCTTCCATCCTTTATTGGTATTTCCTTTTTACTACCAGGAGTTGAAATGTGTGTATTTTTGATCCTGGATGTTGTCATGGTTACAGGGCTACTTGGATGCTGCTTCTTGCACCCCACGAAGGCTGCCTTGCTCAGTGTGTGCTGGAGCAGCTGCCCCGGGGGTGCAGTTCGAGGCTGGAGATGGTGGGGATCAGCCCGACCACCCAGCCCACCTCAGGCTGGGAACAGCCAAACCTGGAGCTGGGATTCCTCGGGATGGATTTCAGTGCAAGGAGGAGGGATGGAAATTATGTGATCACGCTCCTACCACTCTTACAAATATCTACTAGGTAATGCTCAGGAAAGATCTACTCACTCCCTAAGTATACCTAGCCTTGAATATTTCTGCGTAAGCTACTTTTTCACCTGGTGGTTTGATTAACAGCCTTGTTCCTGTGGATATCAGGACCAAGGGCTTTTTGTCAGCATAGACTTCATTTTAAGCCATAGTCCAGCACATTGTACAAATCAAAGCTACATGAAGGAGTAAATGCTGGTGCTGATCTCCATAATGTCAGGTCTGTTTGTGCATCTCATGGAGAATCCTGTGTGTCTCTGCAAGATCGAGTGGTAGACGTACTGTACAAGCTGTTGACTTTTCACTGAAAAATGGCAAATGAAAGATTTTTGGCTGAACACACGCACAGATACACACACACACATATCTTTTTTTCATGTTTTGAGCCAGAGGGCTTTCAGATTTCCAAACCTGTACAAAGGAAGCACCAGCAAGAAAATTATTTTCTATCAAACACAGACAGGCAGAAAATGCCAATTTTCTGAGAGGATTTTTCAATGAAAGGTTGCAATTTTCTTTCAAAGGCGTCTTTATTCTCTTACCAACTACATAAAAATGTCATAGCTTAGGTCTTGCAGCACTTTCCCCCCACACGCAGTGCAAATGGAGACTCATAGGATATTCAACTTTTAATTAGTTTTAAAGCCACTTTGGGGCAGAATGAGGACCCTTGCAGGCAAAAGACAGTGCTGTGAGTTGGAAACAAGCAGATTTGTGCTTTTTCACTCTAAGCTGATACGTAGCCTTGTGCAAATGACGGTCTGAAATGCTTTCTCTCCTTTTACTCTATGTAGACTGTCAAGCTGCTTGGATGCAGATGCCTGTACCAAACCCAGGACATAGTACGATCTGCAGACATGCTTTGTGTTCATGATAATCGGGGAGTGGGGGGGGGTGTGTGTGTGTATGTGTGTGGAACATAAATGAACAGGTGGAAAAAACAAATGAATGAACAATACAGTGTTTTCTGGAAGTTGTCCGAGTTTGAAGCAGTGAGGTTAGTCAGTGAATACATGCTAACACCGCATCTCGACTTGCCACTTGAAGTAGGAAAACCGTGGGTGGAAGTAGATGGGAACAAGTGGGGTGCCCTGTTTTGATGGACAGGCTTAAGTATGGCTGTAAAATCAGCAGACGGCAGCAGTGCTATAGTTCAGCCTCCCACTCCTAACTCACCTTGCCTAAGGTTACAGGCTTGTCTGAGTGCCTGGTAATTAACTGGTGCCCAGGTATGAATGGGCCCGGTTCCCTCCGTCACCTACGCGGCTTTGATGTGGAAGGAGAATTGAGTCTAATGATTGGGGACAGCTATTTGTCAGTCACTTAGATGAAAAATCCGAATCTGATTATGGTTAAAATAGCAGATGTCCTGAATTTCTCTTTAAAAGGGGCACTGGACATGTGAAAAATGTTTTGTGGGGCAATGAAAATGGCTTTGCCCTACTTGATGACCTGTCAGCGACTCTGCCTGCAGCAGCAGGTGGAGGGATGAGCACTGATCGCTGCCGGTGATGTTGCACTCTGGCTCTTCCCACCGCAGCTGCATCCCCAGGCTGAGAAGAACCAAGCAGAAGGATGACACGGGTGGTTTTCTTCATCTCCACATGTTGGGGGGCCCTTGCAGTGGCAGCAGGTTGACGTATGGCCATGGACATTGGGGCTCCACTTCCATCCCTGCTGCTACCACGGCTGTGCAGCACAGCCTGCCCTTGGGCCAGCCGCTCCTCTCCCAGAGCTGTCTTTGTACACCTGCCTGGGTGAAAGGTGTTCTGCTGCAAAGGGCTGTTATCAGTGCAAGGATCAGTAAAGAGGATGAGGGGATATGAGTGATAGGTTGCCTTTGCAGATAATTGAAAGCATGTCAGAAATAGAAGCGGTTTTTAAATTGAGAGTCTTTGTGATTCTTCTCCACCTGGTGAGCCTGGGAGTTACAGAGGCTGTCACATGGTGGAGAATTAACAATTCTGATGAGAGATGGTGCCAATTTGAATTGCTTATTTGGAGACCAGGGTAGGAGGGGTGTCCATTAGCCTGTCTCAGGGATTTCCTATGCCTGCTTCTGGAGTGGTATTAAAGGAGCAAAGCAGCTGAAGAAATGCATTCAGAGTGCAGATACTGATATGTGCTACCAAAAGACCTTTTTTTTTTTTTTTTTCCTGGAGCTGATCTTATTGTTGCAAAGCACTGTCAGACTGGTTTATAATGCTCTGTGCACTGGGCTGCTGGTGAGACAGTAATGAGGACAACAGCAACTGCAAGCCGCTTTCTTGGAGGGCTGTGGCTTGCATAAGGGCCAGGAGCTACCTTCTTCTCTGTGATCAAAGGGTGCATCCCCTTCTCTATGCTGCTCGCAAATAAGCTGCCACAGGGGAAATAATAGAAGCTGTGCATTGAACTGCAAAGCATCAGCCTCAGAGACCTCTTGGGACCCCCACTTCTAACAGGAATCTTTTACGGTTACCTTGTTGGAGGCAACAAGGTCGTATACTCCAACTGGTCAAGTCATCTAGGCATGTCCCCTTCTTCCACCACATCTAGCCAAGGCAGCAATGAGGGGAGCTCCTGCCTGGGCTTCCCATCTCTCCTAGGACACAAACTGCAGTTTGTGTCCCCTTCCCTACCCCTGACAGTACCACCTTGCAGCCAGTGCAAGGACGTCAGGGAAATTACTAGGGAAACAAAATGTGTGTGTGAACCTTGCTGTGGAAGCTCAAATCTTCTCCAGAATCAAAGAATTCATTTATTCCCTGAGTTGTCTTGTCATACATGTAGATGTGACTGTGAAGAGTATTCATGGACCGCTCCTAATGACTAGTGCATGGGAAAGAGTCCCACCAAATGGGTTCATCTGTGCAGCCCTCAAAGCCCTGTTGCCTCACGTTTTTAAAACTTCCTGGCAGAATTTCATGTGAAATTCCCATTAATTAAAATTAACAAATACCAATGGGCATCTAAATCCCCTATGTGACTTTGAGAACTAAAACAGCGTTCTCTGCCAGAGAGAGAGAGAGAGGTCTATTCAGTATTGCTCTCTTGAGCTCAAATTTCCCTTGGGTTTTCTTGTACGTTCCTTACAAGAGACTGAAGATTTCTCTGGAACAGCCCCCGCTCTTTTATAGTGCTGCAGTCACACAAAATAACTATGAAGTGAGCTGATTATATTCCAGGAGCTACGAGATACCACGTGTCAGATCCAAAGTGAACTAACCTTTCCACTCCCAGGTGGACAGCTCTGACCTTTTGTGATGCTGATGAGAAGCGTGGAAGAAATCATGATTAGAGGAAAACTGTGCTTTATTAATGTAGGCAGAGCAAAAAGAACTCATCATCTAAAGACCTGCCTCTAGGTGGTGGGACATGAGAAAGAAAACCAAGATGTGCGCCCGTGTTGTGCTATCATTATAACACTAATGGGAACAGGACAGAAGAGATGTGTGATGGGGAATTATGCTGTGCTGTAGAGGCTTTCTTACAGTGACAGTTCTAGCAACAGCCGACCAGGTTCCTGCTGGCTCAAAGACTCTTTATAATGCCATTTTACAGAAGTGGTATTATTTGGCAGAGGAAGGCAGGAAGTCCTGGTAACTGCAGTTGAGCTTGGTAGGTTTAGCATTGGTACAAGGTACCAAGGAGCTGTTAATGAATAGGGATATTTTTTGGGGCATCTGTTTTTGTCACAGCAACTGCGAGGCACAGCCACTGCTCTTTGCAGGTTTGGGGGGGAGGAGGGGAGCAAGAAGGGTTTTTCTTGTACGGCAAACATAGCTTCAGAAAGTGAGGAGGCTGGTGGGAGGGGAGGAAGGGTGGGGGGAGAGCGAGCAAGCACATATTATATTCCAACTGTTTCCACGGTGACATTTCATAATCACAACTCTTGGGGGAAAACGTTTCATTGCAAAAGCTGGAGGAGGCAGGACGCCTTTGTGG
Source organism: Ibycter americanus (assembly GCA_035590275.1). Classification (NCBI taxonomy): domain Eukaryota; kingdom Metazoa; phylum Chordata; class Aves; order Falconiformes; family Falconidae; genus Ibycter; species Ibycter americanus. The sequence goes on along the minus strand of JAVJGI010000064.1, from coordinate 57,963,889 downwards.
ATGCAGCCAGAGAGGGATGGCTCTCCCAGCACCTGTGGCTCACCGTCCAGAGGACTTGGAAGCAGGGGAGGGTCAGCTAAACTCATGAGGCTGTAGCACAAGCCCTGGGCAAGGAATTGAAATGCGTAGCAGTCGTCATCTCCCTCATTTTATTTCAAGAATGAACATTTATAAATAAATATGATATCATCGCACTAGATAGGAAGTCTAAATATCTTCTGTTCCTTGGCAAGAATGAGGAAAAGAGAGATGTATGTAGAAAAGAGCCCATGAGATGTACAGAGCCATGCATAGTCAAACAGCTGAAAGCAGCCTGTAGCTAATGAGTTAGGTCACCAGGTCTTTCAATTCCACATTGTCTCTCTCTTTACTGTCAGTCCCGGAGTTGTAGCATGCAAGCGAGCTCCAAGCAGATGGAAACCTGCTTTTGCATCACTAGGGCTGGTCGCACAGTGTCCAGAAGAAACCAGTGCTTTGCTAGCAGCGAGTCTCGACAAATCAATCGGTGGCATATTATTCATTTTACAAAGCAGCACCGTGTTCACCTGAATCGCTTCCAAATGTCTGTAGTTCCCTGTGTTGTTTTAGGCAGTGTACCACTTGCCATCATGCTGTTACAGATGGCAATAGCTCTTGGGGGCTTTCCTACGAGACGTGGGCAGGGAAGGTAAGGGCTGTGACAAGTACACAAGGCTTTCATGCTTGGGGACTTTCCTTTCGTTCCTGCAGCACAGAGAGCTGCACTGTGGATTTCAGTCAAAGCCCTCCTGCAGGTTCTGTGAGTTTAGGCAAATTGCTTCCTCTGCCAGTGTCTCGGATGGGATAAATGCTCTTTTTCGTATATCCCTGGCCACTGGTAGCTGGATGGTTGAGGTTTTCTGTGGGCAAGGTGGCATGATGCTGTGGGTTGAATGGTGCTGCTTCTGCAGAGCTTAATAGAGGCATTAGATTCCTTGAGTAACACAACTCAGTGCAGCTGCCCGGTAGTCCTAGACTCTACCTAAAGCAAGCATGCTTAGATGTATATGATTTCTAAAGTAATTACTGCATCTTTATATGCCTGAAAAAAATCTCATTCACTCTTTTCTTAGTGACTGAAGCTGCACAGCTCTCTGCTTTTTCTGTAGGACTGCATGGAGCTCGCTAATGAGCTGCTCTTATCTGATTCCCACTTGCTCTAATTGCAGGCGTTGCTACACCAGGTTGCAAACTTTGTGGTGCTTCGGGTGACGTGGTGTTTCTGATCTGTTCTTTCTGTCCTGTCTTGGTCTGTTGTTGGGAGTACAAAGGAAGTCTAGCTTCTTGTTTGTAATACAACACTGATCTATGCTTGTGATGTACAGAAAGTCTTGGGCAAAAATCTTGATGAGCACAGAAAGTCTCTAAATATGGGACACCTTCAGAAACACACAGTGTAACAGGGCCTGTATCATCTTTCTTATCTCTCCCTTCCAGCCTGGAAAACAGGATGATTCTTTAAAGATGACATTTGTTTCAGATTATATCCTGCGCTCGCTCTCATTTCTATGGTGTCTAAAGGATGAAGACGAGAAATAGATAACCTACAGATCCTCATCCACCCACTAAGCTTTACAGCACTTTGCCCAAATGGAGCAGCCTAACAGCGACAGCTCAGCTGAAGACCTTGCTATAGAGTGTCCGTACAAAGCAGTTCCCCTGCCCCAGCCCACTGCACAGGGGAGAGCAGCTGCTGCTGCTGCCAAACGTGTCCTCTCCCCCTCCAATTATACCTCTGTAGGGCTGGCAGCAGCACACTGGCACGTCACAGTGACTAGCCACGCTGCGGAGCCACGGAGGGCTCGGATGCTCCAGCAGAGAAGAGAAAAGCTGGGACATCCCACTGCTATGGACCTCTGCCACACATTTGTAGAAAATTACTTCGTGGAACTTAAAAACTGTTTCTGGAGCTATAGAAATGGATCAAAGACGCACCTGATGGAGCGTCTGTAGGCCAGGCAGTACTTTGACTACCTGGAGCTCCTTATTCCCCGTTTGTCTCTGCTTTCAGCTAAGTGATGCTAGTCTTTTCATTCTCCTCTCTCCAGCTGTAATGATTTTCTGTGTCCCATCCTGAAGCCTTTCTGTTTCTTCTCTGTGCTTTCTCCAAGAACAGATAGGTGTCCGATTTCCTATTTATTCAGAAACTCTGCAAATCTCAGTTTATTCCTCTTAACTGAAACCAAAAGCATTTTGCTTTCACATCCACTAAGAATTGAAACAACTTTTCACATAAAATTACATAATGGTATTTTGTACCACAGTGACTTTTTCTTCTGATGGTATTTTGAGGGAGTTCAGGTTATTTGTGCAGGGTCCACATGAGCAAATAAAGAAAATGTCTCCCTGTAGACTTTTCACAGGTGTCTGTCTCCAGTCAGTTTTCAGCCCTTGTGAAAGCCAACCCATTTAATACATGCAGAGCTAATGTGTGGTGCGCCACGCTACGAGCGAGACCAACACAGACAGGCAGGATTTTGCATGATTATGTGATTTGGTCCAACATAGCAATTCCTATTTCCCACTCAGATAAAGCATGGGTAGCAATTAAGGAATGAGGAGAAGTGACGTGAGTATCTGTATTGATTGCAGAAATTAGTGACAGAAAGACACTGATAATTCTGGTGGGGTATTAGGTTTTCTCTTTTGTGCATAGACTTCCCCCTTCCCAGCTGGTAGCAGCAGCGTGCTCCAGTAGGATGTGATGCAAGGACTGGAAATTGATGCTTCTTTTCTTGACTCAGTTACTCCAGTTCAAAGCTTTGATTCCTTTGACTATTAGAAAGGCCAAGATCAGCCACCCTAAAGCTCATCCCACATGTTTGTTTATCTGGTGTGTTAGCAAAGCAGCCTGGGAAATGCTGAGCCAGATGGCAATGATGGGATCTTTGCAAGGCTGTTTGAATTGCGGCAATTGCTGCTGCTGTTTTTTGGGTTTTTTCTTCCTAAATCAGCATCCTTTTATCTTCCTCATTTCACGTTTGTTTTCTGCGCATCTTGGGTTTGATGCCAGGGATTGAAAATGAGGGTTGATTCATATATCAATATTAAACCGCATAATCACCTCAATCATTATTTGACTTCATCCAGAGCATTCACAATGTTTCAGGAACTTTGAGTGAAAGAAAACTTTGTTGCATATATGAATGTTTGACTAAACTATTGATAACCAGAATTTCTGATTTAGGTTACATCCCCTGTGTCTGGCTTTTCACAGTAAATAATCCTCTTACCATAGCTTTTCAACATTTTTTTTTTAATACTTGTAATTTATTTGTTTTTCCATTCAATGAGAAAATAACATGACAGCACAATCTGTGGCAATAATCTGAGGGGGTATTACATTCTCCAGCAACAGTAGACCTGCTGTAACTTTAATGTATTACCAGTAATTTCTGCTTCCTCTGGCTGGGCTTACAGAAACATAAGGTGCTTTAATAACAAACAGGGATCCACCCACAACTCTGATTTATGTTTATGACTCAGCAAAGAATGTAAACTGAGACTAGGGCACAGAGTGTTTCTATAAGTAGTTATAAATCAACCATTCACCGGGGGGGGGAAAAGAAAACCAGACTACGAGCAGCCTTCCCCGTGTGAGGAAGGGAGTGTTTCTGGGGTTGGAGATGGCAAGGTCTTCTTCCAAGGGAGTCGGTAAAGGGATCAGCTGGGATTCATCACAGAGACACTCGCAGTGTTTTCATGAGTGCTCACGTAGCTGTTGACCCAGCACCAGGCTGTTTGCGTTATTGTCTGCCTGAACTGTCCCTAGTCGAGCATGTCAAGTCCATTCGATGGAAGAAAAGGCATCACCAACAGGCCGCCTGGATGGTGGGACAAACAACTCTGGAAAAGAAAGCTGCAGATCTGAATTTGTAGCATTTGATGCTTGTACTCGACTTGGCGTGCTGGTTACATCCTTACCTGACTCCAGGAAAGCCCCTGGCCCATGTGTGCCGCAGGCTGCCCATCCAGCCGCGCTGGGTAGCAGCGATGCCCGGCTCGTGGGAGCCCACAGCCCTCGCCAGACTGATCGCAGCCCATGGGCGCTCCGAGCCAAAGCACGGCATCCATTTGCCAGCTGCTGCTCGTGAATTTCCAGCTGAAGGGTGCACAGTGTTTTCAATGCCACTCTGATTGACGGGTTTATCTTCCAGTCCATTTACTTACTTAATTATCCCACAGTGAGCAAGAAGTCATTTCTTATAAACATGGTAATAAGCCGATCAGGATGACAACAGAAGCACGTTCTTGTACAGTTTGTGGGAAAAGCTGACGTTCCTCAGTTTGTGTTCACATCAGGCTTCCCCCATCAGCAGTCAGTAAATTAAGAAACAGGATCTGGTGACCTTAGAACATCAGCCCCCAGATGTTTGGCATCAGTCAGGACCTGCTTGGAGCTATCCTCATCTCTGGTGTCGTCCCTTGTCCCACAACTTTGCTTTTTATTGCACACTGGAATAGGATGAAGTTCATGTTTTCTTTAACTTATCTAACCGGCTTCTGAGATATCAAAACTTTTCATTGGAAAACTCCAGCTGCCGTGTAAAAAATGAGAGGAGCCATAGACACTTCAGGCCTGACTCATTGATGGGGGGAGATGATTTCTGAAGCTATTTTTGTAAAGGAAATTCTACCAAAAATTGTGTGTCAACTATGGTTTGTTGTGTAAATAATACCTTCCAGGTTTAAAAGATTCAAGCAAGTGTCTGATGCTAAAATCAACCGTATAGGCATGCAAGGAAATGACCATAAAGAGCCTGAAGACCGCCTGGTTTACTTCAGTAGAAATTTTCTGAATAAGGACGAATGAAGGGCTAAGGGCTTGTCTGCACATTCAGAATCCCTGTGTGGGCTGCAACCTGCTTTAGAAAACATGATGGGGGTGCAATGGGGTGCAGAGCTGCTCCTGCCTCTCTGCAACAGCTCCACATGCCAGCAAACACCCCTGAGCTGTGCCGCCCTCCTGCCTGGGTGATCCTGCGAGCGTGTGTGTGCGCGTACAGCACACGTACGCTTCCCTAACCGTGTCTATCAGTGTCATTTTCATGTGGGTGGCACCAGTGACTGTGCATATGTTTGCTGGGTGTAGGTGCACGGAGGGCTATCTGCACACACGCTTCCCGGTATGTCGGTGCTGTGAATGGAGGGAGCTGTCTCACCCCTTTTCCTTTTTTGATCACTACCAAATTTTCCTCGTTTTGAATTTCTGGAGGCTGTCCTCCCGGCACCTGCGCTATGATCATTCCTTGAGAGGTACATTATCCAAAATATCAAAATTGAGGTGAACGAGGCAGGGAGAGAAACGCATGTGACTCCATTAGCATTCATTTATGCCAAGGCTCTGCGAAACCCATATGAGAGTCTGTGTTGTTTGGAGTTTATTTAAATTAATCACTGCAATTACATCTTGCTTTTTACCAAAAGCCTCCTATAGAGATTGTCCAGCTAGAAAATAAAAGGAATTTCAGAAATAGTAGTATTTCAATAGCTCTTTAAAGACATTCAGGAGCATCATGTAAAACACAGTGGGCGCTGGGGGAAATAATTCTGCTGGGAGGTCGGACGGATGCCGAGTTCTGTTGATTTCCTCATTTTTCAAGGCTGGAGGCTTCTGCATGTGAATGAGTCCTTTGTTTTTCCGAGGCTTCTGGTACAGAAATATATCTGCTGCAACAACCGCTTATTTCCTATCCTGGAAACAAAAGCTCTGATGGTGAAGGCAGACCATTCTGCTCGTGTGGACAACTTCACGTCATGCAAAGCAGAGCAAAGAGGAAGGTGGCAGACAGCCTCCTCGGAGACAAGATCCTCTGGTGTGCAAAACCTTGGAGCAGAAATGGGTGCGAACAAAGGTTATCGCCCAGTACATCAAGGTCAGCTCCAGGCAGAACACTATGGGAACAGTAGCTCTGATGTATTCATTTTCTTATTCTTATGTCTGGCAAAGATCTTAAGTGAACCAGCTACACTCTTAAAATTCCTTTATGGCATTTCTTACCTTAAATTGGACAGCTGCTTTTTTTTTTTTTTTTCCCAAGACATGTCTTTCACCTAATTCTTTACGCTCAGTTGGCAGGGATAAATCTCACAAGACCTCGTTGGCTATTTTCTATTAACCACCAGGTGCCTCTTGTCCCACCGATGTCTTAAGAACATTTTGAGACAAAATACAGGTCTTCAAAACTCCACTCCCTGATATTTTCAGTTTCCCCTGATCAAGATGGCACTGTGCAATATACTTATATGCTATATTGAATTATTTTCTTGGTTTTCTGAAATCTGAAAGGAGGAATAAGCTCCTTCGATTGTTCTTAGGAATCTAGATAATTCAATTGGGCTTTTCTCTCAGAAGACCAGTGGATTGATCTGTGTTTCTGTTGTGACGACTCTTGTGATATTGAAGAGTTTCATCAGTTTCCCAAGACATAGTTTGGTGTTTAGCCAAAAGTTCAGAAGCTATATTGTTTTGATATTGATTTAAAGAACCTTCAGAGCAGCTAGAGTTAATTCCTAACATCCTTGTGCTAACAAACTCTGAATAAAATGCTGTTATCTATAGGGAAAAAGGAAATTAATACCTTCTTAAAATAATGATCTTATTACTACTTATCTTGTTAGATTGTGGTGAGGTTCTCCTTCTTAAGCCACCTGCACTTTGAGAGGTTTATAGACAAAAGCAGCATTATTAATTAATGTGACTGTGCAAGCTTTCTGTGAGCTATTACAATATTTTATTGTTATGGCTACTATTTTTATTATCAGATAGGCTGTTTGGGAGTTTTGAAAACGTGCTAACATCTTTCCATTGCACTGGTTATCCTTCAGTGCCTTTCTTCAGATTATAAATGCAGCTGTTTCTATTAAATTCTGGATGGAAAGCAAGAGCCCATAAAACCTATCAGCAGGTTATTTTAGCCTCAGATCAGTATTGCTTAAATTATACAAGGAGTGAAATGGAAGTCTGATGAAGGTGCTACCTATCAACAGCAGATGTAAATTTGTTGTGCTTGAATATGACTTTGGGCTGCCAGTCACCCAGGCAGTGAGACAGCATAGGAGCATCCTTTGACCACCTGTAACTGACTCCTGAGTGCTAGAACAATTGCTCTAATGAACCTGATGTCTCTGGCATCAAGAGTCATTGCCCTGGTCAAGGGTGGTTTGGGGAAAAAAGAAATCCATCCTAGAAGGATGTTTTATTGATTGCCATAAGGAAGCTGCAAGTCTTCTGGGCTCTGTTTTTTGCATTGTAACTCTACTTACTGTCCTTGCAAGAGTCCACAAAGTTGCAGGCATCAGTGCAACTCCTCACTGATGCAAGGTGTTAAGGGTACGGTGTTAAGACACTATACCGACTCTGACATTTATGTAGGTGCTGAAGCATTTTGCCATCCCAGAAATCACAATGAAATCCATAAAACTGTCTAGGAAGAGGTTAAAGATCCCAAACTCTTAGTTGCAGAGATGAAATTCTGCAAGGATCATGGTCCATTCTCATGTACCTATAGCCCCATGAGAGATGATTTTCTAGTCATTGTGTTTAGCTGTGGAGATAGTGCATGACCACATATGATGCTGCTTTAACCAAGGACTCTGTTGTAGCTGGCAAGAAGGGCTGTATGGAGAAATAAAACTGTCGTAAATCTCTTTCAGAGGAAATAGAGGATCTGCCAACAAAAAGATGGCACTACCTCTGTTTTCAAGACTATTCTGTTTGTAAAAGGCTTGAGGATGTACAGAATGGTGGTGTCCCTGCACCATAAAGTTATGTCACACCTGGGCCCTGTGGCCAACAGGGAATGGCTCCGTGCTGCTGCAGATTTTGTAGGATTTGGTCACATCCCATGTTGGTTATCCCTCTCTGCAGAGTTCCCATTTGTCCAACTGTTCATTATGCGGGAGCAATTCCAACCTTGGAACATTGGTCACTGCTCTCAGATGCTCTTCTGATTTAACCACATGCTTTTGGAGATGGGGAGTGGGGACCAGGGCAAGGCAGCCTACACCAAACCAGGACATGGGGTACCTTGAGTCCTATTT
>JAVJGI010000064.1:57915817-57955728 GCA_035590275.1 Ibycter americanus | reverse complement strand
TTTTGGAGATGGGGAGTGGGGACCAGGGCAAGGCAGCCTACACCAAACCAGGACATGGGGTACCTTGAGTCCTATTTCTAACTCTGCCCTAAACATCCTTTTTTCTTTCTGTTTCCTTTCTGCTGTTTACCCCTTGTGTTTATCATGGCTGCAGCTGGTAAAGGCAGAATCTCTGTGCTTGGACGTGGGTATTCAGGTTCTGGCACAAGAGGCCCCAAGTTTGGTGTGGGACTTTGTGTGTTTCAGAGGGAAATGGATGAATTGTCCCTTCTTTCTGAGATGGTTATGGCTCTGTGTTCACAGCATTTCTTCCTCAAATATTTCTAAATCTCAGGTTGTGCCTAGGAGCTATTTTTTTATTGTTGTTACTTTTATTGATTTTTTTTCTCCTCCTTTTGTTTTTGAGCAAAGCTTCTGATGGTCAAATAAGCTTCAACCTCACTAGAACTGCCACAAAACAGCTCCTATAATGATCCAGGCTGAAATAGCCCCCTAATTTCAGAAGCCTGCTCTATCTGATGATGCTGGCGAGCACAGATTCCTCCACATCAAGCACAGGGATGAAAAGCCTCACAGGTTAACGGTGGGCAGGAAAAGGCAATGAGAAAGGTGATGGGGCCGGGAGTGATGGTGGTGTGTCCTTGTTTCATCCTTTGGGATCTCCTGCCTGTTGCTCCAAAATCCTTCCTTCCAAGGCACGTTTGCAGGGTGCAACCCTCTTTTATTACCCTAATGAGCCAGACTGTAGAGACTGATCTGCTCAACTCCTGGACCCAGGGGTGAGAGCCCAGGTGGGGAAGCGATGGATCAGAGGCAAAGGAGCTTAAGCCCTTTCTCTAGAGGAGTTTGCCACCTACTGATTTGCAGGTTCCTCCTAGCTCCTGCCAAAAGAAGTTGAGGGGGAAAGCCAGGAATTCAGGGATAGGTGGGAATTGCCCTTAGAGACCCCAGCTGGGACCCCGGGGGACCATAACCGGGGCGAGGTGGGATGCGGTACCCAGCTGTTGAGCTCCAACTGGGAGAAGGGAAATGAGCTGGGTGGAAGCGCCTGGTGTGTGCGTGTGCGTGTGTGTTGTGTGTGGCGGGGGAGGGATGTGGATGAGGAGCGGGCTCTCTTTCTTTCTCACGGGGCTCAGTTAATCCTGCTGCCAGGCGGTGTTAAGCAGCAGTCTCGGCGCTGGATTCCGAGCAAGGGAGACGCGCAACCCTGAAGGCGCAGCAGAGGGGAGGCGAGAGAGGCAGCTAAAGAGAGCAGAGCGGGGGAAAAATCAAATCTATGCTTGGAACTGGGCTTCTTTTTCGCCAATGCAAAAGGGAATATGCAGCACATTTTTGCCTTCTTCTGCACCAGTTTCCTAGGGGCGGTGTTAGGGGCCAATTTCCCCAACAATATCCAGATAGGTGAGTGCAGAGCTCGGGGCTGGTTGGGAGTGATGCTCCCCAGCAAGTGGGTAGGGGCGGAGGGGGGTGGTGGGGGGGTGGGGTGTGCTGGGGGAAAACTGACCCGTTCATTTACTTGCAAAAGCAAAATGTGTGTGTGTGTGTGTGTGTACGCGTGAGAGAGAGCGAGGGGGTGAACCGCGAGGGCTGGATTTGTGCGTTGGTATCAGCTTTGCAAGAGCAGAGATGTATCAATTTGGCTTTGGGGGAGGGGAAGATTGGGAATAAATGCCTGCACACACACCAACACTGGAAGAAAAGTGCCTCTGAAATGGAGGAAGCACGAAAAAAATATCTGTTTCTTGCTCTGAGACATGCCTGGGCTGCCATTGTGCGTTGCTGCATTTGCAAAATCAGGGGTTGCATTATACATTTTTGTGAGGATGCTCTCATCTGTAGGTAACTGGGACGAGAGGTAACAAACAGACGCGCTCTGTTGTTGTTGCTAAAGAATAAGGCCAAAGCTATCGGAGGAAGATTTTGCATTGAAGTCTCTTTCCATTTCATGCTACTTGCTTCCCCTGCACACCAGCAGTGCCTGTTTGATTCCTTTCTGCATTCCTGTAACTTCTCAGTGCTCCTCTTCCTCTCTCCCTCCCCCTTTCCCTCCCCGGGTTTATTATTACTCTCCCATTGATCTTTATTGATAATGGTTTGTAACCTAGCCCCAAATTCTCTTCCCTTGCATGCCGGTTTCCTTTCCCGCCTCCCTTCTCTTCGCAATGCCAATCAATTGCTAATCCACCAAGTTCAGGCAACTCCTGCCTGAGTCCAGCTGCACAATCGGTGCTTTTATTGCTGTTGATGCTGCGTCCCTGTCTCCCTCCCTTCCTGCCTCCCCTTTACCCTAAATTTGTTCAACATCCCAGGTTTTTTCCCTTTCGAGAAGCGTATAATACCTTAACTCAGCTACTAGCAGCTTGTTCCTCTGACACCCATGATTAGGCTGGGGGGTGGGAATAACGGGGGAGGCGGGGGGATATTCATGCACAAACAGCCCTTTTCCACACAAAGAGATACCATCTATGTTAAAGATGTGCAAAATGCCGATAGCAGGTCCTCGCACATTTGTTTCTTCCCCAAGCCATCTGCCCTGGAAGGTGGGCATTGATACTTTGTGCTGTTTTATTTTAATTCTACCTTGTTGCTAAGTGCTTTGTTTCCCTACTTGTAAAACGTCAATAGCGGTGCTCCCTTTAAATGCGTATAGATTACGAGACAATCTGAATTTAATAGCATCGTTCTGGAAGCTGTGAAGGGATCTGCCGCTAGCTAAGTTTCCTGCTGGGGGAGCAGCAGGAAACTTTTCCTAGGGCTGGGTTACCGCAGCACTTGGTTCCAGGTCCATGGGAGGAGCAAGTCTCTGAGCCTGGGTCCAGCCTGGTTCCAGTTCCTATCCTATTTATATCATCCTGTGGTTCTGGGCTTCTCGGTGTTTCTGCTCAGATCGATCCTTTTGAGGATCAAGCTTTTGATTTCCTTCCCTCTTTGAGGCTGGCCACTGTCACCTGTTAAATGTAGGGTTTTTCCATGCAACAAACTTCCAGTAGCAGCAGCAGTTTGACCATGGGTCCCAACGTCCCTCTGGTTTTCGCAGCCCTGTCCCCATCCACCCAGTGCTGCGCCTGTTGGACTGGGCTCAGCCAGTCTGCCCAGTGCCTTGGGGTCCCATAGCATGGGGGAACCCCTGCACCCCTCCTGGAGCAGACGCCTCCTCTTAGTAGTCAGCAGGGTTTAAACTGAGCCTCGTTACAAGTAAGGGGAGGAGGAAGACAGGCTCTCATTCCCCCTTTATAAAGGTAACATTGACAGCGCTTCCATTTCTCTTCCCTGAAGTTGTGGGGGGCGAGGAGGTTGAGCCAAACCCCACGGTTCATGCTGAGCAGGCTGCCAGGCCCAGGGATGCATCAGGGCTCCTGTATGTGATCCAGGCATTACATAAGGCAGGGACTGGAAAGGTTTTCTGCTCCCAGCTTGTCTGCAGTGGGCACAAACCCCACCGGTCCCGTGTGCTGGAGGGCTCCTGAGGCACTCCCTGGGCTGAGGAGCTGTAGCTTCTGCTCGCAGGAATATTTTGGACTGAGGAGGTTGCTAATATAGGTGTGTATAAGACTTTTCTTCTTGTTCTGTTTTTCTCCCCAGGGGGGTTATTTCCTAATCAACAATCCCAGGAACATGCGGCTTTTAGGTTTGCACTGTCTCAGCTCACGGAACCCCCTAAGCTCCTTCCCCAGATCGACATTGTGAACATTAGTGACAGCTTTGAAATGACATACACCTGTAAGTAGTGGCATTTGCCATGCTTTCTCTTACTTTGGTTTCTTTATTCCTGATTGGGGGTTTTTTGTGCCTGAAATATGGGACGTCTTGTTCCCGACGTGCAACTCATCTTTAGGGTCCATGCAAGAAAACCCCATACACATGGGCAAAAGATTTCTGAATCATTTTGGTTTGTGCTAAAACGTTAGGGGTGAGGTAGTGCTGCAGTTATTCAGCATTTCTCTTTCAGTGCTTCCAAAGTGGTATGAAACCCCCAACAATTCCTTTCTTCTTGTTTCTCTAGCCTATGCCTGACTCATTATGTTGAGGTTTCGTTCCCATATTTCCTAGAGCTGTGATGTACAACGAAGACACCCCTTTTCACCCACAGGGTGCACAGAAGTCTCTGTTTAGTGTGAACAACTTCTTCTACAGCCCCAGTTTAGCTGTCTGTACTCACAATTTAAGAAAGACCTAGCAGAAAACAACAGCAGAGGCCAGACCCACAGTAAGGGGCATACCTAATAATGACAGAGAGGGAAGAGACTTTCAAGAACCAGCAAAATCATTGGCTCTAAAAACAAGTATTAAAGAGTGATTTCGCACTGCAGAGTCGATCCTAGGACTTATCTGCACGCTGCTGAAGCACAGCACTTTAGCTGTGCTGTTCCTGTTAGATGATATAGTTGGGGAAAGAACAAACTGGCTTGCCAGGTAAAGCCAAGATGAGCAGCAACAAATAAGACCAGGAGGGAACCAGAGGAAAACAAAACTATAACGCAGCCCTGTGGCTGCATTAGAGGCTGTTGCAGCATTTGCTTCCCTTGGAGTGAGTGGCACAGTGCTGTGTGCGAGGGGCTCGCACCGCCGAGATGCGATGCACAAAGAATTTGTCAGTTCAACCCGGTGTCAGACACTGCTTTCACTCTCTGAGCCTGTGTGTATAAGAGGACTGCCAGGAGGGACTGGAGGAACCCTTCCCTTTGTAACGCCTGTTGGATTGTTGTTGGTTTACATCCGTAGTATCCTTTCGATTCACCGAAATATCCTCTCTGCAGTTTAGTCAGGTGGAGAGTGGGGTAGAGGTGGACACAAACTGTTCTTTCTGCTAACAAATACAGAGAAGGGAAAAATGCTTTCCTGCAAAAAGAACCAGGAATGTACAGGAAGAGAATTAATAAGGCTCTTTGAAAAAAAAAAAAAAAACAAACCCAGAAAGAAAAAGTTGTGATTTTTTCTGCTGGAGGGTTTGCAAATACAAGATTGCAGGAATTTACTGACCGGTATGACATAGGAGAGAGAAGTAACAATTTGGCCACACTTTCATTGGAGTGTCTAGTGACGCACCTAAAGATTTTTGATTTTCCTTAATATCTTTTTATTTGCCAACTACAAGGTTTCCATCAAGGAAGTGCAACTATTTCAGCCCAATCCAATGGCACTTCCTTGGCAGGAAAACTAGACAAATAGAAGAAAAAAGACAGACCTTGTATCTATCAAGGGAAAGCGTCACCCACCTGGGGTAGAGTTGCTGACTGTGGCTGGGGATGAGCTATTTCAGTGCTGATAGCAGGAAGAAAGCAGAAACTGCAAGAATATCACTAGAATAAATTCTCCATCTGCGCATAGTTTTCCCTTCCTCTCTATGCCTGCCACTAATGGTTTTGTTTACAGCATTAACGTTGACAGCAAGACCGTGATACTAGTTATGCTTCAGAAATCTGTCATTAGTACCACGGGGGCAGGGGTGGTCTCACAAAAGCTGAATGGAAGGCAGCCTCCCAAAGGATGTTATATTTGAGCTCTATGTAGGGCACATTGTCCTAGATCAGACCAGCACAGAACTCTGCACAGTCCAACTTCACTTGTCCTCATTTTTCTTTTCTTATAATTAAAAACTTCCAAAGTTATTCCAGACTATGGAAGGCAGCATTTGTTTTGTAAGCACAAAGGAAGGTGTTATTCCGTGTACCCTAGGGGAAAAAAAAAAAACCCAACCCAAAAAACCAGGCTGTTAGGAGACCTGGTTTTAGTACTCTGGGGCTGGAGTGAAACTTTTGCCTGGAATTGTCTCCTTCCTCATCTTCCAGCAAATTCCCTTCCCGGTTGCCCATACTAGATACCAGCAGAAAGATCTGTTTATTTACAGAGAATCAGAACCCTGCCCACACAGTGGTCCTTATCTTCTGAGAAAAGACTGGCCATGCTACCAGTTAAAAGTACCAGGTTTTGTTCCCATGGAGATAGAGAACACAGCATTTCCTTGTCACTGGGATTACCTGCTTCTCTGATGGTTGAGTCAAGGGTGTTTGGACCCTGGAAACCTGGTGCTGCCCCTGCCAGAGGCTCCAATTGGAAATCCGAGGAAGACTAGTAGGTCCCAGCCCCACAGCAAATCCTGCCCTGTGCTAGGATCTGACCTTGTGTGCTAAATGTAGTCCTTATGGTAAGTGCCTGAAGCAGCATCATTCAAAATACAGAATATATATTAAGAATCAGTGGTGATGGCAGAAGCAAAAAACCTTGTTGGGCAGCTTGTATAGTGATGATGAAGTGGCAGGACGAACTGCAGGAAAATGACAGCACCCTGTCTAAGGAGATCGTATGCAAAATGTATCTCAGCATCAACTGTGACACTGTCTACCTCTGCCTGACATATATCTGCTTACCAGTTAGGGTGAGCAAGCTTTGGTGTGACAGTGGGTGAATTTACAGTATGAGATGCACCCATTTATGCACAGGTGACAGTGATAGGGAGCCGTTAATGATGTGTTAGTGATGATCGTAAATTGGTAACAATAATACCCATGAAAGTGATAAATCTGTAAAATATCAGGAGGCTGCTGTTGTCGCTGGGCAGTTGCTGTGACAGCCCAGCAATAACTTTTGCATTTCTGACGCTTCCAGTTGCAGGCTTTTTATCGTTACTCAGTGATTGTGAATACTTCTGTGTGGGGCAGTGTCCATCTATGGGTCCTGTGGTCCCAGTGCATGACACCTCAGTAGATTATGGTTTTAGGCAAACTGTAATCATGAGGAAAGCAAAAATAGGTAGTAGATACAACATGCGGTAACCACTGAAACATGAGCGTATTTCAATAACTGAAATATCTTCCTGAATTCGTTCCACCCCACAGAATGAACAGGCTCTGTGTTTGCAGCTGGGTGCGTGCCGTGGTTTACGGGTATGAAAATACACACCTGCCACTTTGAGAGTTCTTAACTAAAGGTTAAGACACTTTGTCTTTTTGTGCCGTTTCTTTGAAGGCCAAGGCAATTGTTTAGGGGGAAGGTGAATTTAGGGTCCTTCCTCCAGCAGAAGTATATGGCAGTGCCAGGTGACTATAGAGGGTAAATGACGGTGTGGTGCAGCTGAAAGGTTTGCCTGGTGACATGGCAGAGCAAAACCCTTCTGATCAGCTTCAAAGACATGTTCATACGTTCTGTTTTCAGCTGTGTTTGGAAAAGAGCTTTACGGCCTCGATACAGTGGCTAGCAAACTCTGCCTTGCTGGGTTTTGCCATGACTGACTGAGCTGGGGGCAGGGCTGATGCTGCAGGTCAGAGCCGAGAGGTGCGGGAAGCGGGGTGCTCTGTGCCAGGTGCGAGGACACAGGAGGTCTGAAACTCAGGAGAGAGCTGCAGATTCCTGTCCCTGGGAGGTCCCCCGTAGACAGGAGCACCCTGTGCTGTTAGCAGCAAAGGGACGAGAGGTTGCTTACTTGAGACAACCAGCACTGGGAATAGTTTTCTTCTGTTCTTCGTCTCAGCCTCCATTCATGCGCATGTAACGCACATGTCCATCCTGTGCAAAGCCCAGCTCCTTGGGGAATATGAGTTGTTTCAGCCACAGCTCCGTAGTTTTATTTGATTTGCGGTGCAGAGACTCCTGCTTTTGGCCTCTGGCTAGAATCCCCAGGTGAGCCCCAGCAGTGTCAGGCAGACGGTGATGGCTGCTCTCGCTACCCGGGGAAGGCGATGGCTCAGTGACAAGACTTCCCTGGCAGTGACCTGGGGAACGCGCCTTGTTGAGCGGTACTCACAGAAGGTGAGTCACCAGCTTGGTAAATCTGTCCCTGCAAACTCAGGCCACTTTGCAGGGATGACCAGCAACTAAAAAACTCTCTGCTCAGCACCGAGCCTGGTAGCTTTGCTGATGCAGCCATCAGCTTTTGCGTGCTTAGATGTTGGGCTACTGACAAGGGATGTTCAGGAGCAGCGCACCTGAAACACAGAGGTCTGCACAGGACAGCAGCAGGATATTGCAGCTGCAAGAAAACTTGTAAAGTGGCTGAAAAACAATGAATTATTTATCCTTCTCCTTCCATGTACGCGCAGCTACAGTTACTGTGGGTTCCTCATACTGCGTATGGGCTGTGGGTGCTGCTAGAATATCAACAGTTGAATCTGTTCTGCTTATTAGAAAATGAACATGTAGTTTGGAGTCTGTTCATCTTTTATGAAGGCCTCCTAGCACCAATTAGAGAGGGATTTGTAGCGAACACTCATTCTGCGCTTACGTTCTTATCAATGGCAGCAAGCTTAGATCCAGATCAGCTATGAAATGAAGTATTTCTTTTTCTTCTTTTTCTTGGATACTTATGTGTATAGATAGAGCATTTCTGGAGATTGCTTTTTATCTCTTAAATTACCTCTCAGAGACAGGAAGGAATAAGCAAACATTTGAATGTTCTCAAACGAGGATCTAAATTTGGCTTAATTAAACAATTATTGCATGTTGAATTTAAAGGAAGCTGCTTTGTTGACAAACATACGATGGTCGCCATTTCTTGGAAAGGTGTTGCTGTAATTATTTCAGCAGCAATCAATTAAAATGCAATTTTTTATAATTAAACTTCCACAGTCTAAATAAGCCCAGCCCTGTAATAATATGTAATTGTTGTGGTGTTGGTAGACTTTTTTTTATTTTTGCAGCATCAGAAATCTCATGTAAGTGCTGTGGGATTTTTTTCTCCTTGCAGAGCTCGGGATGCTAGCTATGACTATTTGTATATGAGTTAAGCCAACAGAAACATGGATTTAATGATCAGACACAGTCTGATTAATAGAACATAGGTACTACAAGGAAATGCATCTCCTTAGATTTTGTAATAGGAAAAGATGCAATGCAGGCAGATGAATCACAGAACATCAATTCACATCAGATCAAATTGAGGTTAAGGATGCTCATTTTCTGGCAGGGACGGGCTGTAGCTTTCTAGTAAGTGCGTGTTTGTTTAGTGAGATGCTAGCACCTTACCGGGTCAGATCCAGCCCTAAGGAGGGTGCTGATGGGTGAAATCCTGCCAAACAGGAGAGAGCGGGTCCTGGGGGTGACACCAGCCTCCTGAGTCCAGGGTGTCTGCAGCGGGTCTGGGGTGGGCGCTGGGTGCTCTCAGTCACAGCCACTGCTGAAGAAGGTGGGATCTTGTCACGTATGCTTTCCCCGGGAAGGAAAAGCGTTTAAACATGAGTGCTGAGCTATTTCCTCAGCTACGGCTGCCAGGACAAGGCAGGTTGTCTGTCTGCCTTCACAGATCTGGGCATGGAGAGCCTTGGGAGAACATGGGCCAATGTCATCAGCAGGGACGTGATGGGGCTCCGCTGTTGTCTGGGGAAGGCAGCCTGGCTGAGAGCCTGGCAGCGCACATCAGGCATCAGGAACGGGTTTCCCCCAGTCTTGTGTGTCCATTTCTCTCCGGAAGGCATGGGGGCACTTATTCTTTGCCATGACTATTGTTATTTATTTAATTTTTTGTCCTGGGCTTTAGGAGCAATGCCTGGGGAGAAAAGCTGATATGGTGCAATGAGAAAAAATTGGGGGAGGAATAAGGGGAATTTCACACCTGCAAATCTACGTGCTCATCTGGAAAGGATCCCATATACTCATTGGTGACAAGCAAAAAAAGAGAGTAAAGAAGCAAAATTTGGGCTTTGCAGCAGGCAGAGAAGGGATTTGAGGAAGAGCGAGCAGCAGAGGCAAGACCTGTCCATTGTGTGACAGACACGGTTTTCACTCACAGCTTATCCTTTCTTCTCTAAAAATAAAGCTTTTTCATGTGCTAGGGATCCTACTAAGCTAGAAACACACAGGCTTTATTTTTTGGCATGTTAGCAAGGTGAGGGTGGAAATCTTCATGTGGCTGCAAGGAAGGCAGCGTGGGGAAGCATGCTGTTGCTTTCCAAAACTCTAGTGGGAATTTTAGATATATACATTTACATTTCCCTTAATAGGGTTAGGGCCCCAAAGGCAACCGTTCTCTGCCAGTAGAAATCGAAACAGTCCCGGTTATCTTCAGTAACACGTGGAGCTCAGAGCAAACACAAAATCAACATTCTCCTTAAAGAGGCAATAAGTCAGGGAGACTTTAATATTCTGCAGATCCAAATTCTCCGGGGTGCGGTATTAACACAAGTCTGAAGACAAAGATGCATTTATTTCAACCATATTCCTTTAAAGAGAGATGGAGGTTTACTTCTCTGCCTTTGGTTGTGTGCAACTGAAACAGGGTAACGTTTTTCCTGGTGAAAAGTGCCATCTGGCAGAGCATGGGATGTCCTTTGGGAATACCCGAGGAAGTCAGGTATTAGGCAAGATACAGAAGAGGGGCCGAACCGAGCTGTTAGCAATCCAGCATCATCCCAGAAAAAAACCATTTCAAAATAAAACCAAATGATTAGAATAATAACAGCATGCTATTTGGCAGAAACTGTTCCCTGCTCACCCGCTGAACTGTGATCGCTCATTAGTTTACGCTGTAATGAGTCTCTAGTTGATTTTCTCATGTTGCCCTTTAGCAGTCAGACCCACTTACCCTCTCTGGGGCATTCTTAAAAAACCCCACCATACCACAACAACACAAAAGGTGATATAAAAAAACTCCCAGCCATGTGGATTCTTTTTATTAATGTATATCAGTTATTTTCCCTATTGTCTGCAAACCACACCCTTGCCAACCCTCATCCAGGGTTGCAGTTCAGGAGGAGACGTGCTTATGCATGGCAGGACTGATTGATCCCTTGAGGAAGTAGCAGCAAGAGGCAATGAAGAGGCGCGTAACAGCTATAAATTGCCATATCTTGGCTTCTTCAAGAGGGTCTTTTCATTCTTTGATTTTATTTGTTTTTGACAGAGTGGAGGAGTGCAAAAGAAAACAACTGATGTCTAAGACTGAGATGTAACATACAACTGATGGCAGGATTCTCGTGTGGATACAGCATATGTGTCTGCATCTCTCTATATGCTATAGAAGTCTTGGCTTTGATTTAATAAGCGAAGTCCTGTAACTATGCTAATGGAGATGAAGAGGGAGCGAGATGAAAGGTTGAGGGCTGGCAGGTCAGAGGAGGGGTACAGAAGCTGCTGTAGGTAATCTGGCTTCAGTGTGGAAGAACCTCACGTGAAAGGGAGGGCTGTTTCTCACCTCCCCACCCTCTCAAACGCTTTGCTTTGATCTTTGCTAGCTGTAAGCTTCAACGAGCAAAAGACATCAGTGACTACACTGATTCAGATGTTTTTTCTCCTGCTGGTCTGCCGATATCCCCTGAGTGCCCTGAGCCTTGTTAGCTTTCCTTCCACGCAGCACCCACACCGCATTCAGCACCGTCCCTGAGGAGGAGGATGGTGTTGCTATTCTGGCAGGTGAGCAGCAGAAAAAATTAACAGCAGGTATAGCAGCTCATGGGGAGAGCACAGGAGAGCAAAGAGAGGACACAGGGATGGAGAATGGAGAAACACCGGGTCAGGAGCAGCACTTGGAGACCTGGCATGGGGAAGGGGGCAGGCAGCAGCTCTAGAGGGGCTGTGGACATGCCGTAGCTGGGGGTTTCCCCTGTGTCTCTTTTCAGCCCTTAGCTAAACCAGGAGAGGTTTTACTTTGTGAGGGCTCTGCCTCCTTCTGCCCAAATACAAGCTGGAGCCTGCTGGTGTCTCCCATCTGGCCAGCACCATAGCTCAGCTCACTCTCAGCCTCCCTCTTCCTTGGTGCAACTGCTGCAGAGCCAGACCTGGGTGCTTAGAGCAGGGAATCCCCTGCACACGGTGGTTATTGCAAACTGCCATGCCTGCAGCCCTCTTGCTGTTGCAATGCCACTGTTCTTTCCTCCCAGTCAGCCTTGTGCAGCAGAACGCCTTGCACCCTTCTCGCAGGATGAGCACGTACCATGTGGATATGGCCTATTGCAAGATGCACATGAGTGGGTGGCCGTGTTTTGGTCCTGAGATGGGACTGTTTGGCCAGAGGGAAGGGAGACAACAAGTGCGGATGTGTAGACCACAGTAGGGTGAAGGTCAGCTGGAAAGGAGGCTCTTGTCGGAGCGCACATGGCAGGGGAGGCTTGGGGGTGACCACCCGATGGGTGCCTGGCAGGGACCCAGATCGGCGGGGAAATGGGAGCAGGTCTGGGCCACCGGCACTGTGCCTGCAAAGGGCTGGGGCAGCCAGCGGAGCTGCTGCTGAGAAAGAGGCCTGGCCTGCAGGGAGTTCAGGAGAAATGTCGTTGTGCAGAAGGTGATTAATGTCTTTAATGAACTACCAAAGGAAGTAATAGAAAGCCAAACCACATACGGCTGCAGTGGGGGAAGGGGCTGAAGGGATGTTGCTGTTGCAGGCAAGGACGAGGAAAGTGAGCTGCGGCACAGCCCATGCAGCGATGCCATTTCCAGTTCGCTGTCCCAGAAAAACAGTCAGGCACAGCAGCTGTCCCTAGTCCGTCCTGAGCAAAGGCAGAGCTGAGTGCATTTCACGGATTTAATCAGAATTAATTCAGTCTTCCATCCTGTCCTGGTTCTGGGGTCTTTTCTGCTCAGTTTGTTACAGCTGTGCCAACCAAAGCCCACTGTCTGCAGCTCCCAGGTGTGGGAATGGTAATCTGGGAGCCCCTGTGCTCCTCTCCTGTGGGGACAACAAATGGAGAGGCTGTGGGGAGAGTGGAGCCTCGCTGGAGGCTGGGACCTGGATTAGCCTAGGCTGACAGGCAGGAAGAGTCATGGCTTGTTTGGGAACCCACAAGAAACGTGTGGATGAAGTCAGGCAGATTTCTAACATTGAGTCATTTATATCATAACATCCTCCACCTTAGCAGCCTCTTGTGCCAGACTCAGCGGAAACCTTGGAAGGAGCAGATACCAACACCTCTCCTGAACCGCCGAGCCCCACGTGGTCCCAGGGCTTGCAGGGAGGTCACCCATTCACTGTCACCCACAGACCAGAAAGTCCACTCTTCATGTTCCCTGGCATGCCCGTGTTTAAGTGCTAATGATTAGGGGGGCAGGGGGTTCACCATGCAGCCTTCAGGCAGGAGGCGAGACAGCTTCTGCATTTCCACCCCTACTCCCAGAGCCACCACACACCTTCAGGGATGAGCCCTTCCCCAAAAAGCCCATATCACCTCTTGTTCAGGAGTAAGTAGCACTAGCCTGGAGTACAGGCTTGCTCTGTCAGTGAGGAAATTCTCATTCAAGCATCATCACAGTTTTAGTGAGGCTTAACAGTCACACTGAAGTGGGAAAACTGACACGCATCCCGGATAGCAGCTGTCAGTTAAGAGACCATTCCCAAACTTCTCTTCTTTGCCTGGGGAGCTTTAGCCCATCAAAGCTTGTTCTCAAATGAAGTCTTCACATGTGCCCTCAGCACAAATGCTGGATCACTGTTCCCTAACTTAATTTTTCCTTCCTCTGCGAAGCACCAGGTAAGGCAACAGAATTGTGCGCTTATCAGGGCAGTCCTGCTCTGCCAGAGTCTGTGGAGGGACAGAGGAAGAGAGGGGAAGAGCAAAGCCCAGGCTTGACCCAGAGTGCTCATGGCATGTCATTGCTTACATGTCTTAGCAGCATCCTTAAGCAGCACGTCCTGAGTCCTCAAAGCACGAAGATGGGAATTTGTCTTCTCCAACTTTTCTGGCTAAGGTTTAGCTGCCCTCATCTAAGCTGCTCATCAAGGTTACCTCTGTGATCAGCAGAGAGCTCTCCTGCTGCACTACTGAGCAATCCTTCAGAACTGTTTAGACACCCATCTTAGTACAGGAGGAATTGCCCTCCTGAGGTGCCTGCTTACCTCCCTTGTGGATACAGGAACCTAAGGTGACAAACTTGGCTTAGGCAGCTTACCCTGAGACCTTGAGAGGTAGGTGAGATGAATCCTACCCCAAAGTGCTTGCAGCTGTATTATCTCCTTCTGCTAATTCCTCAACACTCTGCTGAAGGTGATACCTCAGCGGTACCAAATGTTTTCCTGCTCTCCCTGCGAGCAGCTTGTAAAGCCTTGGATAAAAGCAGGTATCATGTTGCAAACAGTTCACAGTTGTGCTATTCTGATGTATTGCTAAGTGAAGAAAACATATGTTCATGGCATAGAAACGGCCCTTGTCAGGTTCACCTTCTGTATTTTGGTACAGTACTGCAGTGGGTCCTCAAGGGCAGGGTTCTGTTTTGTCCTGAGACATGCTCTCATCCTCTTGGCCTCTTTTGTTCCTCACTTTTCATGGGCTCGCTGCTGGCAGTAGTGTTTGCAGTGCTCTAACAGCGATGCCTGGGTTTGCTTTTGCTATCTTTAAGCAGATCTCTTTCTCCTTTCTGTCGATACGCTCCTGGCTGATACTGCCTTTCCCTAGGAGTAGGCTCTGGGGGATCATAGAGTTAGTATCATCAGGGGAGGAATGCCTTCAGATGCTAACTGTAGCATTTTCAAAATAGCACCCAGGGATTTGACTGAGCAATCCCCACCAGCTCTAATGGGAAGAGCACAGCTAAGCCCTTGCGTGGCACTGGAACAAACAATCTTATGAGATTTTCTGCGAAATTTTTAAAAAAAAAGTTACATTTGCCCCCCTTAAAAAAAGTAATTTCTAAAATAGCATCCTTTAGCAGCTGAATCAAATCAGACCCCAAGCCCTGGATCAAAACACACGTGAAAATTCTGGTGATACACTGAATCCCACCCTGCTCTGGTCCCAACTTGTAATTGCTATTTGACAGCAATCTCAGAGGAGTGTGACAGTGATGTGCATTCAGGTTTTCTGTTTCAAGCCTGTCTTGGGAAGGAAAGTAAAAGTGTGAATCCCAACTAGCAACTCAAGCAGAACAACTTTAAAAACAAAAGGTGGGGGGGGGGGAAATCATCCCCCTTGGCTCCCAGGGCTGGGCAGTGAAATCTAGAGCAGTGTCTTGGAGGCTGAGGTGGAGGGAATTGGGGTCAAGATGATGGAGGTACAGCAGCATATTCTCTGGTGGGACTGTGGGAGCCTTTGGTGAGGTTGTGTTTGTCTCAGTACTGTCTGTGTTAATGGAGCTGTGCAGGGGCTGCAGCCAGAGGAGTGAGGTGCATAGTTGTAGGACTACGGGCCCTCGAGCTATAGGATGCTTCATGTCCAGAACTGCAAGAGGTGCTGCAGAAAGGTAGCATGCAGGGGTGAGATTTGCAGTGTTTTTCCTAGCTATCCTTGCCTGCAGACAATGCAGCAAATTATTCGCTTTCGACAACAGCAAATTTACATTAAAAAAAAGGCTCCATCAAAAGGAAATGCCACTTGACAGTCTCCCTTTAGCCACTGGAGAGCAGCAAGCAGACAGGCACAGGAGGATGCCTTCCCATCCCTTGCTGTCTTCATGTTCTGTGGTTTTGGCATCGTGAAAATGGGAAGCAGCTGTAGGCCCTTTGGATCACAAATGGATCTGGGAGTCTGCTACCTCTGCTAACAACTCATTTATTATCAGGGAGCAGACAGTTTCCTCTGAGCCAGTGCAATCTATCATTTCTTTAGAGATGCTGTGTGAGATTGAAAGAATTTGCTTTAAGAGTTGGCACCTGGAACCCAGTAGTGAGTCCATCTTTGTGAAGAAATCTCCTTCCTCACTGAGATTTCCTTTCCCCAGCTTCAGCTGGAGCAGTCCATGGGTCCCACCGCGAAGGGCAGGCAGGGAGAGGGATGCGCAGCAGATGCACTCTTTCCCCTGAAAAATTTCAGATCATCCCTGCTCTGAAAAATTCCTTAAGAGAAATGAGGGCTCTTCGTTTCTATCTCTGTGCCCAAAATACTGAGGAAGGGAGGGTTAAGAGGCTATTCCAGCCCCCTTGCACAAAACCTATATATGCACCTCCTGACAGGTTAAGTCTGCCACACACAGCGCCCCACCGACAATCAGCACCTGCTGCTGCCTGGTCTGGATTTTGTGCTGTTTCAGCACAGAGCCGCTTCCTCTGCCACATCAGCCTGTTTCTCCCCCACAGTGTGGGGCTACATAGGGGGAAAGGGGCTGTGGGGCCATGCTGCAGCCCCAAACAAGTCCCTGCACCCAGATACCTGCAGTCAAAGCAACTCTGCCAAAGGGCGCTTCCCTGTCATTTTGCCTGATGCACCAGGCGAGAGTCCCATGGGTTCTCCTGTGTAGATGTTGAGCGGTCTGATGTGGGCACTATATATCCAACCCTCCTTTGCTATAGAGAGCAGTGAGGTGATGAAAGCCCATGTTAATTATGCTCCTTGCAGCAGCTATGAGCTCACACTGGTGTTTTTGGCGGCTGTTATTTCCTGGCTGCTTAAAATCCTGGGATCCCAATGTGCTTCAAGGGAATTTGCTGTCAGAGTCAATAGGAGAGATGGTAAGATGTGCTGGTGCATGCCAGGTGCCCCCACGTGATGAGGCACTGTGACCCTCTGCAGTTATTTTTCTCAGTTTTCATGTTTAGTTGGTTGATGTGTGGTTTAGCCTTTCTTCCTTTAATTTGCACTCATGAATTATTCCAAGCAAAGCCAGCATTTGTCTTAATTTTGGTTTGTTTTTTAAATGCCATTTCAGCGTGAAGGGAAATCAGGGCTACACGTGCTTGGTTCTGCACTATTGGTTCCCTGGATGGCAGATCAAGCCCTATCTGAAGAGGGTTCACTTGATCCAAAGGCACTTGAGGAGATCTTATAATCTGTGATCCCATCGCTGCTGTCTTTACCTTTCCTGCAGATTTTGCACAGCAACGCTATGCTCCACCCTGAATTTTGCTCATTCTTCCCTTCCTTGCGGCAGGGTTTTCCTCTTGGCTGTTGTGCTCCTGTCTGTGCTGTAACCATTGCAAGCCCCATGCTTAAGATGCCCTGACCATCCATCTCATGGCTGTCGTGGTTTCTGCTGTTCACCTGTTGCATCTCCCTCTCATCATCAGTTTAGTAAGCTGTCACGGCAGTGTTCCGCTGTTGTATTTATTTACCAACTATATGGGGTCCTGATTGTTAGCTTAGGCCTGTAAGTACCAAAAAATCAGATCTTTACAGCCGTTTTAGTATTTACTGATTCTTCCAGGAGCATCAGTACCTAAATGTGATATAGTGTGTTCTAAGTGATATTAAGTGTCCCTGAGGGTCTGTTTTGAGCATAGCACAAACAGGATTAATGGATTTTTATTTTTATTTTATCCAAACCATTTTTTTGATGAAAGAACAAGCCAAAAGCTGGATTATAGCTCAACGATATTTTTTTTTTTCATGGAAGGTGTGCATTTCTGCTCTTCCGTTCTGCGGTGATGCTGCTATCTGCTGCAGAACAGGCTCTAACAGCAGCTTAACCAGGATTGCTCCTTCCCATGGTCCATTTTTCTTCTGCCCATGCATGGGTGAGCCGGCGGCACTCACCCCATCTTTGGCTATTTCTGGCCCTGTCACGCTTTGGGTGGACAAGGGGAAAGGACAGAGCTGGGTGCTCCCAGGCTGGCTGTGCTGTGGTGGAGGGTGCAGAGCTTGCTTTGTTGCATTGAGCTCCTTCCCTCTGGCTTGGTTTGGCACGGTGCTGTGGGATACCTTGTGTGGGAGCTGAACCCCTTCCCCAGATCCTCGTCTATCCCACAGAGAGATGTTACTTCAGGATCATGCATTGCTCTCACACCTTGTTTTTTGGTTTGCCAGAGGAATCCCCTGCTAAGCTTAGATGACTAAGGAGCTCTGATGGAGTCTTTGTGGCATTTCTTTCTCAAGAAGTGAGAGGAAAAAAACGTGCAAGGGCATACACTAAGACATCAATGGTAAAAAAAAAGAAAAAAGTCTTGAAAAGTGTGTGCTGAGAGGAAAAAAAAAGAATTGAGTTTTAGGCAAGTTGTAGAATCAGGGACAGATGATAAATGGGAGCTGAAGGCTTGTGGCAAGTGCATTAGAGGCAGCTTCTAACATGTTCTTTAAATCAGCATTTGTTTCAGTTTGGCCTCATTCACAAACAGCAGCCAAAGCATGCAGTGAAATGCCTCCTCTGATTCTGCCTCCCATCGCTCTGACTGTGCGGCTGTGCGATCAGTGAGGGCACTGGCATGGAAAAGGACAAAGTCTGAGGTCCTGCAAGAGCAGCACTGATGCATTGGGCCATGCAGGCTTTTCTGCAAGGAATGAAAGACATGTCCTGAAGTTAATGGAAACATTGACTTGAAGCCTCAATGAGCTGGCTGTGCCTTTGAGACCTTGGCTGTGTCAGGAGCTTTTCTTTCTCTTGTGTGTGAAACTGTATGTGATGGGTGGCTTTAGGGGCTTTTAGTTACATCTTAAGGGGTTTTTGCATACTCTTCCATCCTGGTGGCTATTTTTTTCCTTTTTTTTTTCCACTGAGACTGGACAGAGGGCGGTGGGAAGGGCTAGTATTGATGAGGCAGCTCTAAAATCACCCTGGGAATATCTGGACCCCCCCTCCGATTCAGCAGTGTCCATCTAGCTGGAAAGGGTTGGGTGCTCACAAGGGGGGGATGTGCTTTTCTGTGATTGCCAGGGTTGATAAATAAGTGGAGAGACGTGAGTGAGCCCTTGCCCATAGGAAAGGGGACTCCTCTGCGTTTCTGGCCAATCCCACATTGGCTTCATATTCTTCTTAGGCTCATCTGTATAGTCCTTGCTCTTCATGATGACTCTGAACACCCTTTGGGAGGGTCCATAGATCCCTGGCAAGCAGGGACGGCTGTCTGGTGGGTATCCAGAGCTCTCCGGTGTCTGCTGGCACATGAGCAGCAGAGTATGATGTCTGGGAAGTGATGGGGGAACTACACTTCTCCTGGAAGTGCCAGCCAGCATATGGGTAAAGGCCACGTAGGTGCTTTGGGTGAACAGAGACTACCTCTGCATGCAGGATCCTTGGGAGCATTTTTCCCCAAGCAGACTTTGCCACAGAGCAGCCCCACAAAGTGGAAGTGCCAAGGGGCCATGCTGAGTGGCCACAGTCCATATTATCCACCATCTGTTCTCCCATTGTTGTTATGACAGCAGGAAAATGTCCTTCACATCGGCTGTGTAGGCTCATTCATCTCCGCTCCCCAAGTGACAAAAGCATGATTCACCAGCTCATCTCAATCCTCGGCTTCCTCCCCAAACGTGGTGCTGGGGTTCGGCCCATATGGCCAGCCAACTTGGCTTACACCCTTCACATGATGCTGCCTTGCCAGAGATGGGAAAAGCATAGTGCTGGGGATGAACGCTGACATGACTAAGCCAGTTCAGAAGCCTTCTCCCCCACTGCCCACAGCGATGCATTTAATGTCCCATTGGGAAGAAATTCACGGAGATGCATTTAATACTAGCCCTTGCGCAGAGGAGGATGGTGTCTCTTGATTTCACTTGTGTGTAGCACCTGGCAGCCTCACGGTGGGTGAAGATTTTCCATTCATCTCAGGCAATGTGCCCTTAATATTCCTTTTTGGTCTTTAAGGCTTGAAGAAAGATTATCAATAACTCTCAATTGAGCAAAGCTTTTCTTTTGTAGACAAATTTCCTTTAGGAAAAAAAGAAAAAAGATTAAAGGTTGTGGATCCTCTGCTTGTCTGAGCCAAGCCACTAGAATTAGGTCTTCATCAGATAAAAAGCTAGTGGGCAAGTGGTTTGCTCTGTCCATATGGCTTGCAAGCTTCCTCTTCCCTCTATGTATGGAAGGCAGTTTGGGGCACTTCCCTCCCACGATTACTCAAAGTGTTTAACTGGCTGTGTCTGGAAACCCACCACACCTCTGAGGAGTCTGAGTGGACCATGAACCATCCCTAACCTACACAGAGTCAAGATCTCTTCATGCCCATGTTAAAGAAACCAAAAATCAATTCCTTTGGGCTTATTTCATCCAAGTCAGGACCTTCCATAACCAAAAGACTGAATGTAGCCAAACACAGGTTTTCCCGCAGACCTAAGGTAGATGCGTTGCAGACATTGCAAACAAGAAGAAATGTATGTTCTGTTTTGTTTTCCCTGCTATGATTTAGTAGCAGTGATTGTGGCGAGACCTGAAGTTTTCCAATCTAAGGCTGGCAGAGAAGCAGAAAATGTCTAGCTGCTGCAAGAATTAGAATTATTGTTAGGTATTTCTGTGGTTTTATTGAAGTATGATGCAAATTCTGGGAGGGCTGTAAATAAATGCTTTCTCCCAGGATGTCCCCAGATTGGACCCTGGCACATGCAGGCATGCTTCCCAGAGTGACTCCCTACTGAGTTGCAATCAATAACAAAAATAACTGTGGGGACAGGTAGATGCACTGAAAAGTCAATATGCCTGATATGATGTCCTCATCATCCCCACCTGGGAAAGCAGCCACTCCACTACCTATAAAACTTTTTATATTCTGAGGATATTAGAGGTTGCTGTGTAAGAGGGGCATTAGCTTTATTTAAATGCCCAAAATATTTATTGAGGACATGCTTCCTCTATATTCTCTCATGATAGGATGCCCCAAATCCTGTGACACTAATTAGCTACTTAAACTTCTTCTTTCCCCTCCCCCCCCAGCTATGGCCAAATCTCTCTGGATTTAGCAGCACAGCAAAGATTTAACAGAAAGTTTAAATGGGAAAAGCATACGAGAAAAGAAATTGTAGGATAAGATTCTGTGCCTGTTAACTGATGGCATTTATAAATTATAGCTACGAGATGTCATATCAGTGGAAATGGAAAACAGCTTAGTGGATTATAAAAATACCCTCTATAAACCATTTTAATGCCTAATTTTTTAAAATCTCTTATGGTAGGTGTCATAAAAATGAATTCTAGCAGAAAGGATAAAAATTTTCACTTGGTAAACTGGCTAACCGGTGATTAGAGCCTGTCAGGGAGAACAAACTCTTGATTAGGCTGAGGTGCTGAAGTTTGGCTGAGGACAGCATTTTCCCATTTCTGGGGGGGTGAGTTTGCCTGTGGGTGAAGCAGATCTAAGCCTGCGGGGCGAATATCACTGCAGCAAAATGTCCTCCCATCCCAACACAGCTTCTCTTAGCCAGGAGGAGAGGAAGGCTGAGGAGCGAGCGGTGGGGGCAGAGCTGTGGGGAAGGGGCTGCTTTGGGGCAGGGGGTGAAGGGACATCACAGAGGGACAGCAGCCCAAGAGGGAAGAGCCGGGGTTGCTGGAAAGTGCAGCTGTGGATGTGAGATAGGATGGTGCAAAAAGATGTGTGTGGGATGTCTTGGAAGGAGCTGTGAGGTGGTGAGGGACAGAAAAATGCATTCTGGTATCTACTAGGGTGCAGCGACTTTGGTTCCACCACCTTCTCAAATATCAAGTCTGTTTAAAATTAAACTTGTAAGAAAGAGAGAAAAAGAGAGCTGCAGCTCTTGGTCTGCCCTATGAAACAGATATTTCAGTTGCCCAGTGGCCCGTGTTTGCTGGTACGTGCCATTTCAGAGAGGCTGCTACTCTGTGGCCCCTGGGCGCTTTCTGTCCCCTCCTGTGCCTCATTTTGAAAAGCACAGCCGACACTCGATTCTGGGTTAAGATATTTAAGGACGCAACGCTTTGCAGTACATTTCCAAGCTGCTTGCGTAGGAAAGGGTAAATGACCTATCTCTCCCCGTCCTTTCACAGTCTAGTTCCCTGGACGCATTCAAAGGCGCCTATTCTCTCGCTACCTTTGAAGGCTTTGTGTCAGTTCTCCCCATAGATCCTTTTACCTTAGGCCTCTTTTGTGTCCTGCCTGTATTATTTTTTCCAGAAGAAGAAATCTGCATGTGGGATAGAAACGGTATTAACTTTGCCAACATGAGCTCGCAGCGGAACTGCATTTGCAGTGTGTCATTGGGGCTGTGTCAGGCGATTTCCACAGGGAGGCAAGATTTAGTGTATGGACTCCAGCTGAGCACCTTATAGCACCAGTGCAGGAAAAGCAATTTACCAAATTAAATTGCACAATATAGGATGTCAAGCAGCCTACTTCTGGGTCCTGTTCTCTGCAAGGGACTTGATCGTGACATGAGCTAAGGGGATGAGTAACAGTCTTCAAATTGAAAGCTTATGAAAAAACCTCATGCAGAATAATCCAAGAGCAACCTGTGTCCAAGTTCCCCAAGCTCCAGTTGGGTTGGGATTGTATTTTCAGTCACAGACAGGTGAGCTGTCTGGCTTCTAGGCATTTTCTGTTGTCTTGTATAGCCTGACTATAAAAGGAATTGGCAGGGGAAAAGGGGATTTATCTGGCCCTTTTCCTTCCTTTCCCATCACCTTTTTCCTGTAGATGGCACAAGTGTGAGTCTTCACCTGTCCACCTTGCACTGAAAGTACCCAGCGGGGAAGAGATCCTGAGGGACGCTTGATTCACATACAGGTTTTCCTGGGGAAAACCAAAAGGAAGAAAAGGTGGGAGAGGTCTTCTGGTTACAAAGCTTTCTTATTTAAAACTGGAGGGATTATTCAGAGACAGTACTTGAGTAGTGACTTTTATGATTTTATAGTATCACAGCATTTGGGGTTTTTGCTAGCACCCTGTTCTCTGTAGCCAGGTTACGCTCTGGGAGACCGTTTTCATTTTTACAAAGAGTTTCCAGCCCAACTGTCTTGGAGGCATGAGTAGACTGTACCCTAAACCTTTACAAATGAGACAGCAAATAAGTAGATCATGCAATTTATTAGTCCTGTTAAGAACATCAGGTGTTTACTAAAAATCAGAGCCACTGGTTTTGCTACGTAGCATTGCTGTGCCCGTGTAATACCCCAGCAGAGCAGCTCAGAGTGGAGGAGAAGCAGCTGCTGCTTAGGCTTTCGGAACCCCTTTTGGCTTGTCATCCACCAGTAACAGCTATAAACACCCCTGTTCTCTTTACTTCCAAGCCAATACACCCGATACCCACTACTGCACACATTCTCTACTTACTGCCACATTTTTGTCAGTAACAAGTACATGCAGTGGGTTGCAAAGTAATTCTTTGCATATACCCATGGGTGCTTACCAAGCCAAATGAGAAACCCTTTACTACCTACTTACGGGAAAGGGTTCCAAAACAGTCCTCTGGGCTATCCATTTTGGAGAACTGGAAAAAGAAAACAAACCTATATTGTCTTCAATTTGGGTAGGAGGTTTTTTTGTCGGGTTTTTGTTTGGGGTTTTTTTTTTTCCCCCTGCTGGGTGCCTACTGTTCCCATGAGAGCCATGGAATCAGGTTTTACCACGTATTCACATTGCACGTTAGTATGCAGCAATATTACAAGTTCTCCAATGCGAGGAGCAGGCGTAGGCAGAGAGTTGATTCATCAGGAGATTTCAGCAAAATGGCAGCAGGGGAGCGGAGCTCCCATGGGATGCAATATCCCTTTACATTGATGAATCTGGCCCTCGCTCCTTTGTCATCACCGTACACAAGGATTATGGCTGTTATTATTCCGGCTAGTCTTACCTGCTATAAATCTCTGAAACAAAACGGGGGGAAATGAAATGGTGAAACTAATTCCCTTTGCTTTTTGGACATTTCATTTGAACAACTGCCTTAGGAAAGCTCTCCTACAGGACAGCTCTATCATGTGAAATTCTCAAGGGATCTGACAAGTCAAATGAATCGTCTCTGCTAATTAGGTGGCAGCTGGCCGATTGTATTTCTTTCTGGTAGGAGAAACCTTTTGTGTGGAAAATGGAAAAATCTCACCTAGATGAGGGAGGGGATTTCGCAGGTGTGAATGCAAATGTCCATCTGTCTCTCCTAACCAAACTAGAACAGAACATACCACTGGTGGTTACTTTTCCCAAAGATCTTTCAAAGGCATCATTGCACCATGCCCTGTGGGTAGGGCTTGCCTTGAGTTCACCCCTATGAGCAGGAAAGCTGAAAGGAAAGTTAGCAGCAATAGGGATGTTAATATGTCCTGAGGTCCTAACACATGAGTTACATGCAGAGTGTAATTGGTGAAGGGAAAGCCCTGAGGAGCTTGGATAACGTCAATCAGTTGTGAGTCCTGGCCTTCATCTCGCTTCAGCCCTAGGACAGACATAGACCAGCGCATCTTTAATTTGACCTACAGCTTCATTGCTACCAACCTTCCAGCCGCTCTACATTCGGGTCCTTGTGTACGTTGTTTTTTCTTGCCTATGCATTATTCCATCATGGAATTTGGCTATTTCTGCAGAAATCACTTTCTGGGTTGGACTGGACTCCTCTGAAGACACCTTTGCTGTCATGACTACACCAGCACACAGTGGGTCCAGGCACTGGGGTACAGCAGGCTCAATGGCACATACTTGGTTATCAGTGGAGCGTGCACACGTACTTGTTCCAGAGATGTCCAAGCTCTGTTAATACAGCTAAATCCTGAGCAGCACCATGTGTTGTCATTCAAGTCCTGAGCATCCTTCTGCATATGCTGGTGCAGTTCAGTGTCATCTTGCAGTACTGACTCCAAAGGAAGCACAAAAGCAGGTAATTGAATAAGAATAACATTCTCCTTGTTGAGGCTTCCAGTGTAGTGGCCTCCAGTTTAATTTATGCTTTAGTGGGGTTTTTTTTCATAGTCCACGGACAGCTCTCTGTCTGTCTCCCACTTAGAATTGTGTTCTCTGTAAGTGCTCCAGCAGAAATGTCTGCTGGAGTCTGCAGACAGCCTGGAAAAAAAAAAAAAAAGCTCTCAGAAGCATGATCCACATCCTATTCCTCCCTCTCCCCACACACTCATCACTGTATCTTCTCCCTGTGGAGCAATGCTGAAGCCTAAGATATCGCCTTAAATGTCAGTCATCTAACTACCAGTTATTTTAGCAAATAAGAGTGGGACTGTCTCCCTGGGGTTGACTGAAAGTTGTTAAAGGAGGGAAGAAAAGAAAAGAAAAAGAAGACAGAGAGAAAAGAACAGAAAGGACAAAGGGAAGCATCAGGCAGAAAGACTTGTATCAGAGAGAGTCAGAGCAAGACGTCCCAGTGACATGAATGGGCTGTTTCCCACCAAGGTCTGCATGGGACAGTAATGAGCCCTTTGTGATGTACCTAAATCACCCAGTCTCATCCTCAAGGTTGTGTTCTGACTTGGGTGTCTGATTGTCCTGCTGGTATTGGCAGCAGTTCTGCCACTGTCTGCACTTTGCCGGTCTAGTGCCAGCCTATTGGAAGGAGGTAGCAGAGGTAAAGGGAACTGTTCTGAGATGGAGGGATGCTCCTGTGTTTGGGAGGTGGCAGAAGAGCTGCTAATTAATGCTATGAGAAGGATGAGAATACTCATTCTTTTTGACTCATATCTTGCTCCACATCCCCTTTCGCTTTCATGTTCTTCCCGAGTCCAATTAACCCTTGGTGGAACAGAAATGGAGCTGTGATGTATTTATCGCCTGGAACAATTGGGAGATTTTCTCTTGGAGAATCACTTCAGCTCCATGTGTTGGCAGTGAAAGTTTTCTCTACATGTAGATAGCATTCAGGGTGTATTAATATGCTGTCATCTGGTTGTTCTCATGAGTTGTGTTTGTTACATTCCCTGCGGCTCTGGTTCTTCTGGCATGGAGGGCTGCATGAGTTTTAAGTCTGGAGTCTGTCCATGCACGACTTTTGAGATTCACTTTGGAGAACATTTGAGGAAGGAAAAAGCAATTCTCAAGTCAGAAGAGCAGTGTTGGTGCTGGCAGAGAACCCCACAGTGCAGAGACTCCCTCCCAGAAAGCCTTGTTCTCATCCAGAATTAACCAGAACAGTCCTTTGAAAGCGTGTGTCAAACATGGATATCCTCAGTAATACCAGCTAATATTCAAACCCAGAGCTTTTAGTGGCATTACCCCAAATAACCAAGAACAGAATTGGCCCCCTACCTAGGGATCCCAAACCTGACCACAGGCAATCATCAAGAATAGTGTGTTTTTGTGAGGATAAACATGGAAAACCCGCTGGGGAAAAAAAAATGCAACAAAACCAACAAAACAAACCCACCCCACTCCCCCTCAAATCACTGGAAAATAACAACTTCAAGATATCTTTAGTTATATTTTTAAAGGCACGCCAAAATCATAACTATGTAGAAAATAAAGTAAATGTCTGCATTTTGTGTGAATAGTCCATTTACAACGATAAACTGTCTCCTGTTGACATTGCATCTGCTTGTCACTCTTAACATGCATGAGGGAGGGCAGTAAAAGTGAGTTTGTGCACGGAGTGCATGTAATACCCATTAGAAGAGACAATGTCTGACAATTAAGCGTAGCAGCCCCTCGAGATCTTGATCATCATTTAAACTAAGTACAAAAGGAGGAAACAACCTTTTGTAAAAGTCGGAGGTTTTTTTTTTTTAAAAAAATGGGTCAAAACAGACTCACTACTTTGCCTGGTTCAGGGCTGTTCTGTGTAAATGAGAGCAAACTACTGCAACAGACAAGAAGATATTTCACATCCTTGTCCATCAGGGTTTGGGCTTTCAGTATGCTGCTCTAGTATCTTTTAAAAAGTAATTATTTTCTCCCAGAAATAATGAAAGAGCCGTTTACATGTTGCTGTAGAAGATCAGAGTTAAAAACAGGCTCAGGTTGGCTCTAAGATTTGTACCTGGTTTTTAATACTGCATTTGTATGCGTAAAAAAATTGGTTCAGTGTAGCTGGTAATTAATTAACCCTTACCCTTCAGGTTTGGTCATGCAGAGCATATTTGTAGAGAAATATCTGAAAAAACCATGCTGTGTAATACAAATGCCATGTAAGAAAAGTCCTTTTCTGCTGGTTTCACTAGCCATTAGCTAAGAGGAGGCACCTCTGTTTAAACATAACATAGGAACACAAAATCCGTGACACTGGGCCCAACCAAAGGTCACGCTACCCGGTGTGCTGTCTCTGATAACTGGGTGTAGCAGACACTGAAGGGAAGAGTATAAAAGATACCACCTCCTGGTCTGATGCCACCGGTAATGTAAAGTTTCCTCTGCTAGTGTTTGCATCCAGAGTATCTTATATAATAGCTGGCAGCAGAGCAACCCCCTGAATATTTGTAATCTCAAAGTTCATATATACTGAGGCTCACCTGGCACACAGTTCCAGGACCTACTGCTGTATCACTTGGGAAGATACTTCTTTGGTTTTAAACTCACTGCCTGTTCATCCC
The DNA here is from genome assembly GCA_035590275.1 of Ibycter americanus. NCBI lineage: Eukaryota > Metazoa > Chordata > Aves > Falconiformes > Falconidae > Ibycter > Ibycter americanus. The sequence continues at coordinate 57,928,767 of JAVJGI010000064.1, read as the reverse complement.
CGTGTGTTCCCCTAAACCTTGGCTTATGAGAATAAGAAACACAGGTTATCATTATCAACATCATTCACCTTTCCAAACCATTCCTGATTTTATAGGTGTCTATCAACCTCTTGGCAATCATCTCTTTTTTTTTTTTTAAACTGTGCAGTCCTATGCCTTGAGTCATCCATGACCCTGAACATTATTTTAACCTTTTTGATGCCTTTTTGCATTCTATAGTATCCACTGGGACGTGGGCAATGGTTTTATCTGCTCTTTGGCCCTTGCATGGGATGGAAACTCTCTGTACTTAGACCTTGCGGGGCTTGCTGTGTGCTACAAGTTCCTTGTGGTCCTAATTTTGATTAGTGCGCAATTTGTAGCTCCAGGATCTGATCAAATGGGTATGTAAATGGAGACAGATGCCTCTTGTGGCACCTGTAATGGACTGTTTCAGCCATTAGATCTGGAGAAATCATTTTTCCAAGGCCTCCTTCTCTCCAGGGGGAGAACTGTTGCATTATTCATGGACGCTATTTCCACTGTAAACTCTTGTCTCATGATTACAGCCTGTCACACTTCTCCCCCTTCAGCTCCTTCCCCAGTTCTCTTACACTTTCCTATTTCTTGTTCCTTTGCGAAGCTGAAGGTGTGTCTCTTTGAAGTCCTCAGGAAGTATTCTGTCATGACAAGAACATGGAGCACCAACAGACTTTCAGCATGTCTGATGAAGGAGGCAGTATTCTGCTTTCTGCATATGCATTTCGTCCCATCAGCAATGGAGCTGGTTTTACTTGCATGTTAAAAGATAGGAAAAGTACATCCACGCACCTCCCCTCACTGATAGCCAAAGGGAGCGATTTGGTAGCTAGTTTGAGTATCTTGTATCACAATAGTCTATTGCTTCAAATTTTATGCCATAGGGGAGTAATCCAGATAGCCCAGACTGACTTCATCCTGGATGTAACAAGAATAAGAATTTTATAAGTCTCCTTGGATTCCCTTAGCTCCTTGCATGGTTTCTTAGTAAGTAATTGTTTTAGAAAATAGTAGGAATGGCAAAATATGTCCCTAATGGGAAAGCATTCTATTTTCCAGGTCTTTGTTATACATAACTTCCATGTGTATTTAAATGGGTAGCATCAGTACAGAGCCAGAAGATATTATGTAGAAAAATAAGTGTTTGGGGAGTATCTGATGAATAAAAATAGGACTCATTTGGAAGATCTGACCTTGCAAATATTTAAGCACAAAACTGTTTTCATAACCTTACTCAAGCCATCTCTGTACCAGGGGCTGTGGGATGTTAGGTACAAGACCATCTTTTCTCTGTGGCAGCACCCCAATCCATTCTTCCAATCTTTTCTCAGCTCTGTCCCAGCTTTAATAATGAGACAAATTCAGACATTAAAAGAGACAGAAAGCAGTACTATAGGGATGAAAAGGGATGGAGAAGAAATTTTCCATTTCTATAGTGATTTTTCTTCTGACATTTCCAGAAACATATGGCCCTGCGTTCTGTGAGCCGTTTGTTAGGATGTGCTGTCCCTCTGCCTTGCTTCCCAGAACGCACAGTCCCCCACACACATGCCCACACCGACGTGCGATGGCACCCGATGCTGCACTTCAGTCTGTCGGCATCGGGAAGGGAGGATCTGTGCATCCCGTCCTCCCCGGGTCCCTCTGAAGTTCCATCCTTGTGGCTTCAGGAGCAGGAGCTTATGGATACACACCTCCCTGTGGCTTAAACTATCTGCAATAAAGGAGGCAGATTAAGGCCAGCGGCCCTAAGTTCATGGTTTTGAACACCCTGAGTTCAAGCTAGAGCTCAGGTACCCGAAAAACTGTTCCTCCAGTGTTGTGGGCAGCTCTGCAGCCTGCACAGGGCTGTGAGCTGCCAGTGCTGCAGCTGCTAGCAGGCTGGGAATTAGAAGAGACTTCAGAGAAAACCTTCCTTTTCCATTTTCCTCATTTGCAATATGTCAGGTAGCGCCGCATAAGTGAAAGAATGGTGAGGGCAGGGGTTTACAAGTCTTTCATTTGTCTGAGCAGGGAGAAGTGTAGATTCCATGTGCCACTGATGGCAGAGAGGCGAAAAGCAGCGGCAGATCCTGCAACAGGAGCTCTGTTGCTAAGGAGAGCCCTATGCAAGACAGGAGGGAGGGAGAAGTCTTCAAAACATACACGGATATCCAGTTTCCCCGTGGGTGGCTCTACCTGCACAGAGTTTCTATGCCCAACCACTGCAGACAAAGGGGATTGCAGCAGAAATTTAGGTAGCTTCTTGGGTCTGGGTACCTACATCATCTGGGTTTTGCATGGCTCTCCTGGATTGCATGTCAGGTTTTTTTAGTCCAGAGATTATGAAATATATATGAAAACACATGCATGAAAAGTCTGAGAAGAATCCAACCCGCTTTTATATTGATCGTCCCAAGGATGCTGTCATACACCGACAACCACCTCCCTTTTTGTATTCTTTTTCCTGGCCAGGCTCTTTTTTCAGGAAAAGGTGGTGTGGGTGTGAGAGTCAGAGCTGAGGGAGGATCGTGCAAAGCTGAGGGAATCGGAGGGCAGGTGATGGGGGGGGAAAAAACCATCACCTCCATGTGTCACCTGTGGCATCAGGGCTGGGATGCCTCCATCAGAGCAGAGGACACTATGGACCAGCCTCTGCTGCAGTACGGCAGACGCAGGGGTGCCTGTGGGCACTGCGATGCTGTGTCAGCAGGGGCTGCATCTGAAACCAAAGAGTTATTTTCGGTCTGCAGTAGACAGGGCTGTGGCTGCCAAACAGACGGCTCCTGACCTCCCAGCAGGTATCCCAGGAGAGAGCGGTTTGCAAGCACAGCAGATACCTGAGGCTGCCAGTTGCTGTGGCACCGTTTCCTCGAAATCCCCCCTCTCCAGCCCCAGCAACGGCATTTCCAGGAACAACCTCTCCGTCTCCCACGTGCAGAACCAGAAAACCCATTTCGTTTGTGGATCCCTGAAGATTGAACGGGAGCATCCAACCTCGCTACACAGCTTTGCTAATGAAGCTGCCGAGAGTAATTAAACCGGAGCAATATCTGTTGTGATATTTAGAAAAAGACATGCTGGGGATAATTATGCCACTCAGCTCCGTCTCTCTGCCTCTCCTTCCACACGCTGACCTGTGCAGAGCACCACTGGCAGACTAATAGCAGCTTTGTAGTTGTACCTGTCATCCTAAAGAGAGCTTGTGCAAAGGCTCAGTCTCACTGTGCAACAGCCAGGTCCCCACGGACGCTGAGATGAGCTGTGAAATTCAGTCTCGGCACCAGGGAGATCGTGGGGGGGGTTGTCTCTGCTTACCAGCACAGGGAAGAGATGATGGGTTTTGGAAAGTGCTTTCATGCATGCATGTCTGTGCTCCTGGCTTCATCTGTGATGGAAGTTGCAGAAGGGTCTAGGAGCAAACTGCTGTGGCACATGAAAAGCAGTGGTAACTTGAAGATGTGTTTCATTTTGTGGATGTGGCTCTGCCCCACTAAGCCGACACTGTAAAATGCTGCAGCCAAGACACGGCGCTGGGAACAAGCTGAAATAGCTTATCAGTGTCTCTATCATCCCCCTGTCATCAGCTACACCATCCCACTCGACATTGGCTGGAGTGACCTGTATTGCGCGAGCTTGTTGCTCCCAGCCCCAATCTGGTCCCTGAGGATTTCATCTTTTCTTCCCAACTCCAAGAAGGTTTATTTTGAGATTGGAAAACTCAAAAGCATTCCTCTGCTGCCCTGCTGCCAACAGTATTCCCTTGCTCATCGTCTGGCATACTCTGCCTGCTATTTTCTCCATTATAAAATCATGGAAGGGGTTATGTGTCATAAAATCATCTTGAGTGAGTTTTGATCTCATTTACACCTCTGTGAATCAGAAGTGGTTTTTCGATTGTGATTTTTGTTAGTGTTGCAAAAAGGGAGATGACTGGGAGCTCCCCTGAGTTTTCAGGAGAAAAGTTAGGAGTTTTGTGTTAGAGGAGGAAAAAAAGGACTGAAAAGAATGAAGAAGTATTATTTGAACAGGGCACTTCTCTTCCCCACAAGGGCTCCTGCTTGGCATCCCATCCTTTAAGAGTGATGTCTTGCATTCCTGGTTCCACATTCTGGTTCAGGTTAGTAACAACTGGCACCAGATGCACCAAGTTACAATCACAGAAAGGAAGGGTGCTGATCTCTCTTTTCTCCCCGACTTCCTTCAGAAACCATTTTTATTCCTTCAGAGTCTTGAGAATGGAGCATTGTAAGGATTTTTTTTTCTTACTCTTTTTTCTGGATATTTTTATACAAGTAAAGCTCAATATTCAAGAAAACAAAAGCAAATGAAAAAGACTGAAACTATAGCAAGAGTTTTTTCCTCTTTTTTCCCCTCCTTTTTCTCAGTTCCGTAGGGACAATAGAAAGATCCCTACGAATGTATGGTTGATGGCTCTCAGGGAGCAGATGAAGAGATTTTCTCTGGATACTGATGTTCCATTTATAGGACCAAATAAGAGAATCTGATAGGAGAACCCAGGCCCACTAATTCAGGAAATCCTGCAGGACTGTCCAACATGTCAAGGTATTTAACATGGTTCAGCAACCATGTTTTGTGTCTGACGCTGGGCAGTGCACTGCAGCAGGGACAGGGACCACTGGGAGAAGGTCCTGGAGGAGCCAGATGTGTCCCAAGCCTTAGAACACATGGCACAGAAGAGAAAGGGAACGAACTGTGTTTTAGTCTGGAGCATGGAAATGGAGCCATAGTTTTCAAATCTTCAGGTGCAACTTGCAGAGGGAAAATGTGGCTTCACAGACGGTGGGAGCTGGGGTCTGGATGTTGAGAGGTCTGTCTGACAGCTTGGTTTGGAAAAGGATTGTGTGAGGTAGCGGCAAATGGAGAGCTTGTAGAACAGGCTGGAGGGATGGCTGCCAGCGATGCTTTGGGTAGAGGTAAGCCAGGCCCATGGATGGCTGGTACAAGCTCCCAAAGCCCCTCCTGGCCCAAATCTCTGTTTGTGTGAAAATGCAGGAGGGCTGTTTCATGCTATACCAGCAGAAATCTTGCTGGGTTTTTGCTGTAGGAGAAAAGGGACTTGACTTGGCAGCTGCGGGGATCGTTAAGGTCTGCATTACCAAGGCGTCTTCCAGGCAAAGTGATTTCCTTCATGGGGCCATATTACTGCTCAGTGATTACATAAATAACCATGTTTTCTTTTCAAGACAGCAAGTAATGGCCCCTGGAGTTGCTGTGCAGCTGTACAACCTCTACAAGCTCTCGCAGTCCTTCAGAGACTCTTGATTTTTTACCCACTGCCCCCCTGACTCACTTATTTTTAATGATATTTACAGCATTTAATAACTAACTCCAAATTGCCTTGATAAACCACTGTGTTCCTGCATGTGGCTAAATTTAAATTGACTCTCTTTGTTAGTCTGTGTGGATTATCCTCTTCCCAGAGCCAGCAGAGAGAGCGTGCTTCAGTGCACAATATATCCTATCTTTTGAAATTCATGAAGGGTTTTTCTTTACCTGCTGGGTTTTGTTTCTGTAGGCCAGGTGCTGTCAAAAACTGAAATCTGCTGGCCCTTACATTTTCTCTATGGGAAAAAAAAAATAAAAATGGAGAGAATTCACCCAGCAGCTGTAGGCAACACGTGGATCACAACCTTTACACCTCACCGTGAATCCAGATGTGCATGTGGTTAACTCTCAACAGCCGAACAGGCTGACCTTACAACACGGGCAGGGGTGAGATGCTGAAAGCCAGCAGCACCTTACTGCTGAGCCAGGACTCAGGAGACAGGATGAGTTCATAGGGATGGATGTGGTTGAGGAGCCTTTTGTAACTGTTTTGCAAGTGTTCTCTATGCTGCCTGGTACTGCTGCTTGAAAGCATTCAGTTAATAACTATCAGATTCCTGAAACCGTAAGCTTGCTTTACAAGTCACACGTTTTTAAAACTATGTCAAATTTGAGGCTTCTTTTTATTAAACTTCCCTTTTTTTAGCACTGAAAACTCTTTATTTTTTGATATTTTTTTTTCCCCTCTGAAGTTGAAGGTCTGTACCTTACTGAAAAAGAAAAAAAGATAACCTGACTCATAATGAAGCGACTCCAGGAGCTGGGACTTTATAGACCTCATGCACCCTCGCAAGCCCTGTGCTGAGACTACAAGAGTCAGTAGGACTGTCTGCATCCCTGATGCAGTGATGAAACCCCATGTGTCAATTTTTAGTAAGAAAAATGCCTGAGTGACATCGCAGGCGGTTTATGTAAAGCTCTTTGTCTCAGTTCTTACTGCTGTGAATTTGGGCCAGCACTTAGAGCAGAGATGGAGGGGCTAAGTCATTGGAGACATTCTATTTCTGTGTAAATGATTTTATGGCCATCACAATGTCTCCTGTAGTCACTGTAACACCACTTTTGGCACAAATCTCACTTAGAGGGAAGCTGACGGATGTTGAATCATGCAAATGAAACAGCAGCCTTTGAGATCCCAGACACCACAGTTTGGGGACCTCCATCTTGAAGGGAGCTGCAAAATCACTGTACTCACATGGACAGTGGATACAGTCTCCCATCAAGTTCAGCCAGAATCCCTCTCCCTTGCTGCCAAGTCATTCTCTCTTTAATTAATATTTCATCCTGTTGATGCAACTTGTCCACTTATTTTCCCAGTTGTTTGCAGTGCAGATTTCCCAAATTGTTTCCTCAGGGTACTTGCAAAATCAAGTTCTCACATCTGAGGAGTTTCCTCACAGTTCAATTATTGAAATTTCTTGCTGGAAATGTATGTGCTTTTAATTAAAAAAAAAGTATTACCCAGCAAAACCAGCCTGGGGGTAGTCTGAAAGTAAGAGGAATATTTTCTTAAAAAATGAAGGAAAAAAAGGCCCAAACCCCAAGTGGATTAGCAGTTACAGCACTGCATGTCCAGAAACTATTTGAAACCTTTCCCCAGCGATGGATAATGGGGAAGAGCCTGGGATTGAGCCATGTCACCTTATAAAAATGTCAGAAGCTGAAACCACAGGAGATGGTAGTTGCTGGAGGATCTTCCCTAATTGATTTGCAATAGAGAGCACAGTGTTCTCCTCCTCAGCTTGGGGCAGGCTGAGTTTGAGAAGGGATTATTCCTTGGGCAGGCCAGCAGAAAGCCATCATCTTACCTTTGTCTGCTCCACATTATCCTGGAGCAAGGACCTGTATTGGTTCAGATCCTGCAGTTTACAGGAAATTAATCCTCAGCTGAAGTGGGGAGCTCTGATAGTGCCCAAAAGGGGTTATTTCTGGTTTCCTCCTAACTGGTGCAAGACCAGAGCTTTCTCCCAGGTTAATCTACAGCCTGAAAAAGGCAAGCCTGCACATCTGTGCTTTGTAAAGCTATAGTAAGGAATTCCTCATACTTGGTGTTGCCAAAGGGTGAGTAAATGCACCAATACCTGGGCAAGAAACCCAGCACGAACACAACATAATGCACTTAGGGGCTGCTTACACAAAGTTTTGGCAGAAGGGATCTACCTGGAAGTGTTGGTGTGGAAATCTGGGGCAAGTCAGTCTGTGCCTTACTTGTACTGAGCCCCCTCTGCTCCCCTGCTGCAGTGGCCTCCATGCCACCAGGCAGTCCTGTTGCAGAAGGGCCATTTCGGAGAGTCTCTGCGCCACCAGCAATGATTTGAGTGCTTGTTCTTCTAGTGCTGTGCTTCTTTAAAAGCTCTAGGTGCAATCACAGGGGCAGGATGTAGACACGTGTGTTATGGCGAGGCTTGCTGTGTCCCTAACCTGGGCTCTGTGCATTCACAGGGATGGCTAGAGGCTGCCCAAGGTGTGGTGGGATGCAGCCACCCAGCTGTGAGAGGCTGGGCTGGGATCCCAGGCCTGGAGCAGCCATGGACACCAGGACCCTCTTGGGATAGACAGAGTCCCCATGGGCAGAGCTGCTGTGGGATTTGATGGGATACCAAGTGGAGGTATGCCATCTGCAGAGCTACTCTAGCTTTGTCCATGTTTTGCTGAGGCATGGAAGCTTCCAGGCCAGGTCAGACCCACACTGGGCGCTAAGCACGAGGCAGATGCGCGGCTGTCCTTTTTGCACATACCAGATTGCTTCACAGTTCACACAACAGACTGGCGGTGCCTCCTACCCTCTCAGCTGTCAAGCAAGAAGCTGACAGGGCCCAGCATGGTCCCTGTGACCCAGCTTGTGACCTCGTTTGTGTCCTTACTACCACCTTTTTCCTGAATGAGCCTGCTGGCCTCAGTTGGGTTACTGGTGGGACCAAATCTGCACAGCAGAGTTAGGGCTACCAGAGGGTGAACCTCAGTTGTTCATGTGAATCGGTGAGGTTTCTTCCCACAGTGGTGTCTTTTCGTACTTGGGGAGGAAAAAAATCCTGGGGAAACTGTGTTAATTGTGATGCTGGTGTCAGCTAGGAGCTCAGCCGAGAGCACTACTTTGTTCCACAGAGACCTCTGGCAGGCAGGACAGTTGTGAGCAACCACTCTGTGACCCAGTGGCTCCAGATGTGACAGCAGCTATGCCCGGGGACACCAAGCAGCACCATGTGCTCAGCTGGGCGCAGCGTGGAGATGCAATCCTACTCGAGGAGTAGGCGCTGTGAAAAGTATTTCACAGTGGGCCTGTCTCAAAGGCAAGAAGTTCTCCTGGTTTGAGCGAAGGGCTTCCAGATAGAGGACTTTTTCCTAATGTTTACTTTGGGATTGCTAAGAAGATGGAAAAGGAGATAATGAAGACTGAGAGAGAAGAATAGAGATGGTTGAGAGATGGTAAATGAGCCATGGGGAGCAGGGGTCTCCTTCCTCATGGTTATTCACCATCGAGTTACTGCAGGGGTTTCTGTACTCAGCTGATGAGTCTTCTGAGTAGCATTAATGCTCTCCAGCATTTATGGGTGTTGAGAAATGCAAAAAGCTCACTGAATGTGAACCTTAGAAGATGATCACTTGCTAACACAAAACCTTTCCCCAAGTGGAAAGTGACAGTTTTCTGTTATACCTGTTCCCTTCCCTGCAGATGTACCCAGTCCTGAGGATGCTCAGCCTTTCACTGGAGGTACAAGGGTGGCCAGTGTGCAGCTCACCAGCCCCACGCTTTGATTAATGAGAAAACATATGAGGAATTATTTCTTTCTGCCACTGGCTGGTTGGAAGCAGGGATGATATTTTGAGTGTTTTTAGGAAGAATAGTTTAATATGTTGTAGAATAAAAGTTCATGAGAGGGTAGCGAAGGAATAGCAGCAGTAGGAGTTTGAATGTGAGCATGTTCAAAGTGGAAGAGGGCACAGCATGAACCCCATTCCTCCTCCTGTCCTCCCTGCTGAAGATCAGAGAAACCAAGAGATGAGAAATGAGAAAAACAGTGATGAGATGGAAAGTGAGGGTAAAGGGGTTGAGGGAGAGCATTGATTGACAGGTCCCTTCTTGATGGGTTTGTTTTTTAAAGAGAAATAACATAAGCCCAAGGCAGACCATGCCCAGAGAAGGGGCAAAGGAGATGCTGCCTACTGTCCCTGAGTTTCCTCTCATGTAACATCTGACTTTGCAGCATGAGGTGCAGGATTTTGTACACAGATAAAACTGTGACTGATCACAGTTTGTAGGAAAGCCCTCATGTTTTCCTCTTCTCCACCAGCCTCTCTCTTGAAATGTAAATAAACAGGGTTGGAGACACACATAATGAGGCCCAGGGGTAAGGGACTACAAATCCAACATCATGTTTTCTTTGGCTGAATTTCGGGGGGGGGGAGGCTAGATGAGGAATGATATAAAAAGAAATAAGACTTGTAGTTCACCACATTAGAAAGCTCAGAAATGCTGTAGAGCAGCAGTGGTATGCAAACTAATGAATAAATAAAACAGTGGTTTACGCTCCCTACAAAGACCTCCCTGCACCTCAGTTTTGATAGCAAATTGCTATGGACACCTGAGCAAAGCCTGTTTTGAAACTTTGTTCTGCAAACAGACCCCATGGTCGGTGGCCAGGAGAATTTTCAGCAGTCATTGCAGAGCCTTTCTGAGCTCCATTTCTTTCAAACTAGCTGCTGACCCAACCTTCAGCAGGACAATAGAGTAACGCTGCGGCTGAAACAACCAATGAATTTTAGCTACAGACTACACCTGCCCAAGGATGAAGGCAGGGTAAGAAAGTTGTTTTCTAGGGACAAGATCTCTAAGAAGCCAGCCAGTGGGATGAGTCTTCTCCTGACATCCCAATATATGAAGCAGTACCTCTTTTCACTTGTTAGGAGCCAAGTGAATGCATCCCTTTGCAACTGCATGTGCTGGACTGGGGCTGCAATTCTGAGGATGTATCTGCTGAACAGCAGCAGAATGGCTGCAGTCACCAACTGGGAGTTATAAATAACTGCTTGGGAAAAGGATCAAAGTGAAATCTTTGTACATCGTGTTTCCTCACAAAGATTGTTCCTCTACACTTGGTACCACTTCTCTCTAGAGCATCACTTTTGATGTTGCAAACAGCATCATACTAACAGGAGTGCAGATGGGCTTTCCTGCTAGTCAAGCTTGTCATTGAATAAGGTGTATTTTAAGGTGTATACAAAAGGCTGTCCCCTCCCTTTAAACACCTGTGTGCATTTCTGTAGGAACGATTGGTGCTTCCAGGCCTCATGGGCTGAGCAGTCCTGCAGTGACCATCTCAGGTCCCTGCAGATGCCCTGACCAGACAAGCACAAACCAATAGACATTTGATTTCCTTCAATTTGCTGCAGTGCAGTTAGCTCCATGGCACAGCACTAGTGCCTCTGCCTGTGAAGCAGGCAGGGAACCACTTTGCTACTCCATGGCAAAGTCAGCTCCAGCTCTGCTCTGCCCTCCTTCTTCCCTTGACAGTCTGCTCTGAGGCACGGGAATCCTGCCTAACTCTACTCAATTAGAGATGTCTTTTGGGCACCAAGCAGCTGACATCAAGGAAAGCATTGTTGCAAATCAGTGTGATAGTACAGAAGCCCCTGCTTGTTAGGAAGAAAAGAAATCTGAAACAGTCCATGTTTTACAAAAGGGAAACCTGCAGAAGCTATTTACACATTTCAGGGAAGGGCACGTGCGCCTCTGTAATGCTGCCGAAATGGGGGCGGCGGGGCCGTGTACACAGCATTTGCAAAAGAAACACGTAGTGAAGATCGTGCCTTTGAATGTGTTACCCACTGGTCCCAAGTGTCTGCTCCTGATTTGTTCGGGTTGACCAACAAAGTACGTGCGCATCTACTCAACTTTTACTTAACTCAGAGGCAAGAGGACTATTGCTGCTGGTGCACCAGCCCTCGCAATGAGCTCAGGGTCACACCGAGAGCAAGCCACTAGGCATGACCTCGGGTGTGGGGGAAATCTTGGGTGCCCCCCTTGCAGAGAGCATGTCAGGCGGTGCCTGCGGCTGCCCTGTGCTGTCCCAAACACCTGGCCACACTGCCCACCCACAGGTACTGCAAAGGAAGAGCAGACAGATGTTGCACACCCAGCTAGTGACCTCTCAGTCCTCACTCGTGTTTAACATTAAGCATGTATGTTGCTGCCTTGCTGGGCAGGATTAATATTGTGTCTGCATATGTGCGTGGGCAGAAGGCTGAACCACAACGATTTACTGTGGAGCACTTGGGTAATTGCTTTGTCTTAGTTTTGGTTTTATTAGAATTGGTTGCAAAGACCTGAAGAGAAGAAAAGAAAATGCAGACAGAGGCAGTTGCTCAGGAGAGACTTTCGCGGTCAGGAGAGTGTGAGTGTGGACTTGCTTTGAATCTCCTCCCCATCACCACGGTCCAGCAGCAGTGTACGAGCAAAGCCTGCGTCTGCTGCTGTGTGTATTCAATTCATCGACTTCCAGTTTCACACCGAAAACAGGTACTCTTCAGAGCAATGAAATGAGTCTTAGCACTTTGCACAGGAGTAGAGGACCGAGCTGGAGTTTGGGAATTATTTTCACCATTGAAACCACATGGGTTGAGTATGGCTGTGAGACAGAAGTAGTCACAGCCCTTAATGCGTTGGCCCATTCTGCCCATTTAAATATCAAGGTTATTAAACGCAGGCCTGTGTGATCCTGCTGGGATGACAAGTACTCGTGAGCAGCAAAACTTACACTAAATTCAGGGCTGAAGAGAACAGATGTGACTTTTCGTATAGTCTTCTGGATCCTTTTAATAAAGCACTATAAATGAGATTATTAATTATATCAACAAGGAGAGTAACACTAGGTTATTTTCCCTGGTGTTTCACAGCTTGCAGAGCTAGAACAAATCCTCCGTGCCAGCAGTCTCCAGTGGACTGAAACATGAGCTTAGAAGCTGGGAACACCTGGCTGTTTCATCAGCTTTGATACAGACTCATTGTCTGACAACCAAAAAGTCCCTTGAAGTTTGTTTTTAGGAGGTACTAAGCAAGCACTGCTGAGCACATCTGAAACCAGCCCAGCCTGGCCCTCTGTAAAACACAGCCGAAAGCTCCTTTGAGCTCACTGAATGAAAGGCATGTTATGAATGCAAAGTTTATTATACGTCTACCGTGTAATGTCGTGTGGACTTGTACCATAGTAAACACCGCAGATATTCCAAAGACACAAAATCTTATCTGTAGTAAACACATTCTGAAGCTCCTCACTGAATTACTCGAAGCCTCTGATGTCCCTCTGCAGATTTTGGTTGAGTTTTGGCCCTTGGAGGTATTTGTAGACTGCTGCCATATTCCTCTACTGAATATCTGCCAGATCCATCAGTCCCAGGCCCTTCTGTTACCAACACAGCAGATGCACTTAAAGTTACGAAGCCCAGAGTAAGCAAAACTAAAGTGTTTAATCTATTATTAATCAGTCAGTTGCAGAAATGATAGGGCTCTGGGGGACCTCAGACAGACATCAATATTTATGGCCTCGTTAACAAATGCCACTTTTTTTTTTTTTTTTTTTTTTTTTTTTCAAAGAGGCAACAGGAAT
>JAVJGI010000064.1:57847113-57915088 GCA_035590275.1 Ibycter americanus | reverse complement strand
TCCCTGGCAGTGTCCAAGGCCAGGCTGGATGGGGCTTGGAGCAACCTGGTCTGGTGGAAGGTGTCCCTGCCCATGGCCAGGGGGTTGGAACTAGATGATCTTTAAGGTCCCTTCCAATGCAAACCATCCTATGATTCCATGATAAATTTAGATTGAATATTAAGAAAAATTTCTTCACTGAAAAAGTTGTCAAGCATTGGAACAGGCTGCCCAGGGAAGTGGTTGAGTCACCATCCCTGGAGGTATTTAAAAGTTGTGTAGATGTGGTACTTGGGGACATGGTTTATGGTAGTCTTGGATGACATTAAACATCTTTTCCAACCTAAACAAATCTGTAGTTCTGTAAACAACTCACCCTGCAGTGCTTGTGTTTTGCAGTGTTTTGCAGCTCTTGCTTGAGTTTGTTCCTTGACATTTTCTGCACCCACCCTAGTGATGCAGATTTTAATATGACTGTTATCCCTGGTACACAACCTCCTTAGCCTGATTAGTTTTTACCTTCCTGTACTTGTGAGTTGTTTTTCTCACACACTGTGTTTTGCTTTTGGGTTGTTTTTTTAAGCTACTTTTCTTCTCTTAACATTTTAATGAAATATTTTTATTTTAATGGATATTTTTTATATCTCCTTTAGTCCTCTTTGCAGTTTCTGGATTTTTGCTAAAGATCTCTTCCCTGGAGTAGAAGAATAAGCTCTCTCATCTCAAGATCACTTCAATGCCACCATCATTGAAGCAACCTCTTGGTTAAACATTGTTTTCTGTTTCATGCAAGAGGTGTTGAGGAAGAGAGCACTGAAGCAGAAACTAGAATCCAAGGGGGAATGAGAGGATAAAGTGAATAAATCAGAGAATAGCACTGTGAAAAAATATGTAGTCCATGAAAGAAGCAAAGAAAAGAGGAAGAGAGGGGACATTCCAAAGAAAAGAAACAGAGACCAACCCTTAGCCAATGTAGGGTTGCCTTCAGGTCATTAATCTCATCGCTTCTCCTTTTCGCACTTCTACTTCCTTTGTCTTTTGGTCTGGACACTGATTTTCCCTCTTTCATACCCAGCACAGGCTTTTCTAAATAGGAACGTGAGGTATACTGCACATTAATTCACTTTCTAATAAATGCGCCAACAGAAAACCCACCAACCTGGGCCTGAGTCCAGCAGCACAAAGCTGTCAGGGACCAGATGAGGCTCTCTCCTCATGCAATTTGACGCTAGAAAGTCTTGTGGCATGTCTGAATTTTTTACAGTATCTGGCAGCTTTTCAAAAGGGCAGCCCCCTTCTTCAATCTCTCTGTCTCTGTCCCAGGAGCTTGAAACTTTGTGCTCCTCATACATAGGAGACCTATAATCGCTGGCTGGAGAGTGGTTCATTGCACTCCTTGCGTGTGAGATGTGAAATGCCTCCACCTCTGCTCTCAGCAAGGCTCAAGGATGTGTTTCGTGGGTACCTGCTCTGCCCTATGAATGGAGTACTGTCCTCTCCCAGTTGGGCACTAGCCTTTCCTGAGGGCTGAAAGGCCCCTCCAGAAAGGTGTGTACGAGTGGTGGATTGCCATGAGGTACAACTGAGCCAGACTCCAGGGGTGGACCCACTTTTCGTAATCTCACAGCTCAGAATCTACATCTGCAGTGGAAAAGGACAGGCTCAAATGTGTTTATTCTGGGCTGAGCCCTATGAGGTGTGTAGCATTGGCCCACTGTACTGACTTCAAGATTGACTGGAAATAAGGCCTGGAGCAGGAGCTGAAGGGGTCGGTGCTGCCTGTGCAGGAGCTTGACCTGCAATATCATGTGCTGTGTGGTTTGGAAACATCACCTGTGGCATTAATGAACCTTTTTTCACTTCTTTAGTTTAAAAGTACTTAGGACTTCCCTTAGGTTTTCTCCATCCTTTAATTTGATCTGGCTTTCTTGACTTTGTCCTGGAATTTTGTGTTCACTGCATTGTGGCTGATGTAGTGTGGCTTTTCCCTCAACATTGGTTTTTTTCCCCATTGCTGCACCCCAGCCTGTTGCAGATAATTACAGATTTCTGTCTAGAGGTGGTTGAAAGCTTGTGGAATATTTTCTCATTCAAAATAGATCTTTGCCGTAAAAGGTTTTTCCCCCTCAAGGAAATAGTAGTTTCAATAAATGTTTACTATCATTTTGCCATTGCAAATCTGAAATAAAAGGTAAATGTGGAGATTTTCTATGTATGTTCACACTTTTTGCCAGTTTGCCACTTACCTCCCACCTACCAGTTGGAAAACAGGAAAAAAACCCAGCATGTGATGCCAATCTCCACCTATTTTCATATTTCTCTGTTTTCCCATCTCCTCTCCACAGAGAGAAAAGTACTAAAAATCTACAACTAAAGAAATGAAAGTATTTTTATCAGTTTCCTTGACCAAAAGAAAGCTTAAGGCTACTTGAAACAACACAAAACTTAATATTCTTGTTTCATTTTGATACTTCCATCAGGAAAAAAAAACACAAAACAACGTATGCTTTTTTCGATGTGACTCCTTCAGAGAAGAAAATAAGTTGGTAAGGTCTATTTGCCAGCTTTTCCTTTTGTCTTCTCTTCTGAGTTTCATAGTTAGAAATAAGAAAAGACTGATTTGTCATTTCAAAAAGTTAGGTGAACTTCCTAAATGAGCAATTTCCAACATCTGAATGGGCTGGGGGGGTCATTTTCCCACCCTCACTCCCTCCTTTCCCCTTTGCTCCATCAGCATCTAGGAGAATCCCTGAAAATGCTCCTTGCAGCTCTGCCATGTACTTTGTGCATCTCCAGTCTCCTTCTGCCCCTGCAGCCCTCTCTGCCTGGTGGGCTCTTGGTTGCACCCAGACTTTAGCAAATGCCGTTCTCTGTTTACCAAGACCTCAAGTTTTTTAAAAGTCATTGACTTCAACATAAGCAGAGTTTGCCTAGTCCCACGGGGCAGAGCTCCGTGTTTGATAATATAAGTCATATAGAAACTTTCAAATGTCTTCGTTTTCTCTACCCCTTTCAAAGAAGATTGTTTCATCTCTATGCAAACAAAAAAAGGGACCTTTTTATCTGCTTCTTCTCTCACACTGCTTAGCCAACACCCACGTCATCTGCCTTTACCCAGGTGTAGGGAAGGCACACTTGCTCCTGGGAGGATAACGGCTCATGCAGCAGCACTTGCAGTCCCCTAAATATGCATTTCCCTGTGGTTTTTTTCTATCCATATTACAGATATGTAATTCCTATCAGACGTGTCAGGTGTTCAGTGACTCTGGAGACAGCCGAACAGTGGAGGCGGGAGACTCCGGGAATGCAAATGTGTGCTGAGGCAATGTGAGAGTGGTTTCTGCATGTCACAGCGATCAAAATAGATCCCTGGGTGCTGCGCCTGCACTTCCCGTGCGGAGCAGGGAGCTCTCTGCTCCCTCTCATCTCTTGCAGTGGCATGAATGTTACAGTCAAAAGGGAAGGGGCCAGGGCAGATCTGTTGCAATAGCGGTTATCCAGTCAAGGAAGGGAACTGTGGAAGTGATGGGTGGCTGTAAGGTCATTGCATGAGACCCACTTCTCTGAGGCACAGAGGGAAGGATTCAGTTTTCTTACCCTGCTGCTGCAGGTGGGGAGGCAAAGCCAAGGAGCAAAGTGCTTTTGCTCTGTTGACTTCTTATGACAGAAACAATGTGCTGGTGTGAGAGGGTGCGACTCTGAGCCCAGCCTCTACAGCAAGCACGGGAAGGGACCTCGGGGTCACCGATGACAGGTTGTGCTCTCAGACAAGATGATGCTGTAGATGAAACCAGCTCTGGTTTTTCTCCCGTGCTCCCTTTGGAAAGCGGTACCCAAGCTGCTCTCCTCCCGCCGTTACAACTCTTTCTGTGGTTCACAGCCTGCATTTATTCATGACTAGTTCATTCGCACTTGTTCTCATGCCAATGTTGTCCTTTAGCATCGATAGCTCTTCTTTAGTGTTTACCCCTCTGATGTTTTTATAGACAGCAACCCATCCCCTCTCAGCCTTTGCTTCCCTGCACTAAACATGCCAGATCTTTTAAATCTCTCCTCATGAGACAAGCTCTCCACTTTCCAGGACAGTTACCCAAATAGCCAAGGTTTTACTCCCAAATACCTCACGTGCATTGGTTTATCTCGCTTTTAAAAAAAATGCTAGTTTTACTGTACTGATGGCAGGTTTACATGCATGTGTCAGGCTTACTGGAAAATATGCATTTCAGGAAGGGGGATAGTGGTGTATGTGATATAAAAAAGTTCCTGTGCATGTGAAGCATGTTGTGGGATGCTGCATGTGGCTGTGCATGCATGTGGAGGGATGCTCTTAGCGGGATGTGTGTGCAAGACTCTGAAAAGGATTACTCAGTGTGCGAGGGGGCGTTGTAAGAAGGATTTGGAGGTACGTGACACTGAGAAGGATTAGTCTCTGTGTAAAAAAGTGTGTATGTGTAGAAGAGAGGGAAGATAAGCGGGTGGCTGCGTGTGGCACACAGAGAGAGATTAGCCCGAACGTCTGCGAACAGGGTGATAAGGAGGGCTGTGTGCAAGAACGTTGCTGTAAAAAGCCAAGATTTAGCTAATGGAAGGATTTGTGTGTGTGTGTGTGTGTGCATATACACACACACACACATGCCTGGGTGGGACGTGGTAAGGAGGATTTGGAGGTGTGTGGCAGAAGGGATTTGGACACACTGGGAGGGCTCCTTCCAACAGTGTGTGTGCCTGTGCCCGCAACACCACGGGGTTGTTCATGGCCGTGCGTGTGTGGGATGTTGTATGGGGACACAAGGAAGGCTCCTGCACCTGCAGGGATGGGGTCACAGAAAAAGCTGGCCCTGCCCTGTGGGTAGGAAGGATTATGAGGCACTGCTGAGTCTAATGCGGAGGCACTCACGGGTGACAAAGGTGGGATGAAGCTGTAGTACATTACGAGGCATGAGGGTACGCGTTGGAGCAGGGGAAGGGCAAGCACACAGGTGGCAGCAGGGAGGTGAGGGCTCGGATGCACTGTGGCACAGGGGGAAACATCACCCAGTGAGCAGGGCAGGACAAAGGGCATGTGCTGTGCTGGGCAGAAGCTGTCCGGGTGCAGGATAAATGCTGTTTAAGTGTATTTTTCTCAGGAGACAGGGCTCTAGGAGTGGCTAGGCATCCTGCTCACGGCTGAGCATGAATGCTGGCAACATTCCCATTGACCTCAGTTCGCCACCTCTCACCTCAGATTTATCCCTGCTGCTCTGGCTGACTGCCTTTACAGCACCCCTTCT
The DNA here is from genome assembly GCA_035590275.1 of Ibycter americanus. Classification (NCBI taxonomy): domain Eukaryota; kingdom Metazoa; phylum Chordata; class Aves; order Falconiformes; family Falconidae; genus Ibycter; species Ibycter americanus. The sequence continues at coordinate 57,909,839 of JAVJGI010000064.1, read as the reverse complement.
AGGTGGAAAGGATACTGGCAGCAGTCTTAGAGCAATTCATGATCCAGAGCAGGGAAGGAGGGTTGATTGTGTCCCAACACTTATTTTTTAACATTCTGACTTAGCAGCAAAACTTTTCCCCCTTCTGCTTTCCCGTGGGAAATTAAGGGTGTTCAGTCAAAATCAGTGACTTCCTACTTCTGATCAATCCTTACTTTTCATTTGGAAGTGGGAAAAAAAAAAAGTGTTGAAAAATTTCAGCTAGCTTTATTGTCTGTCTTTTTTGGATCTGTTCCATTGGCATTAGTTTCATCTCAGAGACACTAAATGTAAAGGCTACTGAACCTTTTATGATAAAATGAACTAAAATAGCTGGGGTCTCTAAGGTAACTTTTCTTCAAAAAAGTTGATCCTTTGCTTGTCCAGTAGACCATTTGAATGTTTGCTTTCTGATTAATGAAAGATCATCAAAAGCCTGGCCAGGTGCTTTGTAGCTTTCAGTAATGTATTTGTTTTTTTTAAGGAAGAAGACTAAAAACCAAATCGCTGCAGTTTGAGATTCCCCTTGGTGTTAGGGGCTGCACAAACGTAAGATCTCATGGCTAGAAAATAAAGTAGGAGGCTTCCAACCAGAAATTGAGTCTTTATTAGCACTGAAGAAAATTTCCTGTAGAGACACAATCCTAAAATATAGAGATTGTCCATAAAATACGGTCTTTATGTCTTTCTTAGAGGTATTCTGTTTTCCAGCAAAAGGCGTTTCAGTGTGATGCAGGAATAGGACAAGTTCTATGGCGAAGGTGGCCAACTCCTCCTCTTCTACCTTCATTTAACTGAGACCCACCGTCCGTACTGCATCCACCTGGCAGAGCTGATGGGGATAATGACTCCCCTTTGCTCTCTTGAGGACTGGAGGTGGGATGGACTTGCATGGAGGCCCACAGAGGTCCTGGTCCAGGCCATCCCTGCCCCACAAGGAGGGATTTTTTTTGGCCCAGAAACCACTGCCTGGCAGTAGCTCCGCTCAAGAACCACCAGCTGGGCACCCAGCTTTGCGCTGTGCTGGAAGTCAAGCATGGCCATCATGATTAGTTAGTACTTCTGGTTTTTAAAAGCTGACAGATCCTTAAACCACCCAGAGAGAGCCAAACAAGAGGCATGTGAGTGGCCATGGTTTTGTTCTGGGAAGGTCTACAGTCTTTCAGGCAAGAAGAGGTCATGTTGTCCTTCTTCCTTTTAGAAACCTTTAGCCCAGAATGAATCAGCCGGGGGGGTGAGGTTGAGCTGTGAGAGGAATTGCGGTGGGTTTAGTGAGCTCCATTGCAAAGTGCCCACTCAACAGCTGGTCACAAAATCCCAGAGCCTTGGGTTGGGTGCCAAGTCTGTGTGTGCTTGGAGGAGGAGCATCATGCCCATTGCAGTGCTGCCTTGTTTTGCTGTCACCATGTTCCCTCCTCCAAAAGGATGGACCAAAAGAGGACAAGGAGTGCCCCATGGAGCAGTCATCATCCACTGGAGAAATGCATTTCACTCGTGAATTGTAAACATCTTACTGGAAAAACATTGCAATGGGCCTCTTCTTCACACTATCCAGCAAAGAGGGGCTCGTGTGGGGGCACTTGTGTTCCACCCCAAAATTGTTCCGTGGCTTCGCACAGGTGGCTGCCTCAGTCTGTCCAACTGTGAAATGAGGTTAACAACCTTCATGGAGGATAGACTGCCAGGCATCAGCCAATGAGGTTTGAAAAAACCCTTCTGAACAAAGACTAGGCAGCATTAAGGAAGGACAAAGTGTTATTGTCTTTGTCCAGTCAGAGAAAGAAAAGACAGAGTGACCCAGAAGTTGAAAGCCTGGTTTTCTCCCCCACCTTCTAGAAATAGGCACCTGTCCCTTGGATCTCTGAACACTCCTGCACTAAGCCCCCCTTCTTATCCTTTCATCTTTGTTTTTCTCTTTTAAAGCCCCAATTGAATTTGAAATTAAATTGGCTGCTCTCCCACCAATGAACCTCAGGCTTGCATCTTCTTCCCCCTTTCTCCCTCCCATCTTTAACATCTCCTCAGGTTTCTGTTATTTCCCATGCATTTGCTTTGAAGGATTTTCCAATAAGGATGTCAGGAGAAGTTTCTTAAGGGTCTTTTATCACAAATTCCTTTTGGTTTCATGCCTGAGGATGCTTCTGAGGAGGACCTTGGCAACCTACGCTCAAGCAGACGTGAAGCAAGTACACTTTTACAGGCAAGTCTCAGCTGGCTGCACACACAAATCAGGTCCTGCATCCCCGCAGCCTCATTCAGGAAACATGCTGTGTTTCCCAGCTGACAAAACTAGACCGTAATTAGACCCAGTGTAATTCTGTTGGCCTCGATGTAGTTACCAGGGAGACTATAGTGTAGACAACCTTTCTACACTGAAATAAAGGTTTTCTTAGCTGTCTTACCTATATTGCATAGACTCTTCTTTCTAACCAGACAGAAAATGGATGATTTTCTTATCGATCCAGTCCTTCCATGGGAGATTTAAGAATGAAGTTCACATGATGATGCAGGTTGATTATAGCCACACATTTACAGCTGCAGCATCAGTTGCACATGCACAGAGGACTTTTGTCAACCAAACCTGCCCCACGTGGCATCCCAGTTCTTCCATTGCTCCACAGGCAACATCTGGAAAGCATCAGACCTTAAGAGTGCACTGATAAAAGCTGTCACATGAGATATCATTTCAGTATGCATGAGTTAAGGCCCAATTTTCAAAGGCTGCGTGCACTGTATGGCTTCCCTATGTGCCCGGATCCCAAATCACCTTCAGATCATTCCAACATCTCTTCTTCAAAGAGGCGTGGTAGTCAACTAAGCCATTTAAGCATGTTTTGGAAATGTTACCAAGGCTCTCAACTGATACCACTCTACTGTCAGGACTAGCAGTGCGGAGGAATGATCACAACAAATGCTTGGGAAATACGACCGTGGATGTTCGCTGCCATGTTCAATATCGGCAGCCAAAAGTAATTTCTTTCACAGGGAGATTAATCTTTTTTTCTAACAGTAGGGTCAGGAACTCAAAGTGAAGGCTACACCCTCCTCTTTGCCACATTCAGCACCTAAAGTGGATTGCAGTACAGAAAGAGGAAAATCACAGCCCTCACCAGCTTAGCTAGGACAATCCCAGAGGTGTAAATCACAGGCTCTTGCATTGCGCCCCTGGCTTCATGTGCACACCAAGAGACAGAGGGACCTGCTCCAGGGATGTTTCTTTTTGCCTTGTTCCTTCCAGACCAAGTCTTTATTCTGGTTTTGCCAGCTGGTGGTGGCAGCCTCTGCCCTGCCAACCTTCTCTTGTAGATAGCAGTTCCACCTGCCTTTCCCCTTGGAGGTTTCTGGAATAAATGGTGCCTTAATTAGGTTAATTATACCCTTAGCCATCCTTCTGCTCACTTGAGATGTACAGTTAGAGTCCGTTACACAGTATAGTTTCCCCAGTTTTCCATGTGGGAAGCAAATCTAACACCTGGCATGTGAAGTTTTCCATGGCTCGGTTGCCTTGCACAGTATTAGTTAAATCCAAAGACTGTTTCAGCTCCTTGAAAACGAGGTGCTCCTGGTGCCTCTCTGTTCAAGGCCTGCCTGACTCAGGGTGGTGGTGAGACTGATTTCATGGATGTGTATTTCAACAGAGACATCTCTCTGCAATGTCGACAGAAGGCTCAAGCAACGTCTGGTGAACAGCGAAAGAGTCTCCCTGACGCTTGTGAAAAGGGGTACAAATTAGCATCCTTCAGTCTGCTGCTGCTTTTCTGTCTAAATAATATTTTACAGGTAAAGTTTCTGCTGAGAAGCAGTGGGATTTTCTCAGTAGCTGCCTAAGTCCTGTCATAGTCTTTGGTTTAAACTGCCTGAGACAGAAGATGCATCTGTATGTGTGGTGTCACTGCTCCCAAGTGATGAATGACCCTGTTTCTAACAACCTCTCTTCCTGTGCTCTGTCTTGCCTCCCTGCAACTTGCAGTTATGCAGAATGTTTTACGTGACCTCTCTTGCTCTTTGCAGCTCACTAGAGAGTCTCTTTCTTCAGGAGCTTACAAATTCTCCCAGAATGGAAATCAGTATAGAAGGTGTTTGCATGTAACTAGGCATGTCAGGAAGAGATCTCAGTGTTTTCCTAATGTTAAAGATGCTCCCACATTCTTCTCCCTAAGACACACATCCCATTTTTCCAGACAATTTTCTCAGTGCCATTGGCAGCGCAGGCTGTTCAGGATAACTTTGTGTTTTTCATTAGCATAAATATTTACTCTGAACACATGAAGCTCTGCAAGTGAAACATCTAGTAGAAAAGTCTTTCCCAAAGTTACTGTGTCTCTAGAAAACATTATTATAATGCTTTCTGTCTGAGAATCTGATACCACCTGTCACTAACATTAATGGGAACTGGTAGCCCGAGGGTCTTTTAGGCAAAAGATATGCATCCAAGGTGGTTTTATGTAATTGGTGATGGGTTTTGCAGCTTCTCCCACCTCTTGGTCCTTTCCTTGGTCCTGTGAGGTTCATTTCCTCATGGGATCAGTTTATTATGGGAGATGATCTTTATTGATCCAAGTGCAGGTTCAGGAGAAGTGTGTAGCTGTAAAAGTCCCCTCTGTCACACGGGTAAAATGACACAGATTTTACCCAAGATTTTTTAGGAAAATCTTTAATTCCGCTTGATTTCCAGTGAAAATCTTGCTATGTGCCAGGTCCCTGGTCGATAGTTGGTGTTTTGGGTCACATTCACACAGGGGCTCCAGGTCTACCCACAGGTTTGTTGGAGCAGTGGAGCAGGCAGTGGAGTCCCCCCAGCTCCCCCATCCCCACCGCTCGCACCGCTCCGTGGACCGGGTTCCTTCACCTCCCGTGAGAGGGAAGCTGCCTTCTACAGCTGCTTGCAGCCCTGGTTTAACAAGTATCACCTCTCCGTAGAAGCTCCATCTGGGCATGCTAGTTAGATGCGCTTCATGTAAACTGTTTGTTCCACCACCCACAGTGAGCGATTTGCACAGAAGTTTCACCAGAGACCATAAAATTGCAAACCATAGGTCCAGATCTCGCCATCTGTCACGGTTCTGCATTCCTGCTCCCCAGACAACACAGTCTCCCACCGGGTTTAAAAGATCCCAAGCTTAAATTTGTTTGTTTGGGATTTTTCAAAAACCCTGGTGCTCAGAAGCACTGCAGAAATAAAAATGTGGTAACTGCTATCATTTATTGCCCTCGCAATGCAGACAGGATTAAAGCTGTTCTAATGACAGGGAAGAAATGGTAATATTCCCCTTGACATTAAGTAGGCCTGAAGAAAGCTATGAGCACAATGGATTGGAACATTAACGTGGAAAGGAAAAATAAAAACCCCATAAGAAATGACTATAGCAAAGAACCACCAAGGGAGGCACTTATGCCCACAAAAGCCAGCACTCTCAGATGTCAAAGGATCTTGTCATTCTGCACCTAACTCAGCCCTTGCTGAGGTGTTAAATGGGGCTGCAAAACCATTAGTGCTTTCAGACCTTAGGTGAATACTACATACAGCCAGGTAGCACAAAAGGATTGTGCTCTAGGGGCTTAACCCCTGCGTGCTGAGTGTAGTTTGCTGGGTGCGTGCCTTTGCTGCTCCTCTTTTCAGGAGGCACTAATGGCTCCAGTGACTGCAGAAAAGATGGCACTTTTGGAGCAGCGATGGCACATGTAGGTTTTGGAGCATCTGCCTTGCTAGCTCAGCAGATACCTGTAATGTAGCCTTGAAAATCTGTGGAAAACGTGAACGTTTATAAATAGCGTGTCAGACAGCTGGTGGATTTAAGTACTGCTTCCCACTTCAAGCCCCCAAGGACAAGATGCTGTGTCCTGTATGTGAGAGGTTTTGTTTGAAGAATGCTTTGTCCTGGTTAAGTGCGAGTTCCTTCTTTGCCCAGACCAGTGAGACTGCATTCCTGTGGAGAGGTGAGCTTGGTGGTGCTTTCCCCACACAATGTACCCTGTGCTTTTTGTCTGCTGCCTTCGATTTTAAAATGATCAGGGAGTCAGATGGTATCAGAAAGGCCGACAATAGCTTACCACAAGAGGGAAGCATCCTCTGTGCCCTCTGACAGCCTGCGTCAGCCAGCCTCCCTCCCAGACTGGGAGGTACTTTAAGGTAGAGCACACACAAGACACCATCACTACTGAAAAGATCATTCAGGTTAGTGAAAATTCTCCTGGCTCCCCATTTAGGTCCCCCCTTATCCTTTGTTTCACTTTCCGTGGTGAGCCAGCTGTATCATTTCTTTCCTCTCTGCTGGGAAGGTAATTCTCTACTCCAAGGAGGCTATTCAGTAGCTTGCTTTATTACTATTTAACATGTATACATTACAGTACCTCACAGAGGCCTTGTAGCGCTGTGCCAGGCATCCCTACAAACACACGCAGAGTGACAGTTGCATCTGTAGTGGGTACCTATGTGTGGGGGAAACAGGATGAGCGCAATTCTGAGCCAATTAGAATTAATAATAATTCCAACACATCCTGCGTAGGTGTATGGGATATGGCATATCCCTACGTTTCTTTGAAGGCAACACACCCCTGGCATTTAAGGGGGTTGTTTAGGGTTTTTTCTTGTCAACTTAAAAAATCATGATTAGGAAAGGGAGTCACCGTTTAAGGAAATAGGAAGGTCTCTTTCCATATGCATCCAAAGCAGGGATTAAAAACTGGGCACACCAGGACCTGCCTAATCTGACTTTTCCAAGTTTTAACACAAGCTTTGCCTGGCTGGAGCTGACCATTGAGGCTGAAGAGCGTCCTGAGACCAAGAAGCCCAGTGCTTGCACCTGGCCGTAAATATATGCCCAGGAAGGGTTTGGGAGCACGGAAGGATCATTGCAGAGGGTGTGCGCGCACGTGTGTGTTTTGTCAGGTTCTTTGGCTGCTTTGAGTAGAAAAAGGTGGAGTGTTAATAAATGAAGCTGTTAATTACCGGTCTGTTATCAAGAAAGTCTTAAAATTAGTCGTGTTAGTTCAGTGGCAGTCAAGGATAAGGTTTTATGTACTGTAGCACAAAACAATTTAAGGTTGGAAATTTAGAAGCAGTGGTGGAAAAAAAATAGGGACAGGGAGAAAGGAGAAAGGATTATATGTGCTCACCTCCGACTGCATGGGGGGATGCAGGCTGAGGGCATGAGGCCACATCGCTGCCGATGTGAGAACGTCAGTATGTAGTTGTCCAGGCGCTGTGGTCCGAACCGCTGTGTGTGACTTGTCATTCTCAAACAGGCATATGTTTTCAGTACGTGTCATCTATCTGGGTAGTGAAAGTTCAGTGTCTGGGAAGAGAAATGTTTCAAGCCACCATGAGAACTGTTAGAAGCAGAAAGAGGGGCTTTGTATGCAGGTCAGACCTTGGCACTTCCAAGTGTTGGCTGAGATCCCGAAACGGGCACAGAAATTACCGTGTGTAGATCTGGGACTGGAGGAGGTCTGCTGGGCCACCCAGTCTCCTGCTGTCACTGGTTACCAGACGAGAGTTGCCTACTCAGACCTACTCCCCAAGTACAGCTCTCCTGACTGCCCATCTTGCTGATAAACACCTTGGCGTGTCTCTGCATGGAAATAACCGTGTTGAAAGTTAGTGTGTTCTCCAGTTGCCTGCCAAATCACAGAATTTGGTCCTGATGCTGTAATTTAGAGTATGGAATTCAGTGGCCCCAAGGACTGTAATCCTGTAGGTTACACATGGCCAAAGCCTCACAAGGTAGAATTGTGGTGGAACGTTAAAATGTGGTGAGCTGATGGGGCAGGGAGACAGGCTGGTACAGAGCTGCGGCTAAAAACAGTCTTGATTGCTACCTACATTGTAAACCTGGAGGAAGGAGTATATATACCATAACTGAACTCCATGCCTGGAGCAGACTACAGGGAAGGGCTAATGGAGACATTATTATGAGCAGTAAATATTCCCCAAAAAACCCAGAAACAACACAGCTGAGAAAATTTACCAAAATACTGTTTTCTCAGTTGGAGGCAACAACCCAAGTCTCAGGAACGCCACAGAGAACACATCAGAGACTGAGGCATCAGTTTGGCTTCCAGACTGGCCCATCTGCAAAAGCACAGACCAGAGAAAATCCGGGAGTGTCTATGTACATGTTTTATGAAGCAGGGTGACATGGGACCAAAATTTTAGTTATCAGGTTGAGGATTAAGAAAGGAGTTGTTGAGGTAGATGTTAACACCCACCCTCCTTCCCCAACGGAAGTAACATTCATGTTGGAGTAACTTTTCCAGCGGAAGTCCATAGTCTGGTTTCTGCATTGCGACCTGCAACCAGTTAAGACAGGCACTTACAAAATCCGCATCAGAATCTGAGGCTTGCACTGAAGACAGTTGCAGGCTTTAATGTCTATGAACAGATACAATATATTAGAGAAAGAAAAGAAGCTATTGAAGATAAAATGTATTTCATCTGCAGTGAGCTCTTCTTTATGTGACACATTTGCTACTGCTTATCTTTCCCCCTTCCCAGCCCTCACTCCCCTCTTTTCACTCTGTTTTAATAATTCAGCTCTTACAGCCCAGAATTAAGTGTTGTGCGGAACTAAGAGCAGCGTGCTATGTACTGTATTAACATGCTGTGGGTTTGGTGCTTTCTTCTTTTCCTCCGTTGTTGTTCATGCTCCCCGGCAGAAAGCTACGCTGTGAGACGGTGCTTAGTTTTGCTAGTATAGCACTATCTGCAGAAAGACCAATATAATACAAAAGGCCATCTAATAAAGCAGCAGACCCAAATTGGTTCAACCTTCATCCCTCGCCTCCTTTTATAGTATCACTGTCACTTTTTCATTCGTAGTAATCTTGCTTTAATATTTATGACCCTGCTTCAGACATGGAGAGTTCAATGAGGACAAATTTTTGGTTTGCTATTTCGTTGTAGGAGGTTAGATCACAGCAGGGATAGCTGGTCTTCCACAGCTCACGGGGCCCATAGGAACATGAATCTGCGGTGGGGACCCTATGAGGCATCACCCCGTCCTTCGAGGGGAGCAGCAGCGGAGCCTGAGGTGAGGGCTGGAAGCAGGAGATAGGGGCTGGTTTTGTAGAGATGCTGCTGCTCCAAGGCAACCCAGCTCAGCCAGCATCTTCTGCTTGCTTCTTCCTGGACACAGCACAAAGCCAGGCTGCCCGGCAGACTTGCTGACAGTGTAAGACACTTCTGGCACATGTGTCAACGTCAAACTGCTCAAAAACCACGCAAGGTCCAAGAGCCACAGGTGGGCCATCCCTGGGCTCCAGGAGCAGGAGGTGTACTCATTAACTAAATATGATGGTTTTTAATAACATAATGTGCCATAAAAGGATCTCAGAAGATGATATCCCAGCTGGGTTTGCTTGCAGTAGTTTGACAGCTAGCTATATCCCAGAAATGAGCCAGACTGGCATGTAGGAAAAGAGAATCTTTTTTAAAAGACTCCCATTTTAAAAATGAGACACAGTAGAAAGGTCAGATCCTCTATTAGAGCTGAAAAAATGCAGATTTGTTTCCAGGCACCAAAGCCCTTCTTCATGTCTTTTCTGTTTTAAAAAAGTTACGAAAGCAGGGAGTGCTGTGGAAAAGCTGTGACTCCGGTGTGGGACACTGGAGAGATGAAAGCAGTAAACAGCAAGAACCTTGCACAGCTTCAGAGCATGGCATCAGTGCTTCCAGCTCAGAATATGGTCTTATTTTGGGTCCATACAAGCATGATGCAAGAGTCAGTCTCTGACCTGAGGGACTGGAACAGATGGGGCTCAGAGAGAGGCAGTTGCCTTCCTCCACCTCACAAGCAACAATCCAAGTCATGATTAGATAACGAACCTGAAACAGAGATGGCACTGGACCATTTCCCTTTACACATAATCTGATCTTTTAACCACAGGACTCTCATTAGCCAGCCTGTGCCTATTAGAATAATAACCTAATTCTAACCAGAAGGAATGGGCAGTTGCAAAGTCTGAATGCTGCTTTAGATGGGCATCATGTCCTTTCCAGTGGCATCTTTTCTTTTTAATGGCTTAGCCATCATTTGAAGACTAGCCAGAAAATACAGCTGTCATCTGACATCTTATTTAAGGGGACATCCAAGCCTGTGACCCCAGAAGTCCCAGGTCTCAGCAGATACATGCCTACATCTCCTTCGGATTCTTGTCCAGGACCCATTAAAAGATGCTTGTGGTCTCAGTGTGTTTCATGTAGGGGATTCACATCTAATTCCTATTAAAAGCGCTGTCATTGTTCTGAAATAGTTTGAGTGTGTACTGGAAACCTTCAATATATTTAATTCTTAATTTTATGTGATTCAACAAAATGTTAGTAATCCCAAAGTAATAATAAGTTTAAAAACAAGCAAAGCAAGCAAGGGAATTCTTGTCAAACACCTTGGGTTTTCTGCTTTCCTTTTTTCAGCAAGCTCAGTAACCCCGTTAAGAGCTTTGGTATTTGGATTTTCTCTTCCATTTTGTAATCACACTGGATAAAAACTGCATTCAAAGACTCTAGTAGAAAAAGAAAAAGAGATTTCAAGATGTGAAGTTCACAAGTGTAAGAGCTACAATTTTCAACTGGTCCCTTTGACAGAGAAGTTAAAAGTCAACTTCCCATGGCCCTATCTTCCACCACTATAATTATAACCCAGAAGTGCACTTAAATGACTGAGTGTCCATGTTGTTAATTTCTGTTGACAAAAGCGCCATGCTATTTCTGTTTCCTTAAACACAGCAGCATGTGAGAAAGAAGTATCCCAAATCCAGTTTGATTTCAAGGGAAACATCATTTGTCAGCTAGGCAAACTAAGACCTATTCGTCAGGCAGGCGAACTTCACTAAAAAAATTGAAGCTATTGGCATAAACAGTTATGAGCAGTTCTTCAGCCATAGATTATTGTTTAATATAAGGAAAGGAAAGCAGACCTCGATATAAAAATCTACACTACTTTCCAGCTTCCAAGATGGTTGGAGCAGCAGTGCAGGAAAATGGTGGAAGGGAATGCACTTCTGTGTCTTTTATATATTTGAAAAAGAAATGGATATTTCTTGTGATATCACATCAGCCTGATTTGCAGCTGATCAAATATATGGTACATATCTGCTGTCAGCTAAATACATGTGTGGAGCAATGGGGGAGTGTAGAATCTGTTTGGCTTTCCCCTGCTAGAAGAATCTGTGGGAACATGCTGTCGTTGGATGTGCTGAAGAGATGCGCTCTGGCACCTACGCTACACTGGAGAACTGTGAGGACAAACATTTGGGAGGAAAGCTGAGCTGATCCTAATTGAAGCAGACACTAGCGCTCTTTCATTGAAATTCTACCAGCTTTGCCAACCTGATGTCAGGTTCTCCATCACCATGTGAGGGTCGCCTTCAGGCAGGGCATGATAAAAATAAATTACACATGCACATCCTCCCTCCTCTTTCCCACATGTGCACACATACACTCCAAGCAAGCAAAGAAAAACATGTGGGAGCTGCTCCTTGACACCGCTGTTGTCGATGAGTTTGTTTTGCTGCAAGTGAAGGTTTTAGTTCTGTGTCTCAGGAGGTTTGGGCAGATGAAGGAGATGCCACACTGATTCTGGGGCTCCAGGCGCTACAGGGCTAGTCTTCCACAACTTACAGGGGACAGTAGACTGAGCTGACTGTTTTATTACACTCAAAGTCTGGCCATACTCATCTTGCAATTTTTAAAATGCATTTGTTAATTTGGTTTCTGGAGTAAGTGCTGTGTGCGCTGCATTGGGTGGTTTCAGATTTCTGCTTTTCTTGGAGTCTGTATTTCCAAACTGCACTTTTTTTCCCCTGCCTGCTTGGGCTATGAAGAACAGTTTGCTCAAAATTCTCACATCTGCAGCTCAGCATTGTAGGAATGGCTTTTCTGGAGAGGGTGCAATGTCTTTCCTCCTAGATGCATCTCAGATATGACATCGTACAGGGTTGGGAAGACCTCTGAGATCTGGCAGGGACCATCTGAGTTTTTTGTCTCCTGCAACAGAGGGCATGAGTTGTTTGTGGGGAACATCTGGGGATATTTTATTTAATCAGGTTTTTTACTGCTCTTGTGGCTTTGGGTATTGGCACTGTCTCTGCTACTTCTGTTCTCTGACAGAGCCATGCAGCAGTTGAATCTCCCAAGAGTCAACTAAACAATATTACTGGCCCCCTTCAGGGGTAGCTGGGTGAAACTTAATGGTCCATGAGATACAAAAAGTCAGTAGAAATGAGCTAATGTCCCTTTCTAGTCTTAAACTCAGTGAAATGGTGAAAATTCTGCTTCTAAAGGAAATGGCAGATGAGCAGTTGCCAGGATCTCCTACCAGGCTTCTCCAGTTGTGTTCCTGGGGAGCAGTTCCATTTTTTCAGTCCTGTTTGCAGATTCTCAGCAGAATTGCACCATTTTCACTCCTGGAGACCAAATCCTCATTTCCATCCTTCTGTGCAGTTCATTTGCCCTGCCTCCTCCCTCAAATGGTGAGACTGTTTCAGCCCCTCTTTATGGTGACCATTTCTGAGAGAAACATTGTGATTTCCCTTCTGCTTTTACCAAAATCCAGATGAGGTATCTGTTATATCTGACATCTTCCTTTCACATGGATCAGATCAAACCTCCAGTTCCAAAATATCTCTGGGCCTCCTAAATGCAGAAATCAGTCTTGTGCATCTACTCTCTTTGTGCCTGGTTGAGAACTTTAGCCAAAAAAAGTCTACCAGGAATTTTTATAGACTCAAAACATCTCTTTTGCTTTCCTCCTCTGCAGAGAAAATGTGCAATTTGAAGTTGTGGGCATGTATTTTTCTTTTTCTTGGAAGCATTTGCAAAGGTGGCCAGAGCTGCCTCCCTTCAGCTGGCGAGTAGGTGTCCTATCCTGTGAGTGCTTTCAATAACATCAGTTTTTCTCATTTAAATGCTTTACCTGGAATATTTCCATATGAAAAGACAAACTTGATATAAATTGCAGGACTAGAAATCGTACAGTCTGGGCATTTCAAGCATGAGTGAAGCACGTGTGCTTTTTCCTCATCTGAATTCAAGGACACACCAGCTCCACGATGGCTACCTTTCCATGGAGGGAGAGGGGAGGCTTCCTCCTGCTTGCTCTACCACATCAGTCACTTCTTAACTAACTTACAAAGCTATTTTGATTTTTACTGTAAGTTTTTAGTGTTTTTAGAATAGTCTGAAGAGCTCTCACCTCACCTGGCTGCAAGAGGCGCTGTGGAGTTGTGTCCAAAGAGCAGATGGTTGTCGCTGGGTTGTCTTTCCAGTGTAACCAAGTGACAATCAAGTTAATGCCTCTGCTTTTACCCGATTTTGTTCGTGGAATGGCACTAGGGAGCCTTCAGTGAGAGACCCTGTGCCCGGAAAAGGAGGGATATGGGATGTCCGTGGTGTCTCTGGGAATGTCCCAGCCAGGAGTTCCAACCTGATCAATTATACGAGACTGATCAGGGTGAAGATGGTAGTAGTTGTCATGGTTATCAATCATTATTAACTATATTTTCTGAGGGCTTGTTTAGACAAAAACTATTCTGTAATTAATTACAAATTCCTTGTAAGATAATAGCACAGTTACAGCCCAGAATAGATGTTCTCTGTCCTCCTTTCCCTTTGTGCAGCCCAGAGGCCAAGAACAGCACATGCAAACTGTCACAAATGCCTGCATTTACATCCAAGCAAACACTCTTCACCCGTGCTCACATCCTTGGATATGCAAACATTTATGCTGTTGCACGTCACTCAGTTTCCCACCTGCAGGAATGAGCTTCAGAGGTTGAACTGTCCAAATTCAACTGCTAGAGCTAATTACCAGATGGACTGCAACTCGGCTCTGTAGGAAAAGCCCGGCTGTGGCCATCCAGCTGCTACTTGGTAGCTGGCACGAGCGTGCCATGCAAAGGGTGATGTTGTCACCAGCCAAGTGACCAGAAGAGCCCAACTTCTTGGACCTTCCATTCCAGCATGATCTTTATCCCTTTTATGTGTCTTAATCTTTTAGAAAACCCTCAGACAGAGGCTAGTGACTGCTGAGGAACTGATAAGCTTCCTCCCCACTAGAAAAACAGAGAGAGTTTAAAATATTTGATTCCTCTAAAGTTTACAGTTCTTAACAGTATGCTGTTAGGAAGTTGCAGAGCTATCAAATAAGAACACAGTTATTAATAAATTTGCTTAACAAAACAATTAAAGCAAATATAAAGAAATTCCAGTGCTCTCTTAGTGTATTAAATAAATGGCAAGAAACTTCTTTTTAGTTTTGCTGGGTAAAGACACTTGGAACATCTGTAACTTAAAATAGTCCTGAAATCTGAGTAATTTTGCAGCCACTGCTTTTACATTATGCCAAGTTCAGTCCCAGAAAGGTGGCTGATGTTCTCACTCTTTTCATTTTTCCAGATTAATCGACCCAACAGCTCCTTTGTTGTTCTTTGGATGATAACCCTCAGCAAGTCTTTTTTTTTTTTTTTTTTCCAAATTATCTCCTTTGCCCATGGTCCCTCTTAGCTTGAAAGTACAAAGTGAGCTAGGGTTCCTTCCAAACTTACTAGTGATAAAGACTGTTCATTCTCCCAGTCATCTTTGGTGCAATCTGTTTCAAACGCTGGGATTGATGAGTGTCTCAGAACAGTGTAGGAGGGCTGCCTGAGCGTGACTGAGCCACAGAGGGAAAAAAACACCACTACAAAATAATAGATTCATTTCAAATAGAAAATAAAATTCAAGGAAGCTGTGGCTTGCCTAAACAAAACAAAACAAGCCAGCTAAGTTTATTATTTGCATTATTAATTGTGCTGGATTGTTCATCTGCCCCAAGAACGTCACTTTAATCATTCAGTGAGTCTGAAGCCTGGGTCTCTAGAGATCATGTTCTGATCTCGCACATGTGCTATAGCACACTGTTCATTAGACCCACTGGTCTAGTCACATGGAAATGATGTTCAGACTATTTCTATCCGTATCTGCTACTTTTCTTCCTGAATGTGTCAGTCTCATGATGAGGGCAGTGACTCCAGCTGATACAGACAAAATTGCTGATTGCCAAGAGAGACACTGCCGTGAAAATAGAAGAGAGTTTTATTTCCATCGTTGTTCAGGCTTCGTGAGAATTCCCTGCCCCGCAGAAGTACAAATTCCCTTGGAGGAGAAGGGTCCTGAGGTATGTGAGATCACAGGTGCTGAGCAGTGAAAAGAGGATGGGTGACCTCAGGGACGAGTTGCTGGGCTGGGATGCCCAAAACCTGGGCTCAACTCCAAAAGGAAGGAAAAATTCTTACCAGTGTAATGAGATTCAGTTCTCAGCTTTCGACACACTCTGCCGTTTCAAAAATCTGGCTGCTTCATTTTGGTGGAGAGATGGGAGCTGGGACTTGCTTTGCCCAGTGGAAGCAGGATTTCTTGGTCTTCCCTTGAATATTTGATGCTGGAAGTAAAGGAGGGAGGAACAAAATCATCTTATCCAGGATGGCTGTAAGCCAGTTGGGAGTGACACTCGGTCCCTGCTGGAGGGACAGAGCTTGGATGGAGCCCAGCTGAGGATGCAGTAAGCTCATGTTTAGGAGCCTGTCTCCAGCCACACATGCAGAAGGTTCAGTACTGGTGGGAACCAGCAGAAACCAGGTCAAGGGATTCCCAAGCAGCGCAGAGCACTTGCCAGGGGACCCCAAAATGTCACATCCAACTTCTCATCCTGCGTTCTCTTGAGAGTGGAGGGGGGGACTGGCAAGTGATGTGTGAAGTGTTGAGTCAGTATAAATGTCACAGCCAAAGGTCTTCAGAGTCAGAGTAACAACAGGAGGAGACACCAGTGCCAGGAGTTCTGACACAGGGAAAACGCTGTCACTGCCACCACCTCCGGCTTGGAGAGTTATTGATGGTAACTTGGGATGTGCCATAAACAGGGGTGATATTAAATGAGTCTGACTGTCTCAGGGGCTAAGTTTTACAACCCAAAGTGTGAACTCTCTCTGCCTCACTGAGATCCTGAGGCATTTTTCCAGCAGCTCCCACGATCTCATTAAGTGCTCTCCCGAGAAGGGCTCTGACCCGAGCGAGCCTTCCCTACGCAGCACAGCGCTAGCTGCTGAGACCAGACACAAATATCTGACAGAGAACCCAGCAAGCACTCCTCATGGACGCCTCCCAGGCCACCCCACTGGGACCACAGCCTTCCCCATCATGGCTGTGTGAGGAAACTAGAAAGTGCCACTCAGGTGTCCCCAAGTACTGATGGACCCCTGGTGTCAGAGGCTCTGACCTCAGTGCCAGCAGCTCATGCCCTGGAACAAACCTCCTTGTAGCTGTGCTATGACCGCACAGGACCTAGGTGAACCTTTGCTGAGATGCCTTCTCAGCACCGTCTCAGCTTCTGAGGTCAAACCCATGGTTTTCACCTGGAGTCATTGGCCGCAAAGGGCGGTGCTGCCATGCAAACGCTTTCCTTCTGCTCCTTGAATGCATCTGGGGCTGCAATAGCAAGCTCTGACTGCAGCCTTTCTCCCCCATAATAAAACAGCTCCACGGGCCAGACAGCTGCCATCCCAAGGAGGCAGGGCTCTGTGAGCCACCGTGCTTTTCTGCTGAGAGGTTCCCTTGTTCAGATAACACATCTTATCCCAGAAGCAGCAAAATCTTTGGCAGAGCCCTAGGGATCTGAGCTCATTCTTCTGTGCCGCTTCTGCCTGTTGAAGGTAAAACAGGTCTGTGGCGATCAAGGGCAGAGTGCCCCAGGGCCACCAGCCCTGTTCTTCACAACTTGTGTTCACCAACCCACAGGCCTCGGGGAAAATGACCTAGTCCAGAGAGCCTGCAGCTTTTCTCAGGGAAAAGGTTTATTTTGGTGACTTCCCTAAGAAACCTCCTTGTCCTTCTGCCCTCACAACCTTTCTCTCTGCTCCTCCAGTCTGTTCACAGTTCTCCAAGGGCGTCTACGCCATCTTTGGATTTTATGAGAGGAGGACCGTCAACATGCTCACGTCTTTCTGCGGGGCTCTTCACGTCTGCTTCATAACACCAAGCTTCCCTGTCGAAACATCCAACCAGTTTGTTCTCCAACTTCGCCCAGAGCTCCAGGATGCCCTCATCAGTGTCATCGAGCACTACAGCTGGCAGAAGTTTGTGTACATTTATGACGCTGACCGGGGTAAGTCACAAGTACATGGGAAAGGTTACCAGGGGATGAAACATAGTGGCCTAGATGGGTTCTCTTCCTTAGGAATTCCTCTCACTGTGGGTTGCTGGAGGCTGAGAGGGTAGCTAAAGGGAGAGTCACCTTATGCCTTCCCTGTTCTCTATTCCTTTTCCAAATATCTATTGCTGCAGGTGGGCATTGATTTAGATGAAGCATTAGCCTGACCCAGTATGTCTGTGTTCACCAACACAAGCAAAACATTTAATGAGTAAGAGGTTTGAGTTTCAAATGGGGAAACTGTTTATATTGAATAGGTCCCATATTGAATAGGTCTGCTGAACTTAAGGCCACCAAGTCCCATGTTTATAAATGTGAACTAACAGCTACCCAGGTCTCACCTGAGCCCACATCCAGTCATGATACATGTATATGTTTCTGGCAGGTGGCTTAGAAAAATGCAAGTTCCCTGTGTTAGTGCATGTTAGTCACCTATGTAAAATAACAAAAGCTTTTGTTCGGTTCTTGGAAGATACTATTTAACTTTCTAAACCATGAGCAGGGCTAGTGAGCTCACTGCTCTGTGATTCAGCTTCCCCAGCTCTCAGATGCTTCTAAAGCTCCCGGCTTGGAAGCTGAGAGCAAAATGGACTTGAGGACTGCACAGAGGTAAGGGTGATTCACAGCTCTGTCCTGGAAGTTATCATTAGCCCTTGCAGGGACAGGATGACCGTAAGAGACAAGGAGAAGGTATAAAGCATCCCACCCTGCTTTTTGTTGTCACAAGGCATAGGCACATTGAATATCCCAAAAGGACTGCAGTAGGCAGGGTTGTCTAGCAGGACTCCAGAGGAGTGCTGACTGTGGGTATCTCCTCTGGAAGGCTGTGCATGTAACTTAGGCAAGATCCTTTTAAAAATAATGAAATTTTCTGATGAGATTCTGCCAAGAGAGACAGGGATGCTGAATATGATTGTGTACTGTGATTGCTGAGGGTGTCCCTAACCCTAGGAGCACACAGCCTAAACAGATCAAAGACGAGAAGGGAACTATGGCCGAGACAAATCAAGTGATTTAGGTAGTGACAGACACGAAGAAGGGGATTAGAGCTCTTATCTGAATCCCACAGCAGAGCCTGATCAACAGGACTGATCTGCCAATTGCAAGGGAAAACTAGGCCTAGAATCATCACGTTTTCCTGTGCTAGGACAGAAAAATTAGGAGTCATTAATTCTAGCCCAGCTGTGTTTGGGTAAGGTGCTGGAGTATCAGCTGTTCTCTGTAGTTCTGCTGCACTCTTGTGACACTGCATCCAGCCTGGCTTGAGGCAGCTACACTGGCTGCCAGAAGGATGGAGAGATGCCATTGCACAACTAAAACCTGGTTCTCCCCCTGCTGTCCTCTTTCCCATCTCTTTCCATCGTAGGGTTGTCAGTCCTACAGAAAGTGCTGGACACCGCAGCTGAGAAGAACTGGCAGGTGACAGCTGTCAACATCCTGACAACAACAGAAGAGGGCTACCGCATGCTCTTCCAGGAGCTGGAGAAGAAGAAGGAAAGGCTGGTGGTGGTGGACTGTGAATCTGAGCGATTGAACATCATCCTTAGCAAGGTGATGTTGGTGTGGGTCTTCTGGGAGGGGTCCTGCATGCAAAATGGGGAGGGTTGTTTCTCCTGGAGAAGTTCTTCCCATTCTTGGCTGATCCATGTCTCTCTGCAGCTCTCATGGGATGTGGGGGTGTGTGCATTGCAGCCAGCTGCCCAGCTTGCAGATATTTCTCCGTTGTGTTATCGTGGAAACTGTAAAGCCATATAAATACTAGGAGCTCTCACATGTTCACGCTAAGTGAGCTCTGCTGCTCCACATTCCCTACTTGTTTGACTCCTTCCTCTGCTGAGCTCTTTACACCCCCTTCTTCCCCAATAAGTTTGCTTTGTGCTAATTCCTTCAAGCAGCATGCACAAGACATGGAGCTTCCTTACTCTGCTGAGTTTTTCTCTGGTTTTCCCACCTCCTGTGATTTAGGGTGGAGGTACGAATCGGCACTACCAAACTCTTGGTCCCCCAGCCTCCATGTGTTGCACCAAATTCTCACAACCCATGCCAGGAGGACAGAGATGGAGAAGATTTACGGTACATCTGTAGTGTCCTCAGGAGCACTGTCTCCAGATCAGGCTAGAGCTCACCATCCTACCAGGGCACCCAGGCTGTAGCAGGACTGGATGTTTCCAGCCCCTCTCATGCCTTGCAGCAAGAGAGAGATGTTCATTCACAGCCATCTCCTGGTTGTTCTGTCAGCTTGTGGCCGCAAGGCAGATGGGATATTCAGTAGAGGATTCAGCAGCTAGGTTGTGTGCCCTGCCTTACTCATCCCTAACCTAGATAGGTTGCCCAGTAGTGCAGACCCAGTTTTTTTCCCATCCTCTTTTGTCCATGCCTCTTTTAATGCTTTTCCCTAAGTTCTGAGTATGGACTTCTATGGACAGAAGACCAATGCAAGCCCATGGACAGGTCTCAGTTCACGTTTGTGTCCCCTTTTCAAATCCAGCCACAACACCTTTCCCTCTCACGCCTACCTCCAAGGTCTTCCCCACTGCTGGGACTCCCATCCCATGTGGCTTAGAAGGAGACCCGCAGTGCCACGCAGCTGGCGTGCTGTGACTCCCGCTATCGTATTTCTCATAACCAGCTCACTCGTACCTCATGCTTCACACGTCGCCTCGTCTAAGCTACCTGTCATATCCCGTCTCGCACTTCTGCTGCTGGCTGTCTGGGGCAAGGGCTGCCGTTTCACCAGCTGCGTGGCTCAGCAACAAGCACAATCCATCCTTGCTGCATGTCTCTGGCTGCTACTCTATCATACATAATAATGAAGCAGGTAACAGGTTTTAACCTCAAAGTAAAGGTCACGTTCATGAAGGAGAGATCAGATTATTCTGGAGCGTAAAGTCTTCTCTCTGAGCGTGGAGTAACTGCAATTGAACTAAATTTTTGACAGGATCTAGGCAGTGAATTTGCCTTCTCTGCAAACTTTCCTATAGGGTGTATCAGATCGCTAGGGTTAATGACGTGGTTTTTTAAGCCTGGTTCATCTAACAGACAGTTAAGTTCTGTAGTCAAATATTATCTAATCTTCCTAGTACGAACAGAAAACAAAGTCTTTCTTTCAAACTTCTTCACGTAACTGGAGCAAGAGTTAAACTTAGATATAGGTAAAGCTATTTGCAAGAACACTAGAAATCCAGATCTTGTGATTGTTTTGCAGTGCTGTAAAAAACACCCATTCCCAGGGAAAAGAGGGACAATGTTGTGTTTTCCTGCATTAAAGACAGAGAAATTCTAACAGACGTCTGTGCCTAGGAGGTAACACTCCTGTGAATGACTTTTTCAGACCTGTGTAGTCCATTTTCATCCTCATTTGCCTTCTTGTTCTGAGTCCATAGGGGTTTGGGAGGGCAGAGGTAGCTATCCCAGTGTAAGCAGGGGATGCCAGGTCTTTCACAACATGCAGATGACCAGAGGGAGTCAAAGACAGTGTTTGGTTCGTTATCACATGAAATTCAGCTGGGACTTAAACTCGGGCTGGTGGCCGGTCTCCCAGCTCACCACACCAGCAGCCTCAGCGCGGATGTCGCTGCTCTGTTCGCCTGTCTCTGAGTGTCTGAGATGTTCAGAGAGCTGCCTCAGCCTCTCAGGGAGATTTTAATGCATTTATCTTCTTCCCTGACAAACCCGTCTCTGCCTTTCGGTGGCTGTGGATTTGTGCTCCCTGGTGAACAGGAGAGCTGGGGATAGCTGTTTACCATCAGTGCCTCACGCGTACACGCTAGTGCTTGCACACATTTGTCATTTCTTCTCCCCACGCCGTACACATAACACAAATAACCACCGCTGGCTACAGCAAGGCAGTCTTTGCATTTTGGAGACTGTAGCTGTAGAGGAGCCATTGCTCAATGTGTTAATGATACATGGGAAAATGACCTGATTTCTTTCTCGGAGATTTCTCTCTGGCGTGTCTCAAGGGCATGATTAATCTTTGCCAAGGTAACTGTCGTTTATGAACCAGGCCTTGGTTCAGGGCAGGATATTTGTGGGGCTGTGCTGTGTAGCCTTAATGGGATAAGTAAGTGGTGTGTTGTATTCCATCAAAGCCCTGTATTGTTTCTTCCTTGTCTCTCATTAAAACGAATAACTGGAATTTCTCCTTTGCCAGTGTTTCACTCTGAGAGGATTTCTCTCTAATAGATGTCAAACTGGCCCATTAAGAAGTGGGTAATGAAACCTAGGTGGCCCAAGTGAGCTATCAGCATGCAGCCCAGCACAGCCTCTCACCACGTTCAGGCTAAGTGATAAATGCTATTATAACCTCAGCTTGCTACTGCTGTCCAGGCACATTAGGACTGAGCAAGCATTTTAAAATAAATTAAGATCACAAATAACTGTGTAAAACACAGGAAGCAAGCCTCATAATTCAGGTGGATGGGCTGCAAGATTAACAGCTCAGGGAAGGCTGGATGGCAGCCCTCTCTGGCTCATCGACTCTGACACCTAATAAAATAAGAAAGGGAGAGTTTGGGCAGAAGCAGCCAATGCCAGCTATTGTTTACACTGAAGAAATGGGGAATTGGATCATAATTCTTAGACATCCCAGTGCCCCAGAGATGCTCCTTCTTCTCACAAGGTCTGGGACTTACTGCAAAGGTCGGTCTCAGCTGATGAATGAAAGGAGAAAAGTTGGGTCTGGTTTTGCTTCTCAGATCTGGCAATGGAAGATACTCAGAAAACTGCCCATAATCAGAGTATATATTTTTATAGCCTTAGGTATACAGTTTTTTTCTGAGGGCTCCAGACTGCTCATCAGAAACCATCCTGAGGGATCCTATGGGGAGAACCACAGAGCAGTGAAGCTGGCGGAGCTGACATTAGTTGTGTAAGAAACTGCTACTAAATGAAGCCTTCATTGGAATTAATTGCCGCCCACACAGTAGTGCTGGGAACCAGATGAGTTTTAACATGCATACAAGAGCACTTCATCAGAGAAGGGCTAAGGCAGATGAACCAGTTGCACGGAGCAAGTGTCAGCTCATTTATAATCCATTTGGAAATCCCTAAATGGCTGCTCATGATAATCTGGGAGTGCTGTCCCATGGGGAGCACCAGTCTGTGTGTGCCCTCGTCTGACACTTCTCGAACACCTGCTGCCATCCTGGTATCGGAAAGAAGTCCTGGGTAGACCGATCTCTGGTGAAATCCAGTAGTAATTTTATTATCATTCTGGCTGTGAGGATCTTTCTGGCTTCACTACTGTCTGTGCAGAAAATTTTCCATGAACGTTGGCAATGCAGGCAGTAATTCAGAATCAATTCATATGACAATAGAAATAAGAGGTAGCATTGCCAGCAAAGAAACCTTATGGGAACAGCACAGTTCTCTCAGAAACTGGCAGTTCTTGTGTTTTTACAGGTTCTAAGGTCATTTCAGTTCGGGATTTTTTCCCACTGTCTTCTTTCTGTATGTGGATTAGCTCAAATGCAGATAATATCTGGCTCTAGTAACCTGGTAAGAATATAACAGTGCTGCTGCAAATCAATGGAGAGCAATTCCAGTGGAAACATGAAGTCAGCAAGAATAATGTATTCTTTCTGTATTTTTTTTTTAAATCAAGGGAGAAAAAGACAGACAGGGACCATCTGATCAATGACTCTGTCCCCTATAATCACAGGCAAGCCTGCAGCAGGTGGTGCATTTCTACCTAGAAAAGGGAAAAATTTCAGCTAACAGAAACTTTCAAATGTTACAGATCCATAAGCAATTGTGTTGATAAGAGAGAATAAAAACCTAACTCTGCAGGCATCAGGGAAAAAGGCTTAAGTGGCAAAGAGCATATATTGGGAGACCATGAATATGAAGACATAAATAATCTCTATGAACATGCAAGGGGAATCCTCCGTGACTTGCCCAGGCAGCTTTGCTCTGGAGATGTGGCCTGAAGCTACGTCAATGCAGTAAAGGAGAAAAATTGCCCTGTAGTCTAAACCCCCTGCCATCTTACCCAGGCAGGCGTCTGCGGCAGGGACTCTAGCTCGGAAGACGTACAAAGCAGCTCTCTCGTCTTGCTTGATGTTTCAGCTGCATTCACAGGACACATGGACCCCAGGTCCCCACTTTGTTCCTTTACTGTCTGAAATATAAATTGTGTTTAACCTTTTTAAAAAAACAACGCACCACATTTGTTGGTTTTTTCCCCTGAGCCTGCAGGAGACAGTTTGGTTTAGGTAGTTTCCTCTGCCTGTGGAATCTGCTCAGGGATCTTGTCCTGTCTGATTTCAGACTTGCTGCTCCAACATCATGTGTGAAAGCTCTGTCCTTCCTCTAACAAGATTGTGAATTTTTCTTTTTCTACGTCTTCCTGTGCACAACTGAACAGTCTCATCAGGGGAAAATGGGGGGAGGAAGGGCAGATAAATGAAGCTCTTCTTCCTCAGCTGGTCTTTGCTAATTACCCTTGGTTTTCATCCTGCAGATCATCAAGCTTGAAAAAAATGGGAATGGGTACCACTACATTCTGGCAAATTTGGTGAGTTGCCCTCATTGGTGGGTGGTTTTTTGGGTTTTTTTGCTATGTCATATTTTGTAAAGCACTATATTTACTGTATTACTGAGCTGGACATCTTTTTTTCTCATCCACTTTTTGGGTAAAAGAAAAATACCAAAGTCCTTTGTGGTGTTCTCCCTGTGGTGTTTTCTCTTTTGAGCCAGCAGGATTATCTTCAGGGTATCTCCAGGGCTGCTGGGGTTTTGTGGTGGGTTGACCCTGGCTGGAGGCCAGGTGCCCCCCAAAGCCGCTCCATCACTGCCCACCTCAGCTGGGCAGGGATGAGAAAATAAAACAAGAGGCTGATGGGTGGAGATAAAGGACAGGGACATCACTCACCAGTCACTGTCGCGGGCAAAACAGATTCGACTTGGGGAAATCTGTTTAATTCATTACCAATCAAATCAGAGTAGGGTAATGAGAAATAAACCCAAATCTCAAAACACCTTCCCCTCACCTCTCCCTTCTTCCCAGGCTCAGCTTCACTCCCGATTTCTTTCCCTCCTTCTCCAGTCGCCATTGTGCAGATTTTCCTCCCCACCCTCCTTAAACACGCTGCCCCAGAGGCACTGCCCCATCGCCGCTGGGCTCGGCTGTGGCCAGCGTTGGCTCTGGCTGGGAGCCGGCTGGCACTGGCTCCATCGGGCATGGGGGAACCTTCTAGCACCTTCTCGCAGAAGCCACCCCTGTAGCCGCCCCTGCTACCAAAACCTTGCCACGCAAACCCAGTACAGGGTATTTTGCCTCCAGCTTTGATCTGCATCTTTTCAAAGCCAATTAAACAAACCGTCAACTCATGCTTGCTGCAGTAATGATTTTTTTGCATGTCACAGGCACCTGGGGTCCTGGCATTGCCCTCCTAGCTTGTTTCAGTCAGACCAACAAGAAACTGTTGACTGTTGGTAACAACTTGCATTTTCTAACTAGTTTTAACCCCATTTCAGTATGCATCCCCCAGGTGAAGTGTGCTACAGCCATCCTGAGAACCCCACTAAGGGCAGGCTTGTTAATGTTGATGCACCGAGACCTCTTCGACCTTCCAGTAAAAATAAAATATGTACCTATTCTGCATCTTGGTGCTAAATCATATCTGACTGTCGTGGCTCTAAGGAATGAATTGGATGTAAAGATTTCTTCAAGGAAAGGATTCTCCCTGTAATGTGGGGAGGTGCTGCCTGAGGACAGAGCTGTACCGGGCAGCAGCAGGGCCATCTCTCTGGAGCAATGTGCTATCCTCTCCTAGGAGGCTGGAGAATTTCTCTGCCTGTGGAAATTTGGGAAGAGGTAAGACAGAGAGGAATAATCTCAACCCGTAGGGAAGCTGGAGGTTTTCCGCAGCAGAGCTCCTACCCTCTCCTCCCCAGATGTGTCCGTCCACCCAGGGGGATGCACAGCAGAAGGCAGACTGGTGTCAGCCGTTTGGGGCTGCGGCTGCTCCCCCAGGACGCGCCGTGTCCATGCGGGGTGAGCCACGTGCGGCGTCTGGAGCCGTTCTTCCCTCCCACAGCTGCATCTGTGAGGCAGCACATCAGCTCTGGGGTAATTAAAATTTAAAGTACCAATTAGTCAAGCAGTTGCTGCCCTTCTCCTTCTCTCAGTCCCAAGATAACTCTGTAATTTACAAGGCAAAAATGGCCACATAATTACCCCGCGGTGCCCTGATACTGACCCTACACTTCTGCGCTGGGTGCCTACCATGTAATTACAAAGTTTAAAATGTTACATTGCACAGGGAGAGACATGCAAACTGGGGAGCAGCCAATCGCTTCAGTTGTTAATTTTTTAAAAAATTATTATTTGTGGTAACCCAGGTCCCGTTCCTCAGATGTTTATGAAAGTCCCTTCATTAAGGTTAAGCCAGGAAGCTATCTGGAGTAGCTGGAGTGTGCGTGTCTGTGTGCTTTTATGTATACCCACGCAGAAGGCTAAGTGAGAGTATCACCTCTTCCCTCTGCAGGGTCTCATAAGGATAAATACATTAAAGGCATGAGGTGATCTAGTACTCAGGTGTTGGAGTTTTGAAGGACATTTCCCTCTGTCTTGTGATGCCATGCTCTCCCACTTTTCCCATCTTTAATTTGCTTTCTTAGCTTTTGCACAAATGCTGAGAGGACAGAGCTGGCTGGAAGAGGCTGCATGCTCAGCCAGCATGGGTTATAAATAATTAACGGAGAGCAAAAGGCTTTTCATTTCCCCAGCCCCTCCACAGGAAGGTTCTACCTCCCAGCTGCAGCTCAGTGAAGGGTGCTTTGGGTGCTTTTCAAGCAGCTTTGATTTGGAGGGAGAAGAAGAGCGAAAGTAATTCAAGCTCTTTCCTTTGGTCTTTTCTGCTCCTTAAAACCGATAATTGTACAACAGCCAAACTCCAGAGAGGGGAATATTTAAAAAAAAAAAAAAAAAAAAAAGTAGAAAATAATCCAACAACATGGAAAAACTATTAAAAATAAAAAAGAAAAAATGACTAGCACCCCTCAAGGTTAAGAAAGCCCTTTCCAGGGCAGAACAGGCTTTGTGCTTCTGCTGTGCACACGGGCAGGTTCAGGCACCAGAAGCTGAATCAGTTCCTGTGATGTGCTGCACCCACACAAGAGCTACTTGCTGATCGGTTCAGCGAGGAGAATGGCAAAAAGGCTGTGAAGCTCCTATGTTCCTGAGACCATATGGCAGTGAGGAAGGACGGCAAGTCTCCCTCTGCGGGGATGGCCAGGGATGTTATAAGGGATTGGCAGGATGTGGGAAGTCGGCGTCTGGCAAGGTTAAACCGTAGTGTGGATGCTCTGATTCAAGAGATCGCAGTAGTTTTTACCCTCTTCTAAGGACATCTCATTGCTGGATTAGAGCCTTCAGAGGGTGTAACATGCTGTAATTTATTTCCACTGACTCATGCATGTAGTGGATAGACCTTAAACACCCCACATTTTCCCCTGTAGACAAGTCCTAAGATGACAGAGTGTGCCTTGCCCACACACACGTACGCTCCTGTGCACACCCGCACGCCTAGAAAACCGCCCGATTTTGTAGAAGCGGCTCATTCTGGAGTACTGGGTCATAAGAGAATAAATTAAGAACTAAAACCTGCAAGTGCCTGAACATTTCCAAATGAATTATTTTTTGTTCCCTGTGCTGACTGATGGAGTCCTGATTTTAGGACTCTCATCCGATACGAAGGTAAGGCTGCCAGCCCTGGCTGGGGCAGGCTCTGCCTTGTGCAAGTCAAGTGAGACCTCAGCTGGTTCACAGCCACCGACGTACCTGGACTAGCTGGAGCAAGGGGATGAATTTTCAATAGCTGCCTTTTGCAACACTGCCTAACCTTCTTGAGTCCTTTCCTGTGGGGAAACAGTTATGGAAATGACATGTTGGAAGCAAATGTTAGGAAATGTTTATGGATAACCCCACCGAAATTCTTATTTTTGGCTATATGCTTGTTCAGAGCTATACTCAGCCAAAAAAACAAGCGGCAGCACACCACTGTCCAGTTACAGCAGCTCCAAACTGTTGTTACATCAGGAATGCAAAGCAAGTGAGTTTGCAAGGCAATGCACAGGCTGAATAAGACCTAAAAAAATCATCCATGGGTGCATTTTGAACACGGAGGAATTCCCTGTCTGGTCACAGACAACTCACGAACACAGACGGAGTGGCTTGCATTAATCACTGCTTGTTTGCCCAGCGGTTGCTGTCGGGTGAGCTGTAGTAAAGTGCCAAGCAGGATTTGACAAGTAGCAGCAAATGAAAGCTAGTATTTCTTAGCAGGAACAGCTTGCTTTTTCAGTGAAATTGCTGTTGCCAAGGTGAGGCAATAATATTTCTGTGTTCACAAACAAAATAAAACCATTCTGCACCTTAGGCCATGGGCAAACATCCTTCTCCGAATCTGCTATGCCTGTTAGAGACGCAGCCTGTCTTGTCTGCTCAGCCCTGCCCATCCCATGAAGGTCTGTCTGCAGCATCCCTGCCAGGGGAAGGGCTCCTGTGAACATCCCTGCCTCTCCTCGAGGCAGATTCGGCACTGTCTATGGCTTTTGCAAACTCATGAATACCTGGTCCTCAACCGGTACCCATTAAAGTTACCCCAATAAGCTTTCACCAGCTGCTAGCCTGGGTATTTGTCAGGTGTACTGGCACTTTAAGAAGTGTTTGGTTTTGTGAGTCTTATTTCTCTAAGCTTTGTTCTCAGCCTTTGAGAGCATCAGTCTAACAACCACAAATAAAAAAAATACTATCAGAGAAGCAAGCTTAGAAACTTCTGGGATTCCTTTCTTTTGATGTTACAGGCTTTTTCCCCATAACCTTGGCTTCACGTATCTGTGTGTCCTACGCCAGGGATGTAGACTGACTACTGTCAGTAGTGGGAGAACATCAGCTTTCTCAGGCAGAGGAAAATCTTTGTCTTAAAATAAGTGACATTTGTGTGACCTGTCTTTAAAAGTATGAAAGACAGCTGCCACATACAGTCTTTTAGCCTTTTTTTCTTTCCTGGTGCATTAGTCCAGGTTGTTCTTTTAGCAAATGCTCTCGTTTGAAGTTGAATAGATAAGCGTATGAGATTGCTGATGCTAGGGGTAGCAGGGAAAAGTAAAGATAAAAACAGAGTTGATGAGCAGAGGTAAGCATTTTATCCTGTGCCATTTTACATCAGCATGTGTCAGTGCTGAATTAGGCCATGGACAGGCTTTCACTGTGCTAGCAGCTGCGGTAGCTGTGGAGGTTACCAGCACAGCAGCTTTGCCAGCAGAGCGGCTTGTGCAGAAGTCAGGTGAAATGTGTTGGTTGATTTAGTTCACCTGTGGTTTAAATGGGCCTCCGACTTCCCCCCCCCCCCGAAAATGGAAGGGAAAACTTCGCACCACCGAGGCTGAGCTGCAGTGTCCTGAGACCAAGAGGTGGTGCAGACAGTGAAGACGGGGTAACCTCCCAAATTGGCTGTCCAAAAGGATGTTTGCATCCCTGGGGAGAAAAGTTCTCCCAGCACAGGCAGAGATCAGCTCCCCTAAAGCAATGCAGGACGCGTGCACCCCGCAGCACGTGCTGTGGCTGCGTGGGGAGGGTCTGCTGTGCCCGTGCTGGGTACCAGCCCAGTGCAAGAAGCTGTACCTGGCACAGCACAAGTGTGACGTGTGGCACTGTCCATGTGTCGAGAGCTCTGCTCCCTGCACCGAACCCCTGATCCAGCTTGCCTATAGCTAAAACGTTGCAGTTCTCAATCTTCCATCATCTTGAAAGCTGCCATGTGTATTTTAATCACCCTCAGTTCTTAACGCTGTCTCCTGTCCCCTGAAGTATTGCTGACTGAAGGTACAGACAAGGTCAGCAATGCTCAGGTTTGCATCACTAGCTGATTGGAAACTCTGTTTTGTGGGAGTTTCCAAAAGGATGTGTACAGCATTGGCTTTTTGTCCTGATAAGATGTCAAGATGCCTGATCTTGGAAAAATGATATTCCTATGTTGGAAAGAGATGTCCTAAGTTATTTTTAGGTTTCTAAAATTATGCCAGTTAGACCATTCCTCTTTCTGAGAAGTTGGTGCAAGTAGGCTTATGAGAAAACTTGGTTTTACAGGCAGACAATGTAATTTATCAGTGAAATTTCTGAGGTCTGCATTTCACTTCCAAACAGCTTTTCTGTCCTGAATTCAGTGTCCTTAATTAATTTTTGCTTGAATTGGAGTGTCTCATGTAAAACAAAATCATCTGGTTTTGATAAGAAAATTGCCCACACAGGAGAATATGAACTGCAACCTTGGAAGAATTTTTGCAGTAGCTAATGAGGGCTCAAACATATGAGTGACTTACTGTGGCTTAAAAAAAAACACTGAGCATCAGGTGAGTAACTGACAGATTATATTGCAGCTGTTGGAAGGGAAAATGTGTTTGCTTAAAACTCAGCAAAAGGGTGTTAAACTAACAGGTTTCCTCAGCCATTTGCAGTCTCCTAATCCATTATTACCCTGGCTCAACTGGCAAGGGGTGACATGTAAATCTGTAGTATCTTACTCATGATGACTTCATCACTGTTTTTTTCAAGTAAAAATTTGCCTAGTTTCAATTTCCTCCATCAGATTTATGCTTCTGTTTGCTAGACCAAATATTCCATTACTGATGTTTTGGTCCTCATGAACTGTGATCAGGTCATCCCTTAATCATATCTTTGATTGAAGTCTTGGCATCTGTTACTACATGACACATTTCCCAAACCTATAAATCCATTTTTGTTCTGAAAGCTTTCTAAAGCACAAACATCCACCTAGAGCATCTGTCCCTCTGCCTGGCCTGAGCTTTCCAACAAGATGTGTATGATTAGATTATTTATATCCAGAATGTGCTGCAGCAGTGGGATAGGGATGATGCAAATAATATCAGAAAGAAAATCTCTGGAGCTGTACAAAAAAAAAAGTTTCTGGTCACCTCTAGCCTCATGTCCTTGAAGTCTGGATTCTCACCTGATTTGCTTTGCTTTGCATCGATAGACCAGGACAAAACAGACTCATCAAACTGCAGGATCGGGATCCTGTCTGGTAGTTCCCCCTCCTCCCATCTTTCTTTTCCCTTTCTTCTTCACTTACTTTGCAGTGAGGACTCACATGTTTTGCTGCCACAATGAGATTTGACACATTAATAATTCTGCAGAAGAGAAGAAGGCCTCTCCTGTTGGAAGGCATGCTAGGATGAGACTTGAGCAGATGGGCTCTTTTTTGACGTACCCTCCTTACTAATATGAAGTGATGGGACTGAGGAATGAGGACTTCACCAGAGAAGTCAAGCTTGAAGATAATTTGGTGTATTAAGGATGCTCCGTCTGGACACACTCGACTTCTTGCTCCCTGCAGAAAGACACTGGCATGCCTTGGAATGACAGGAGCCGCTTTGCCTTCACTCAGCTCATCTACAGCCATTCAGAAGCAGTTGTTTTGCTTTGCAAAGTTTCTTATAATCATAGTCTGCTAGGAGGAAACAGTCTGGCATTGTGAGCCATACATGGATAGCATGTAAAGACAGCTGGGCCAGTTTCCCAATGGTGCCACAGGTTTCTGTGGCACCCATCCAAGCTCAAGGTGAATTACTTTTATGTTTTTTGCTTAAAAAGGAATTTTTCAGTGTTTGACTTATTAAAAAAAGAACAAAAAAAACAAAAAAAAACCCAAAACAACAAAAGAAAAAAAACCCAAACACAAAAAAACCCCCAAAGTCTAGTCTCTGTCCCAGACAGAAAGGGACTAAAAAAACCCTAACACTTGTTCCTGGGTTGAGGGGACTGTGTTGGGTTCAGCCAACAAGCTTTGTACAGGCAATTCAAAAGAAAGGGGCATTTTCCATCTCCTGATTCACAGATGAGCTTCACTCGTCTCAGGGTGGGATCTGGAGGGCTCAGGAGATGCAGAGGGAGGAGAGAAAACAACAGTGTTTCTCAGAAATGTGGCAGTCTTCAACGAGATTCTCTAATGTCCTTTCTCTCAGGAAAAGCCGAGACTTGGAGCAAAGGCATGGAGCTTTTAAGCAGTGCTGCAGCTGGGCTGTGGGGAGGTTGGTGAGATGATGAGCTGCAGCCTGCCCAGCGCTCAGCCCTCGCTGCCTGTTGCCGCAGCTTCAAAGGCACTGTTATACTGCAGGAGGTACCCTGCAGGGAAAGCGCCAGCACTTAATACGAATTTAATGAAATACAGAGAGAATTTGAAGGTGTGGGACAGTGGCCAGCTGCCTGTCAAGGGCTGAGGTGAGGCCACTGCTGTCTGCGGTGTCTCCGTGGGCTGGGATGATGTCCTAGGAGGAGCGATGCCGCCCACTGCCATCAGTGTGCAGAGAGGAGGCAGAGGTTTCGGATGGTGAGGCGGTGAAATACGAGGGTGAAAGGAGAGATGCAGGGAAGTAAGTGGTGCTGGCAGATTTGAGGAGGGTCATGCATGAAGGAATGAGGTTTTCCCTACACCGTCTGACAGCCGTCTGCACTGCCCACTCAGTGTCTTGGCTCCTCATGGTGTTCAGGGTATAAATAAGGCGCTGGCTCATTTCTGGGCAACTTTCTTTTCAAGGCAGATCCTTCGTGGACTAGTTAATCAAGATGGATTCATGAGGACCATTTCAAGTCATCAGTCTTCCTGCATTATGCATTTGCTTTGATGACTGAGCCCACAAGCAGTGAGGAGGAATATAAATGTGTGACTTGCTGACACCTCTCCCAGCAACCAAGGCAGCGAATGGGACAGTAAAATAACCTTTGGCTGAAAGCTGTTTTCGGTTTAAGAACAGCATAGAGAATAGATGAAGCAAGGAAAACACAATGAAGCAAAACCCCTTCCCAGCACCGTTCTGTTTTCTATTTGAAGGCACGAAGGTCTGTAACAGCTGCCCATATTATTTACTAGCAGCAGGACTTCTGCATGTAATCGCTTTGTGAGGTTCATTAATGCAGAGAGAAAAGTCGATGGGCTAAAGAGCAAGTTTCCTGCTTTGAACTGAGCCTGGCTGTTGCTCGAGCTGTGAGCTGCAGATGCTGTGAGTCAGAGCAGGCGTGGAGGAGGGAGGTTGTCGCAGCCCATCAGCGCGGATGGGTCCAGATTTTTGTGGTTTATCATCAGCCTGCTAATCCATTGGCATTCAGAGAAAGCCAGGCGTTTTCCAGGCATACACAAGGCGGGAGGCTGTATTCTCTGGTTTGCTGAGATGCTTTTGCAATGTGAATTTAAATCGAAGGGACAGTTAATCCCGCTGTAGGGCAGGGGGTGGGCTGGCTGGCGTGGTGTCCCTTCCAGCCGCGTTTTCCCAGAGAGGACTGCTCTTGCAGAAGCGTTGTCTCCCCTGAAGTACCCAAGTCCTGGGCAGTGACCTTGTCTGGAGCTCTGGGGAGCTCCGTGCTGCCTCTGGGTCCTGTGGTGCCTGCCTTGCTGGGGGCTGGAGCCTGAGTCCCTGCATTCCTCCTCTCCCTCCCCAGGGGACGGGCAGTGCTGTGCAGGCAGGTGAAGCCAGATACCTGCATGTCCAACAGATACATCCCAAATGGTGCAGGGGCTCAGCTCATTTCCCTGAACTCCACTGTGCTCCAGACGTGGCTGCAAAGCAAGTTTTTTCCAGCATTCGCTGGCCAATTTTTGCAATGGTTTCAAACCATTTGACCGCTCCATGGGACCACGGGGGTCACACAGAGTACATCGTTCCAGCGCTGTTCCCTTCTTGCTGTACTTGATTGGATGGCAAAGGGAAGCATCCCTGTGCTGGTTCTTTCCCAAACTGGTTGGTGTTAAACATGTTGCTACAAAAGCATGTCTGCTGCCCCTCGGTAGTGGGTTGCAGTCTTTCCTTAGTCAATTTTTAACAGTCTATTTTCTGTTTTCCAGATATGGCCAACTGACAACTAAATAAATGGTCCCCTTTTTTTGCATTATGTGGTTCCAGTTAGTACAAGGTGACAGACGATTGATGGCTTCTTTGCTTCCAGCTATTGTAATTCTCCAGTTCGCCTGTTTCCTGCAAGCACTGACTGATATTCCAGAGAGATAAGCGTATTTAATTCCTGATGCCACTTTGTCAATAGAAGCATTTTCAAGAGATAATTTGCATAACATTAGATATTTTCTTGTTTATATGTTAACCAATAAGAAGTCATCTCCCCTGGGAATTATTTTCTAAAATATCTGACCTCTGGTATTCCCAGTTCATTGGCTGCCATGCAACCCAGACCTGTTCTGAGCAGATTTCAGTGGTGCAGTGATTAAAATTCCTTTGTAATTAGGAACATTCCTGTACTGACCTTGTACTGGGGCATGGGGAGGAGGGATAACAGGTGAAAACAGTTATTTCATCAGTTGATAACAGTCAAAATGCAAAGACATATTCAAGGTTAATGATGTCCTTGATGGTCCCAACTGCCTTAAACAGCTGGAAAGTCTTCAGAGGTCTCCGTGCTTTTTAAAGAACCTGAATTGTGTCAAAAATTAGTGGGGAAAAATTAGTACAAACTTCAGGAAGAAATTATTCCTTTTGTCTATTCAGATTATTTTAATATTACTAAGTAAGATGAATTCCAATGAATATTGTTGAATACTTGCTTCAGTTTCAGAGTGGTTTGGTTTGGGGAAAGACAGTGTTTTCAACTGCTGCTGTCTCATCACTGGTGTCATAATCTCTTTCTGACTTTTCCGATTTAAATCTGCTTGTTGAGAGGGCTAAATACACCAGACGTCTTACTCATATTCTGTTACGAACTTGGACTTTTCTTCATACCTTTGTAGGCCTTCCAAGGAGGAGCTGGTGGCACAGACCTTGAGTTGCTGTGTGGTAGTTTCTTTTGACAGATTTTTTTTTCCCCAGAGTACCTCCCAGGAGCAAAATGTCAGTGTAATTTGGTCCTAGCCATGAATAACCAGTTGGCAGCCTGTGAGGTCCCTCTTACTGAACCTTAGGAGCTCCATGTGTCAAAAAACACTTGGCCTGAAATGCATTAAGATGTCAGGGACGATTATCTTGCTGCATTTCCTATTCATTAATCACAGCTCTGGCTTCCTGAAACCCCTGTGCTATCAATTACAAACAAGATTGATGTGGGTTTAACCAGCATTCTGAGGAATAGGTATACACAAAATATAACTTCTTTTTTTTTTCTTTTACGTAAATCACTGCACTTTGAAGCAAAACAAATCATCTCTTTAGAGCATCTGTACACCTATATTCAATCTTCAGTTTTGTAAGTGGATGCCAAATTGCTTACAAAAAGCTGGAAGAAAAAGTGTGAAAGTCTTTAAAGACATTTTTGAGTCACTTATGAGTCCCTCGGTCTGACGCTGATGTGAGAGAACAATTTAGTCTTTTCCTTGCAAGCTGCCGGTTCTGAAAACAGGTTTCCATCTAACAGCTTCATCCTGGCCTTGGAATTTAATAAGATAATTATCTCCCTCAGCCTATGCACTGAGAGCACCATTTTGGGAACCTGACTAGTGTCTCCTGGGAATAACGTACTTGTTTTTTTTAGCCCACTCCATCATCATACGTTTGAGAGCAAGAAAGGGAGAGAAACCCAGTGGTAGGTTGGGAAGATGCCTGCAGAGAACGTGCACCAGCAAGGCAGAGGGGAGGCTGAGCTCAAGCAAGCTCTTCTACTGCTCGAGTGATTGCATTGCGCACAGTCCCCTCGTTCATTTTCCCTCATGCGTTATGGTTGCTGATGGTGCTAGTGAAAATAATGGGCTACATCTCTTGTGCTTGCACCCCAAAAGAAAAAGCACCAGCCTCCAGTCTGTCCTGCACACAGCACGCGAAGCAGCAGGGCAGAGTCTCTGTTCAAGCACAGCAAACAGTTGTGCATAGCAGCAGTGCTAAAGAGATAGGATCAGAGCTGGCACACCAAAACTGGCCTCTTCTCCATATCACTTGCAGTGTATCTCTAATTTTTTTTTTTTTTTTGGCTCTGACTGAATTCTACGATGCCACCCCAATACACCTGTGTATTTGTGCACTTGTGTTCATCGCATGCAGTGGGCAAGAAGTAGAGGAGAACAGTAAAGATATGGAAGAAAAGTATTTCATTAGTAACCTGAAGTCCAAAAACATACCCTTTTTTCTCCCAAATCAGCAAATCCTATAAATTGGCTTTTCTAATGACAGGCTCCTTTGAGAAGCTGACCAACCACCTCTTGTTCTATGCTGAAAGTTCATTGTTCAGGATTTATTTTTCCCTACAAACTGTGAATTGAAAAGATGTAGCCTATCTATTGGTGACTGAGTGCATAAAAGTTAGAGCTGGGTGAATAATTCTTCCTAATATATTTTAAGGATTTTCTTTACTTCATCCAAGCATTATTCAGGATATATTTTTCTGTTATTCTGCCAGCTTTCTTACAAATGAGCTGTTATTAATGCGACTATTTGTCTCCCTGAGTGGAAACTGCAGGATATGTCCAGCTCAGAGCCTGTGAGAAAGGCAAATTCATGCCATGGTTGGGGAAGCAGTGCCTCTCTTGAACCAGACCTTACCCCACAGAGGGAAGAGATTTTTCCTAGGCTGCCTGCCATATTCCTAGATAGGCAGGATTCCTCTTATCCACCCAGAGATGTGTTCCTCTGATGAGCTTCTCCTCTTTCTCTCCTGTACTAGGGATTCATGGACATTGACCTGACCAAATTCAAGGAGAGTGGAGCCAATGTAACTGGCTTCCAGTTAGTGAATTACACGGATGCTGTTCCCGCCAGGATCATGCAGCAGTGGAGGAATAATGATGCCAGGGAGCATCCTCGTGTGGACTGGAAGAGGCCAAAGGCAAGTGGTATAAAAAAACCTATTTAATTTAGGGTCCATCTGGCTCAGTTCAAGTCATGCTCATCTCTTTGCCATCACACAGAGCTCTTTAATCACACTCTGAAAACCTATCACTTCATATAATTATGAATATTAGCTGTTCCAGGTGCCTCAACATTGTCTAAATTTTACTAGGCAGTAGTAGCTGCCCGCTAAGACATATGCAAGTTGGTGTATTCCCTCAGTCTCCCAGTTTTTATTCCTCTCAAAGCTCAGGATTAAACACCTCATAACGTTCAGCATATAAACAAGAAAAAGTCTCATTAACTCCTTAACCTTTGACTTGTTTATGACATACCAAGTGATAATAAAGTCTTTCCAGATGTTCTTTCTGAGCATTTCAAATCAGTGTGTACAACAGAGGGGAAATATATTTTAATTCCTAACACAGAAGACCCTGAAGCTCTTGAGTGGAGGGTGGAGGGGGGAGGCTGTTTTTTTCCTGACATTTGAAAACAAAAACGTTTGTGACGAACACTCAGCAACAGAAATGTCAACTTTGGAAGTAATAGTTTAAGAAAGTTGCAAACAAATAAATCAGTAGGTGATCATAGGAAAAGGAATTAAGCCTAACGTTTACTGTTCATGCCAAGAGTTTTACACTGGTTTCTGCACAAGTTTTTGCTTTAATAAACTCATCTTTTGCAGATTTCTTGCACATTGAAGCAGAGTTTTCTGGTATCTGTGACCAGAAAGAGTCACTTGTTGCTTGATTTCACATATCTCACATTTACACTGTATGATGTATTCCTTAAAAGTTCAGGTCAGTGGTTCTAATGGAACACACAGACTTGGATAACAGGCGAATGGCTTTTAAGGCTGAGTCCTCTTCAGGCGGTGCAATCTGAATCTGCACCAGGAGCTTCTCCTTCGCTCTCCTGTCCTCTGGGAAAGAAGGCATCAACTTTCACAAGTCAGTGGGACAGTAGTGGCTGGAAGGAGCAAGAGGCTCTTGAACTTCACAGATGGAAAGATGGAAACAGAGCAAATAATCTGAAAAGTGACCCTGAGGCAAACCAGTGTAGCATGCCCAAGGTTAGCTCACCCTAACAAGCAATGTACATCTCCCCTTCTTTTTCTAGTACACATCAGCCCTAACGTACGACGGGGTCCGGGTGATGGCCGAGGCATTTCAGAACCTGCGGCGGCAGCGGATCGACATCTCCCGTCGCGGCAATGCTGGGGACTGCCTTGCCAACCCAGCTGTGCCCTGGGGACAAGGCATCGACATCCAGAGAGCACTGCAGCAGGTTTGAAACCCAACGCATGCACTGCAAGGACAGCTGAACATAGCCTGTGGGTGGGGGAAGAGGGGTGATTAGCAGCAGAAACGTTCAAACAAATCGCTTGGGATGAGGAACTGATCCTTCCAGATTAGAGCCAGGTCTCCTAAAAAGTTCAGGGGTGCATCCAGCAAACCGCTTTTCCTTGTACCATCCAATATGTCCTTGCCTTCCCTATTTTCTGTCGAAGTTCTGTGATGGAGAAGCCAAAATATTATCCCATAAAATCATAGGTCCCTATTTTTACCTTCCTCTTCCCAAGACAGAGACCTGCTCAGACCACATTACTTGCAGATCCTTCGACTCTCTGTGAACTCGGCTCAGTTCCAGACTGCTAATGAAGCTTGAAACCATGTGAATTTTGCCTTATGTGTTGGCTGTCATCAGAATGTTCTCCAAGCCCAGATTATAGCTTGTTTCATACTGTGAGGATGCGTAAAGTCTTAATAACAGCCATTTATATAGTTTATTCCTTAAATCTGATAATCTTGCTTTTTCATCCTGCATAAAAATTTAGATTTTTTAATAAACAAAAATACTACATGAAACTTACAGCAAGAGAGAGAAACAATACACCCTTACGCAAGGCTTATCAAAGAAAGGTAGAATATTTTAAAATTTCATTAAATTTCAAGACTGACATTCATTTATAGATTTTTCTTTTTTTGGACAAAAATAGATGGATTCCTTGCAAATACTGCTAGTTCAGTGTTATCCAAATATAGCTTATCCCATCTTCTTTCCTTAACTGTGAAGAAGGCAAGAAGACTAAAATTAATTTGGTTAATTTGCATCATATGTAAATTTCTCCAAGTATTTTGTTTTGATTTGGTTTTGGCTTACTGGTAAACAACAATTCCTTTAAAACCAAACCTTGCATCTGATTTTATTTTATTGCTTGGATTCAATTTGTTCCCAAGTCTGTCATTGACCTTCTGTATGACCTTGGGCAAATCACTGTCATAGCTTCTCCAAACTCTTATAATAAAATCAGCTTCCTTGGTGCATTAGGGAGATCGGTTACCTAATAAACATGAAATACTTGAAAGTCTTCTGGTGAGCAATGGGTTCTCAAGCATTTTCCTTTATTGAATTTATGAGAACAGGATATCAAAATTAGATGGCTAGAAAATTAAATTCTGTGTGTGTTGGAAAATCTCTGAAGTTTCTTCATCTCTTCATTAAAACAATTTCAAAAGTCTTAATTTTTTAACGGTAGTGCTTTTGAGCGAAGAACATGAAAAGCCATTTGCAAAAGTTGTTTCTTTACCATTGAAAACTTACAATTTTAAAAAGATTTGACCAGTTTAGTTGTGATGGTCAAAATAAAAGGCTCTGAAACATGCAGGGGAAGAAGTCTCCTAGGGAAATTTCATCTATGAATTTCAAAATGATCCAGCATTTAGTATTGTAGCAAGAAAGAGGTAGATGGAAATAGAAGAACTCATGATTAGATTGAAGGTTTGAGTTATCCTTTCTGTGAAGACTCACGATTAGGGTAATTCTTACAGCTATTCACAGCGTGCTTTCTCTTCACCTCCTATTTGCTAATGCCTAAAATTTTATAAGCTGTTTAAAAGAGAAAAGTTTCTCTACTTATTTCTACTGGAATGTCTGGAATAAGCTCCTGAATTGCCTTATTTCTGTTTAGTGTAGGAAGAAATCATAGAATCATAGAATTGTTTGGGTTGTAAAAGATCTTTGAGGTCATCAAGTTCAACCATAAGCCTGACACTGCCAAGCCCACCACTAAACCACATCCCTGAGCGCCACATCTACACATCTTTTGAATTCCTGCAGGGATGGTGACTCAACCACTTTCCTGGGCAGCCTGTTCCAATGCCTGGCAACCCTTTCAGTGAGGAATTTTTTCCTAGTATCCAATCTAAACCTCCCTAGCACAACTTGAGGCCATTTCCCCTTGTCCCGTCACTTGCTGGTTGACAGAAAAGACTGACCCCACCTCACTACAACCTCCTAACAAGGAGTCACGGACGACATGAGCAAAGATGAAAAGCGATTTGAAACATTCTGCGATTTTTTGAAAACAGAAATCTAACACATTTCAGCAAAATGTATGCTTTTATGAAAGAAAATTACTTCCCCCCCACCGGAAAATGCACACAAAATATTGCTTTAATCAAATACACTGAGATTTCTGTTGTGCTTTGAAAATATTGTGATAATTTCTGACAGATTTTTTTGTTAACGTTATTTCATTATCACATCTAATAAGCAGGTAGCTAGTCCCTAACTGCTGACTAACCATGTAAACTAGAAGGCCACAATAACATCCTTCTGCTCTAGCTCTTCCAGCAAAGAATCACATGTCCATGTGTTACACACAAATGTGCTTAAATGCTCCATGTCTCCAGCTGACTTTACTGGTGCTTAGCACTGTGAAATCAGTCCTCACTGTATTTTGTAGTGATTCAGGGGGTTTCAGAGGCTGGTAAATGATGGAAAAGTGGTGCCGCGTCCTCCAGCATAGATGGGAGGAATCCCTTTTGCTGTTTCAGTGCCACATGGATATCACAGGATTAAGATTTCATTCATTCAGATAGAAGAAATTGATGCTGTACACCCGCCTTTTAGTGCATATCAAGCTACAAAGCGTGAGCACCTGTGACCTGAGCTTCAGAGTCGGTCAGAACCTGGAAAGAAAACCTAAGGGCCCATGATAAAAGCAGGCTTGGGAGTGCTTAAGACAATGGTGCTTTTCCAGAGCATCTATCTTTTATGATCATATTGTGTGTTGTGAGAAGGGAAAAGCATGTCTCTATAAATGTCACTAGGAATACCTCTTGAGTTGCAGGAGCTTCAGAAAATACTGGCAGATGTTCATTTTCACGATGAACCTTTGTGATAATAGCTGGAAAACAAACACAGTTTAAGCAGATTAGCAACAGATTTCCTCCGTAAAGATACATCCTCGTTTCTTCACCATGGGTCTTTATTCTGAGGATCTCAAGAGTACTTAAAAAGGCTGCTAAATACCCATTCCCATTTTTCATGTGGGAAGACTTCAGCTGCAGGAACAGGACAACAGATTTGTCCAAAGCAAAAGTGGAAAGGCTGAGAAAAAAACCTTTCTTTCCCAATCCGGTGGCATGAATACTTCTCCAGGT
The DNA here is from genome assembly GCA_035590275.1 of Ibycter americanus. Taxonomy (NCBI): domain Eukaryota; kingdom Metazoa; phylum Chordata; class Aves; order Falconiformes; family Falconidae; genus Ibycter; species Ibycter americanus. Next base: position 57,869,410 of record JAVJGI010000064.1, on the reverse strand, counting down.
GGTCTTTGTAGAGACCCAAATTTGCACTCCTTTCACATGTTCCTGGTCCCCGCTGCCTTGTCCCCATACACTGTATGTGACTAGTCAGAAGCCCTTCTCCATGCCAGGCTGGGCACTTTGCAGCAAGTCAAATGGCCACGCTGAGAAGAGACATTCAGACATTCAGGACGTGGGATGTGAGCGAGCAACGCTCTTCAGCTCAGCAGTGTTATCAGCAGAGATTTATGATTTAAAGTTTCCTATGCAAATTTCATTTGCAATACTAAATCGTCAGGTTTTATTAGGCTGGTGCAGAAGTAATTAGATTTGCTTGTTAACTGATAGACTCCTCTCTATCAAAAGACGGCAGCTGGGAGCTGTGGCCACAGGTTCATATTTCCTCCAAATACAGTTCCTGATTTGAACTGACAAATTCTTTACCAATTCCTGACTCCAGGTCAGATTTAGAAAATACAGAAAAAAAAAAAAAAACCACAAAACCCAAGGAGTTCAGAGCTGATTTAGCTCACTGTCACATCCCAAGAGGTGATGGGCGCACACACGTGATCTAGCTCTTATGCATCACTGAGCTCAGTAATAAACCACTAAGTTTTAAGAGAAAGGGTTTTTAGAAGAAAGGGTAGGTTAAGGGAATGGCTGTGCACGTGGCCAGGCATGCTGTAGAGAGCGACCTAAGTGAAAGCCTGGTGTCAGACAGATGTCCTATCTCCCCTGTACAGATCTGAGAGACATGACTGCACTCTCCATCCTTCTTCCCCTCCCCTCTTACTGCTGCCGAATGACCACCATGTGAGATGCTGACCAGTTGGTCTCCTCATTGATATTTATGTCTTTAAGGTCCGTTTTGAAGGATTGTCTGGCAATGTTCAGTTTAACGAGAAGGGACGGAGGACCAACTACACGCTCCATGTGATTGAGATGAAACATGATGGGATCAGAAAGGTAAAGTAGAGAGCGACCTGAGATCCTGTGTCAGGCACCAGCCCAGTCTGTGCGTTACGGTGTGGCTAGGTCTCAACAAATGTTTCTGTGCAGGAAAGCTTGTGTGTGGAGTCACCATGAGTGCATTCCCAGCTCTCCACATGAGCAAAGCCAAGCCAAGCCAAGAAATAAAAAAGTGTCATTTTCAAGGCATGCAAAGCACTCTTCCTCCTCTACATGGTACTCGTAAGAGGAAAAATGCAGTATTGTGTCCAGTTGTGGGCTCTGAACTTCAAGAAGTTAACAATCTGGAGAGAGTCCAGAGAAGAAACGGAATGGTGAAATGACTTGATTTTGCTGTGTATTTATTGACAGAAATGTTACTTGTTTGGAAGACATGTACATCACTGCCACAATGCGTATCGTATTTTAGATCCCGCAAGTTAGAGGTGCAAAACAAACATACGTGTCTCCATTTATGTTGCCCTAGGGCAGAGCTTTAGAATCTCTTTCCTCACTCTCCTTTCTTTTTGTCCATGCAATGAAGAGAGATGAGAAGCCTGCACAGATTTTTTCTCCTGAGCTGTTATGATCTCTTATCTGTCATCAGCAGGCTCCTGGTCATGCACTGTATTAATACCCTTTTCCATTTACTGTGATAAGAAATTCCTTTCACATGAGCAGAGCTCAGGCAACCTCATACTTACATGAGGTGATGGAAAACCTCTTACAAAATCAAGCCCTCAAAGAGGATAACCTCAGCAATGGTCTTCCTAATGATATTCGGTAGCACTCTGCTTTACCTGCAAACAGTGGTAGATCAGCCCAAATCCCTGACTATTAATAAGCACAACTTAACATAAGCATTATTCCTATTACAACTGTTCAGTTTATTCATAACCCCAAACTTTTTGTCGTTGATCAGGTTTGGGTTTTTTTCTCACTTGCTTTTTGGTCCTGTTGGCTCGAGATGTCCTAAGAGTCAGTCCTATGTTCATGTAGGCTTTCAGCTGCAGGGTAGCATTTTATCACCCTGTAGCATCTGGACATGCAGCAGGCGCGCTCACCATTAGCAAAATATTCAGGAGTCACACAGGGAAAGTGTGAACTCTTGGCATAGGGAGGAAGCAGGGAATGGAAATAAGCTTCCAGGACCAAGTGCTAAAGGTTTTTATGTGCATACAAGCACTCTGCTACTGTAGGGTACCATGCACGTTATTTTCAGGCTGGAGGCATGGTGGGATGGGGAAGTTCCTGGTCCCCCCCAGCAAGACATCAAGTGTCAGGAGAGGAGATCTCTGGTTGGGTGTGAACATATAAAGAGAGCTGATACTACTTGGATGGCCCTGTTAGCATATCTTGGTTAATATTACAAAGATAAATCAGTGAGATATCCTGGTTTTGTATTCAGCAGATTGGTTATTGGAATGAAGATGAGAAGTTGGTTCCAGCAGCCATAGATACTCAAAGCGGCAATGAGTCTACAAGCCTCCAGAACAGGACTTACATAGTCACAACTATCCTAGTAAGTGCTGTGACTTCTATCCCATCTCTCCTTCTCCCCCATCCCCCTGATGTGCAGACTGCCTCTTCCCCCTCGTGTGCCCTTCTTTGTACTATGTCATTTTTATAATAACAATAATAACGATAATAATGATAATAATAACAGCACTTACTGTTTCCTGCCAGGTCCATAAAGGTATCTGAAAATTGCTATGGCTAATTAAATAGGTTTTAAAGAGCTCTCATTCTTAAGTGTAGAAAATACAAAAGATTATGACAAGATAGTAGAGGCATCAGAATAGGTAAATTAGGAACATTATACTTGTGCTTTATATTCAGCCCACAGAATGGGGGCTGTAATTTTGGGAAGGATAAGCTGTATTGTGCAGAGACGCTGAATCATAGCTTTAAAAACAAACCTCCACTATAATCATGAAGGAATAATAGGTACCCCATAATGTATGGTATCATGTATTGTGTCATTGTATGTGCTTACCCTGCAGAAAGAGGAAATTTTACTAACTTGTTTGTTGAATGCTTACTGTGAGTCTGCAGAGGAGGCGCAATACCCATGCTGAGTTAAACATCTTAGGGCTCTCTCCCGTCCAGCAGATTTGATTCTGCTTGTGCCCACATAGGCACACATGCCTTTAAAAATTCACAGCTCAGATGCACTAAATATCCCTTGCAGAACTGCAGTGAAAGGTTTGTTGCCCAAATTCCTGCAGCTACTCTGTTCCCCTCAGGTCCACACAGATTCTGCATGAATAAATAGAAAATGCCACAACAAAAATCACACTTTGTGCCTTCTGAAATAAGCCCACTGTATGTTGGCTGTGCCCTTTGGTACAGGAACACAGAGCTAGAGCTTTGCAAGGGGACCAGAAGCTGCACGTTGGGCTGCAGTCTGAGACCCTCATGTGCATCTCTAGAATGTGGAGCGTGGCTCAGTATTGGTCTTTTCTGTGCCAGGAAGACCCATATGTGATGCTCAAGAAGAATGCCAACCAGTTTGAAGGCAATGAGAGATATGAAGGCTACTGTGTGGAGCTCGCTGCTGAGATCGCGAAGCATGTTGGCTATCACTACAGGCTGGAGATTGTCAGGGATGGGAAGTACGGAGCCCGGGACCCCGACACCAAAACGTGGAACGGCATGGTGGGAGAACTTGTTTATGGGGTGAGTTTCCAGCCTCAGCCACTGCCTTTAGTTCTTGGTACTTGAGAACATATTCAAGCCCTGGAGTAAGAACAAGCCCTGCCTTCTGTCAGCCTGAGCTGTCTTAAGGACTGCAGCTCTGATAATGCAAATAATCAGCCCAAGTAAAATATTTTAATTTAGGGCGGGGGAGCACATTTTGTGCCTATGGAAATGCCAAAATGTTTCAACAGTTCCAAGATTCCTTTTCTTTCAGTTTTTCAAAGAACAAGTACTGGAAAGGTCAAACTTTCCCATGGGTAGAATCTCCAAATTTTACTCTATTTTGTATTTGCATGGTAATGACAGGATAAAAGGAGGATAAGATTTCAAACACTCAGCATACAACTGGTGAGCAGTAGGACCAGACTACTTTCTGCCTAGCCACTCATTTCCATCATCTCAGATATACGCCTGCACCATACACTTCTAAACCTTGTTCAGTCTGGTAGTTCACAATCTGTGGTGTTTAGGTCATCCTTCAGAGGGGTCTAATTTTCCCTTGTAGGGAAAGGAGAAATTAGTGTACGGAGCATCAGTGCCCAAGACTCTGTATCACTGTCTTGTAGTGTGGGAGGATCTGTCTCCTGCTGGTAGCTCTACAGTATATGCCAACAGCCATTTCAATGCATTTCCCTTTCCATTTTCAAGATAGATTGTAAAATAAGTGGAGAGTGCACATCAGTGTCACTGGAACATTTTTCCTCTTCTACTGTATCAGTTATGCAATCAAAAAGCAGTTCCTGATGGAAGTAAACATCCTGGCATCCTTTTTCAGGCGATTGGCCTTTCCTTGCCTCTTTTGATCTCTGGATGATAAAGCTCTTTTAACAAAAATCATCTGCATCAGACTGTGACATCAGTGGATAAATCAGACAAGAAGAGCTAGGTGGCTGCAGAAAGAAAATGCTGTGATTTCAAAACAGAACAGGCAATCAGTAGTGGTGAAATGGAAATAATCCACCAATATTACAGGCTGCTCCTTTTTAACCTTTCTCTTGCAATTGGTTTTGTCTGATTTCTTTTGAGATAGTGGGGGTAAACAGAGATCAAAGAAACGCAAGCTGGAGTTAGTAGATATATTTTATCCTCAGAATGCAAATCTCTTTTCTGTCTCTCCTTTTCAGAGGGCGGATGTGGCTGTGGCACCATTAACCATCACTCTGGTTCGAGAAGAAGTTATAGACTTTTCCAAACCGTTCATGAGCTTAGGTATCTCTATCATGATAAAAAAACCTCAAAAGTCCAAACCAGGAGTTTTTTCCTTTCTGGATCCTTTGGCCTATGAGATATGGATGTGCATTGTTTTTGCCTACATCGGAGTCAGTGTTGTCCTCTTCCTGGTGAGTCGCTTCAGCCCTTACGAGTGGCACACTGAGGAATTCGAGGAAGGACGGGACCAGCCAGCCAACGACCAGACGAATGAGTTTGGGATATTCAACAGTCTCTGGTTCTCCCTAGGAGCTTTCATGCAGCAAGGATGTGATATTTCTCCAAGGTGGGTTGCCTTCCCCAATGAACTTTCTTCCAGTTCATGTGGTTTAATCTTCCAGCATGCTTTGGAGCTGAACAGGTTCTTTTTGACCTTCCTTCCTGAACCATAGTGTAGTTTTGTGAATCAGTTACAGATTCAGATGGGATCCAAGGGTTCACAGGTCTCACAGCCATGAATTTGGGACCTAAAACTTGAGACCATAAGAATACCATTCTAAATTTGACCTGGGAAGTTCTTTTGAGAGCATTTACAGAAATGCAGACTAGATTTTCTAAAGCCACCCAGTTGCAATCAATAGATGTCAGTCATTTATCCTGTTGCTGTTAGAAATAAGATCATTCTAGCACTATAGGGAAGCTATCAAATTCCAGTGAAGTAGGGAGAAATAATACAGCAGGTGCCCAGTGAAAGGTTATATAGCCTGTGTCAAACTTTATGGAGCACACTGAGTAGCTTTAAGTATCATTGGCCTTTAGAAAGGTCAGAGGAGTACTGAGCGTTCATGCTGGTTCCCATTTCAGTCAGTAGTTCTGCTGCCTGAAAGTTCAGTCGGACCCAAAGCCCAAAGTGTTCCTAAAGGGACTTTTTGGTGAATGACGCTAGTGATTACTTTTAGATTATTTTTCTTGGAAAAGCTGGCACAGTGTAAGGTGACTGGAAAACTGCATGAAATGCAAAAGATGTAAATCTGTGATAGAGACACAAGCAGAGACTTATTTGTAAATAATGTCTGGAAATACCGCCTTCATTTTTGAGATCTATATTTGCAGAAGTCTTATTCTAGGGATTTTGCCTACTGCAGGAGCCCATGATACACCTATCAATGCCTTGTTTATACCAAGACATTCAAAAAGAAAAGAAAAAGAATTAAAAGCATAGGAACCAAATAGCTGCAAGCTGGGCTCTGATAGAATTTCTTATTTATTTGCACAAATTATATGTCTGGTAAGTAATGTCTGTTAAATCTGAGGGATCTTTCTTGTGGTATGTGTGTATCCACATGAGGCAGGATCAGAGATGAGCCAGGGGATAAGGTTTTTGACACCTCCAGGGCAGGTGTTGTTAGGGTTTGTGAGGCTGAAAAAGGGTTGACAAGCTGTGGCTTGGGATGCGGATCATATGTACCCATCACTCCCAAGAGGTCTGCTCTGGATGCTGGTTGGAGGGAGAGCATGTGGACGGGGCAGGCACCAAAGCTGCTAGCTGCTGCAGGACACAGCTGGCGTTCGCCCTCCCCGCAGCCCTGAGAGGCACGCTTGTCCGGGCTTAGGTTAAGAACATTTTTGGCCAGGTTTGACTCAAACCAGAGGCACTGCCAGTCACAAGAATGACTCTACAGGCGGTGTATGCATCTTCTGCATCTACATGCCTTGGTGACATCTGAAGTGATGCTCTGACAAAAGACAGCAAAGAGGCCTTGTGTTCTCTTTTTTCCCCCATCCTCTCTTTTTTGGGCTTTACCTCCCTTCTCTTGAAAGGAAATACCAGCAGAGATACACCTCTTGTAGGTAAACACAGCAGGCAGAAGTTAGTTTCCCAGATGCTGGGATGGCATCAAAGCTCAGGGGACGAGAAGGAGGCACAACTCCTCCGGCAAGCGGAGATAGCTGCGCAGATCAGCACAGCTCCCGCAGGATGGCAGGGGGAGGCCAGGCACCGGCTTGTTGGCTATTGGATGCCAATTTGTCCAAATATTAATGAGCTTGGGATAGCGTGGAAATAAGAGCCTGCAGGGCACTTTTGATAGTGACAGCTTTTATGAATATGTTTTATCATTTGATCATTGATTAGTAGGAGTCCAGGTGGAGCGTTCAGAAAGTCTTCCCAGCAGAGGGAATTTCAACTTTATCGCTGTCTTGTAACACAGCGCTGTGCATTAGGATCAGGTTATTGTGATTTTCATTCTCATTGTTATTCTTGTCATCATTATTCTTATTTAGGAAAGAGAATGTCTTCCTTTGGGGACATTTCAATAGCCAGTTTCTGTTCCAAGGAGAAGCGTGGAGAGGTGAAAAGCTGAGACTTTGCAGAATAGCAAATTTGGAAACATCTTTAATAAAAAGTGTCAGGGAAAGATCAGTGGGTTTGATGCAAGTAACGAGATTTGCTTCAGCTAAACAACATGCTTTGAATCACCATTTCAAAGTGTGGTTTTATTTTGCTTTGAAATGGGAAATGAGAATGATTCTGCCACTGTTATTTTAATGTTGTTAATTTGATCATCCTGATAATGAAAATTACAGTTTCATTGAAACCCATATTTTCCCATGGAGCACAAGAGCACTTTCTGACTACAAATATTTGCAAGAAAAGAAAATCTGAAAAACAAAATATGGGAATTATTATGACTCCCAGTACTCTGACTACAGCTCCTTGAGATGGTGGCAAGTGGAGGGGGACATTTCTGTGAAACATGAAAGCAAGAGAGAAGCAGAAGGGTGAGAATTTCTGTAGGATGCTGTTGTACAGAAAGGCTCTGAGTGCGCTCCGTATTTCACATGTATTTTTCACACGAACCTAGTGCAGGATTCTTGTGACACATCACTTAGAAATGAATGCTTGGTAGAACGACATTGTGGGCAGGTGGGGATCTGCTCTATTCCAATATATCTCCTATATGGTTGCTTCTAAACTTATCACTACAATCTCTCAGCATCTCCCCAGTAATGTATTAGCCAACATAAATAGCTTCTGTTTTCTGTTATACATCTGTTCTGTCATTCTCTCCCCAGCAGAAAGGAGCAAGTGCAGGGGTGTATTTTGTTTTTGTAGAGGTTTTGGGTTGTTTATTTCAGTTTTGTTTTGGGAAGGAGTAGGGGAAATTTGTCTGGAGGTTTGTGGTGTTTTTTTGGTTTTTTTTTCCCCCAGAGCACACTTGTTTTAAGTGCATATGCCACTATGTATTTATCATTAAAAAAAACGTTGGATCAAAACCGCAGACACATCGTTCAGCACAGTGGGTGGTGAGCTTTGTAGCAACTCCTTGCTCTTGTAAATGTGCATTCCTCTGTCTCAGACCAGTCCCCAGGGAACTTCAGTCCCCCACAGAGGCAAAGATTTGCTTTTGAAGGAAAGTGGTGTCCTTTTTAACGATAGTCTTACTAGCCAGAATTTTAATCAAGCTTTTAAGGATGCTGGTCACAACTTACCAAGCACTTTAAAGATACACTCTGAATTGGATGACCTGTAGCTGGCCAAGACAGAGCGTAGCTGCGGGTTATGTGCTCACAGCCTCTCCTCCCCAGGTACTCCTAATGGACATGGGGTCGACTGGTGTCCTTGAAGCTCTGAAGCCTTCATTTCTAGGCATAGACTGGATGAGTGTGACAAAGGCCAGGCAGCAACCAGTCATGGAGAGTCCCAGCTGGAGCTGGTGGCAATCTGTGCTGTGCCTTTCCATGCTGCAATATGAGCATGAGCAAGAAACTCACCCCTTCTGAGCCGTGAATGGAATGGCTCAACTGTAGGTACACAGCTTCAACCAAGGGAGGCTGTGAGCTCTTGAGCGTTTCCCACCGGGACGTGCAACCCCCCTTCTGCACATCACTGAGCAGTTCCCCCACTGGATGTGGTTCAGTCACTACTACATGGACTAATTTGTCCTGGTTGAGGTGAGATGGTCCCTGTCGCTGCCCTTAAAGCCCATGCTTTCAGAGTACTGGCTGATGCACAGCAGGATGGGGGAGAAGCAACATTTTGGAGCTGCGAGTAGTTTCATGCACATAGTAATGGGCAGAAATCAGTGAAGTCTGAAACGGGCCATAAACCATTAGGCTTTGCAAAGTGCCACCTTAACTTCAGAAAACAGTCATGAAATTGCAAAAGCACTCATTAAATGTGAAATACGGACCCAGAAAAGAGATTCTTAGAGCAGGCATCGGAGGTAATAAATATCCCGCAGCCAACAGCGAGAGCTTGCAGCAAGAGAAATGTGAAGTAAATATGACTCACATTGTACCATTTTTCAGAAATGTAATTTGATAAATTGTCTTCAGAGCTTAAAATAACCCCAGTGTGTAGCAGCTGTGGAGAGTGGGACCTTGCTGACATCCAGTACGTTGCTGCCATTCCTCGCTCAGGATGGACCTGAGACCTTTGAGGGGACTGAGGGGACATCTGGGCTTCCCGACCTCCTCTGCAGCAAAAACAAGGCATCTGAATTTTTCATTTGCCCCACCATTTTCTACAAAATAAATTATTTGATTGTTGTGAAAAGGATAAAATATCAGGGAGCGAAATATAGATTTCTCTTGTCAGCTTCCTAGCCTGATCTTCCATTTTTTGTTATCGCAAAATGTGTTGCTTCATATGGTTTGAGCCCAAAAGAGATTTCCTGTATATTGGAGACTATTCAATTTAATCCAGTTACTCTTCCTGTGACTCAGAAAACTTATGTTTGACTAAAATGAAATACATTTGGCTAAAATAGATCTTCCAGAAAGGCATTTATTCTTCCTTTGAAGGTACCATGAGATAGAATATACACAGTTTCTCTCAGCTGAGTGACTACAGGAATCTTGGCCCCACTGGAGTTTGACAGGAGGGTAAATATCACACAGTATCACCCAGTAAATGCAGCCTTCCTTTGTGCCCTGCCAGAGGAAAATTGAACAGAGATCTCCAGAAATAAACCCAGCTTCATGGGGGTTCTCTTTATACTGTGTTGTGGAACCAAAACACATACATTTTGGACTCAGATCAAAACATACCGTGTTTAGTCATATCATGACGTGAAAGAGTATCATGTCATGATACTGGGACGACACATCTTGAAATTGTTTATTATAATCTGCATGATTGAGAACAGATCTGGAGATGCCCTGGTCAACCTATGCTGGAATTGAAATGATGGTTGAAGCTTTCATCACAGCCTGCATCTGGGAGAGCCCGATTTGAGAGGGGACGTGTCGAGAGCATCAGCAGGGATGCACGAGCAGAGATTCTGTGCTGGTCTGTGCAAGGTGCCACAGGGGACCACTGCTGGGAAAGGGCTGGGCCACACCAGTCTGCCCTAAAGACTGTGGGTGTTTACTGTGTGCAAGGAGACAGGGCGCGAGATGCAATCCACCCTCAGCTGGCTCAGGATAAAGAGTTAAATGGGTCTTAACTGGCCTGCAGAGTCCAGAGCTGGAGCCCGTGCAGGGTGCGGTGGCACGTGGCAAGCAGTGACCCCCTGGCTAGCGGGGGGATGCTGCTTAGGGAGGTTTGCTCGCAGAGATGATGAATGAATGCACTCCGAGGTGGGAAGGAGAGATAGAAATGCTGGCTGCCATCCAGTCAATAGATACGATCTATTATTTATGGGCATCTTGTGGACATTGTTATTTGCTTTTAGTGGCGTGAAAACTGCGCTCTGGCTGATCTATACAGTGTGCAGCCGGGCTTGTATTTCACTGTGCTCATTTGCAGGGTTTCTGTTGCACTCAATCATAGCAGTTTGTCTGTGGAAGAGCGAGTATGGTGTTTATTATCTACCTGTAATTAATGCTGAGCATTTTCTTCCGCTATTTTTCCTGTTTATTTACATTTCTTTTTAGATCAATTGAAAAATTCACAGGAGACTTCAGCCAGAGAGCTGGTGGAAATAACAGCAAAATCACTCCACAAGTTGTTGAGGGTTTTTTTTCCTAAACTAGCCTCTAGAGACCTTGAAAAATAGCAACACTTTTAAATTTCATCAAGATGTTCCTAGTACTGAAAGATTTTGTCTGGTTTTAGACAAGACCTAAATCAGAAATTGGTTAGGACAAAAATTTTCTTTTTCTTAGAGAGGTCTGATTTGGGTTGTTTCAAGGGAATTATTTCTGTTCTGTTCTTTTTTTAACTTACATTTGGAGGGCACTTACTTATTTTGCTAAAAATTTAGATTTAGGGAAATTAGAACCAGCTGCATTTAGCAATTAAAAGGATTTTAATTCCTTCCTGAAATGAAGGCTGAGCCTCGGTGTTTATTTGGCGACTCTTCTTGATTTCAGTAGGCTTCTCTGACACTCCAAACATCTGCCTGTCTTTCTGGCCTGATGCACAGTGCTGGTGTTGTCCTTGCGGTACCCGTTTTAACCTTAAACGGGACTTAACTTGTCCTGGAGAGTCACTGCAGAGCTGTGCAAGCTCTCCCAGGGCAGGAGTCCCACAGGCAATGAGGAAAGATTTGTGCTTTTTTTTTTTCCTCGCACTGTTTGCACAGGAGGGTCTGGAGGTGATGGAGTGGAGCTGGCTGGCAGGGCTGGCTGAAGGCTCTCTGGGGACATGGGAGACGGTGTACTTGCCTCTACAGACCAGGTTGCTGACTGCCAGCCAGAATCGCTGCACAGCCTGGAGGGAAAAGGCGTATTTTTTGCAATGAAGGAAGCAGCAGTTTGTCGTTTCCTTGGGGAACACGTGCAACCTGCAGCTCGTGCTGGGGCTGCCCTGGGGGACAAGGTAGCCAAGCCAGGCTGGGAGCAAAGTTAGTTCAGCATCCCTAACTCCTCTAATGGGGGGTGAATCCAGGAGGCTTAGAGGTTTGTCCATGGGCACAAAGCTCAGGATCATTTATTTTTGGCAGTTTGCTTCAGCTGGTAAGCTGAGGTTAGTCTTTAAAAATAACAGTAAAAAATTAGGATTTCAACTTCTGGAAAAGCCGTCTCTCTTTTTAAAAGTGTATCAAATGATTTTGCAATTATCTCTACCTGACAGAGTTAATTATGTCCAGGGAGAGGAAATTCAGGTTGCAGGGTAACAGCAGTACTTGCAAATCACCAGGAACTGATGACCACACTTATTTCTGAAACGCACTTAACCAGGGAAAGTGACTCACCAGAGGAGCAGCTTGATAAATTGCACAATATCTAACTAAACAGTCCCCTTTGGAGTTTGCGCACTTCCATGGCAACCAAAATGTGGCAGCCAGGGGAAAATGGAAATTCTTTTCAAAAAGTCATTCTTGCTATCCCCTTTTTCATTTGGAAAAATGCTGAAGGATGCTGAGGACTCAGAAGAAGGAAATAACCAACTGAGAAAATATTGTTGGGAAAATGCAATTTCATCTGTAAAGGAAAAATGAGCCTTTTGAATTTCCACACTCTGCCATCTGAAAATTTCTAAATGCTGCAGAGGTAATGAATATTTGCTCCACTGATCTGTAAGCCACTTCCTCAGGATGGTTTCCCTGTCAGGCACATCTAGTCACTCTTCCACAGCTCTGACTTCAGGCCTTTACCACTGAGGTTTCTGGGGGGCAGCGAGAAATTTGCTGAAAGTCCCTCCAGTGAGTGACAGATTGACTAATCGCTCCACCAGCTGTGTTTAAAATCAGAAGTCAAACACTTGATCCAAAAACAGATTTATTAAGCTAAAAATATTTTTTGTATTTGCAATCTCTTTCTTCAGGACTAGGTAAATGTGTCTCACGTTTTTGATTGAAAAGAAAGTTAAAAATAGCAGGGAGGGGGAAGTGCATCGCCCAGGTGTTTAGTCTATTGGGGACTTTTTTTAGGGCTTCTCTGACACGGAAATGGCATGTGGCATGCTCGTGTTTCTCATGCGGTGCACTGGCTTGCGATCGTGAGCAGCACTACGATTTATAGGGGTACCTCTGAGATTTATAGCCTTCTCCATGACTCTGGCAGGAGACCTTCTGAGGCTCCAGGAACTCCCTATTCCGCTGTACTCCAACTTGCCGATTTTCAATCAGTTAGAGAAACACATTTTCTGTTTTCATTTTCCTCCCTCTTGCTAACCTGTTATCCCTGAGCAGTCAGCTCAGCTGGGGTCTGACATCCTCCGAGCTGCAGTCAGGACTGCGCATGGTTGTGTCTTCCTAATAGCTAGGTCGATTGCCAAGTGTTTTTGTCAAAGAATAAGGGTTGTGAGGAGCTGAATGACCTCCATCTCCCTGAAGAGGTGTCCTCTGCAAGGCTGCCTGTCACACGCTGCTTTAATGTTGGCACTCCAGAAAAATATTGTAGCTAAGATGGGAAGCCCTGAGCATGTTTTCACAGGGAAGCCTTGCTTAAATAACTCTTCCATATGCTGTACATCACTTTTATCAGCACTAAGATATCATGTGCATGCTCTCTGGATACACAGTCGAATGAACATTGAATTCCACAATTCAAATTGTTCTGGCTCACAACACATACAGCATCCACTGCTGCTCTTTGCTGGTTTAACCCTCAGAGCTGGCCAAAACCTCATGCCCTTCCACTGGGAGGCTCAGAGTACTTGTCTTGTTCCACTGGAGTTTGGGATTTATTGTACCTCTTCTGCTTTTGTCCCAGATTTCATCCCAACTACTTGTTCTGGTAACCGGGCAAGCACCGTATCACCTCTTCACAAGAAGTCCAGCAATGTGTATATACAGGGAGCAATGTCCATTGTAACACCCCAAAACAGTGAGCAGGTGAAGACAAATTTATTGCAATGTGGCAGAGATGCTAGGTTATTCATTGTGAAAAGCTTAATGAAGCCAAGTAATTGGGAAAAGCAAAATGTGTGTCATGCTAAGAAATAGGGGCAAAAGCCTTGCTGTGCTTGGACGGAGTCTGGAGCTGGGGCAGGCAGGGCGTGGAGTCACCTCAGAAGTCCTTCATGCTGGTGTCTTGGTCTTCCTTCCATTTTCACTTGGATCAGAGGAGCCAACGTCAGCTAGGGTCCACCTGGTTCATATCATCAAATGGCAGGAAAGGGCCTGCAGCTGGTCCACACACCCCTTCCTTTAAGCAGCAACATATTTTATGGCATTCAATCTATTTAATAAAATCATCCAGTAATTCTGATTAATACCTACCCAGAAGAGTTGCTGCTTACCCTTAGATCCAAAGGCTAAGCAGCAATAATCCAATCATGGTAATCATAACTTACTACTTTGATCTTCAGATAAAAGAGTCTATAGAAGTGCAAAAGTGTTACATCACCGTTATTTGGACAACTTCAAAGCATGTTATATACTCTAATGAATTCTCCCAACACACTCTGATGAGAAGTAATAGGAGGCAAATGTGTGAACAGAAAAGGAGTAGAAAGGCAGAGGGGAGAAGAGGAGATCTTCTATGGTGAAAGGCAAAAGCAGCAAAAACAAGTACCTGCACGCTGTGGCCAGGTGTGAGATGTGAAGAAGGGTCTACGAGGGCCCAGCTACAGGAGTCAAGTGCATGGGAAGCTCTCCCATAGGAGGAATTTTCTCCTCTCTCATTTCTTGAAGCTCTCAATAAGAAGCGAGATCTCAGGCTGCAGAGAGGCAAACAGAGGGAGGGGGCAGCTTTTCATCACAGCAGTGCTTCCAAAGCCTTAAAAAATTTTAAAAAATCACCACACGGATCTTAGCAGGTGAAATAGGGGCAGCAGGAACACGGAACACATTTCTCCTTCACAGTTTGAGAGTTTTAATATTAAAAGACAGGCATTCCTATGCACATAAAGCTCTTCTAAAAAACACTGGCTGGGGAGACCAGACTCATTCCTCACCACTGCTACAAGGGATAGGGTATGGTCTTGTAGAAAAAAGAAAGGCTCAAAAGTGAAAATAGTGAAAATGTAACTTGTACACTCTTGATGAGGGATCACATTTTAAACTAGAAATGAGAGAGAAAAAGAACGGAATATTTGGGAACATTGCTCGGATCTTCCAGTGCAGAAAACACCCTCCTCCCAGAAAAGGCTTTTCTCTCATCATATTGGAAAATCTGACAAAAGACAGAGAAAAAAAACAGAGCAAAAAAAACCAAGGCAACGCACCCTGGAAGAAGTCTGAACTAAGTTATTGCAACATTGCCCAGAAGTCTCAGAAATGGAGCTCTAAATTGTGAGCACATGTAGATAGGGTCTTGGATCTTGGAAAAATGAAGAACTGGTAGCGTATAACCCAAAATATATTAAATCTTTGGGAAAAATAGAGCTTTTTCATCAAGCAGACTTTGAAGAAGAGACTGCAGGAGAGCATATAAAATCTAGCAACACAGCAAAGGACATTAGCACAATAGGCTGTTGTTTAGAAAGAAGGATGAGTGCTGTTAAATTTGGGGCCACCTGAGGTTGAGGAAGTTCCTGAGTAATGAATCTCCTGGGGCGCTCCAGTGAGTGCTTCTGACAAAATTTTAGGCTTGCCACCTTGTGAGTTTTTCTCAGCAAAGTGAACAAACGTCACCAAAGTGAGAGAAATACACGAAGAGCCTTTCTGACAGTTAAATTTTTGCTCAGAGGCATGACAAGAGGCAGGGGTTTTCTTCCTTGTAGCGAAAGCTGGCAAAACTGCAGGAGAGGGATGACTTTGCCTTTCACCAGAGCTGCCAAGCAGCCCAAAGTGACCACGTGTTTCTCAGCAAATGTCTATCTAAACACTCATCCTTTAAATTACCCTGGTTTGCAACTTGGAGAGGCATGCTGTGCCTGCACTGAAGAGGATGACAGTGTATTTCTTCAAATTTGTCTGTTCTGCCTTTCAGCCATACTTCTAATTTTTCTTAGGGTTCCGCCTTATCCCTCTATCCTAACCCTTTCTTTACAATGCTTTTAGCAGCCCTCTGGAAGAGTTGGGGGTATTATCCTGCAGTTTTAGGGATAAGCATGTCATTTCAGGAGCCAGTTCTGATTCCTCAGGGATGGTGGCTCCCTTGGGTTAAGGGCATACCTCAGTTCTGCTCTGTAGTAGGAGTGTTTTTATACCATGGGCGGTATATGGGTCCTGCTGAAGTTGAGGGGAGCTGGTTGCTCATGTCAGTCCCTGTTTGGCATCTAGTGCTTCCAACACCATCCTTGTTAGCTGAGCAGGTGGGTTGTGTTGGTCACGTATCAGCAGGCTGCATTTTGTGTCCATTGAGGACCACAGGACAGAGCAGGCTGCTATTGGGTACATCAATTACCCCATGCACAGCTGGACCCATTTGATGCTGCCTCTGTCTGCTGGGATTGAGTGTCTCAGGAAGGGAAAGTGGGCAAAGCAGCAACTCAGAGGAAAATTCCACCTGGTGACCAACACTTCTGGCTACTCACCCAGGTGAAGTTCATAAATGTGATCCATCTTCGTCTCCCACAGCTGGGAACTGAATTAGAGAGATGAAGCAAGCTAACCTGGATCCCATAAAGTGGCAGGGCTTCTCGAGGAACAAAAAAAAGAGCTCCTGGATGCCACTCCTCTGGCTCTAGGTCGTTAGGTACCTCTTCCCTGTCAAAATGCTAAGTGAATGTCTTGAAAACAGCACGTAGCTGCTCCAAGTAGTCATGCTTATACTTAGCACTGCAGTAATCCAAGCTCCAATGACTGGAGAACCACAAGTGGCATGATGCATTTCTGACTAAGCAGGAAAACTCATTTTAGAAAGAGGTTTTGCCCATTAAAGGGAAATTGAAGAAAAAAGTGCCAACATATTCTGCAAAAAAAAGAGATGGAACGGTGGAAGAGGGACCACGTACTGCTGTCCAAGGCCATTAGCTCAGGCAGAAAGAAACAGTAAATAAGCTATGACTTATAATTAAAGCCTCACAGATACACATCCTTCCATTGAATCTGGGAGATTCTGCATATTTGCAGACATGTTCAGTCACTGCAATATTTAGCAAGTGACCCCAAGGCCTCTTCTTAAAAGGACTTCTGCTGGGATTCCGCAATCCATGTGGCCTCCTTCCAGTGCGTTGGCTTTGGGGGTCAGATAAGCTGGCATAGTTTGCTTGAAAACGTGAGAAAGAGCAGATCTCCAGCCTATAGACAAAAGTTAAGGAGCTCTCAAATTTTTTCCTTCTTTTTTTTTTTTTGAAACAAAAATTATTTACTAATAAAAATTAGTAAAAGAAAACCAAGAGAGAGGCAGCATGGGACTCCCAGTACCTGCACCCTCAGCTTGCTTACCCTGTCTCACTGGTTAATGTTACCCACAGGGAATTAAAACGTGCAGCTGTTACCTCTGCAGAAAAGTTGTGAGGGGAGCTGAAGAAAGAATTTGTACCACTGGGAGAGGTAAATGAGAATGTCAATAGAAAACATTCTTTCTTCTGTGTTTCTAAGGGCTCTCTTGACACTCCGTGTTAAAGCCCAGCACTGCAGCTGGGACTCCAGGCTCTTGTACCAGGAGGTAGGGTTCAGTAATAAGTAAGTGCAAACTAATAATAGCAAGGAAATTAATAATGCAGCATGGGCAGAGAAACAGGCATTATAATCACTCCGATTTCATGACAGTAGCTCATTCAAAACTACCCGTGGCATAGCAGAGCGTAAGAGGATAAGAGCTTTGCAGCATGTGTGTGATGGATGCACCCAGAGCCGTTCTCAGCTCCACAACCCCACGCAAGGTGGTTCCTCTATCTATGACTATTCACAGACTTTTCAAGCAAATGTGGGGTTCGTGTCAGGGTCGGAGATAAAATGCTGGGACCGATCGTGCCAGATGGTCTGTGACACACAGAAAAAAAGCAAAGCTCATTTACATTGACAGAGTTTAATGCTGAAAATTTGCTTAAAATAAGAACAAAACTGGAGCAAAATGTTTGCAACTAATCCACTACCCAGATAGACCTATGAAACTATCTAAAGTCAGTATCAAATTAGCAGAGTAGTGTCGGGGATCAGAGGGTCTGTATGGGTAGAAGACCAAAAGTGGATTTGACCCACAATCAGTAGAACAAGCATATAAGAGCTTTTCTTTCAACAGTTTTGCATAAATTCATTCAGTGACAAATATGTCAGTTGACTAAGTGAGCCTTTATTAGAATTGAATTTAACAGTAAATCTGGGAAATCCTCCCAAAGCAGCAATGGCTTTAGAATCCCAGATTTGCACTTCTAATTAAAACACTGTCAGTTTAGGTGTAATTCTCCATAAGAAATGGATTTGGAGAGGGGGAAGGGAGAAGTGGGAGAGAACTGAGATGGTGCTTGAACAGTTTTCCGGTGAGGTTTCCTTTGTATATTTTCTGATGATCATAATGTTTTTCGCAAAAGTGTATTATGCTCTTCTAATAAGACGGCAAAGCGGAGGCAAACTCCTGTCAGCTTTTCCTACCTTCCGTAAGGGATAAGATCAAAGAGCAAATTGTTTGATCAAGGATTGCATTTTGTTTTCAGAAATAAGAGATTATAGCTGTACAATTTTCTTTTTTCTGTGAAGAATCCATCAATGCTAAGGCTGGAACATTAAAAAAAAAATCACTTCATGGGAACAAAGGGAAGTTACAGTTCTTTTCTGTTTTCTACTGAAAAAATGCACTTGCTTTGCAAGAAAAGCCAAAAGAAATAAACCATCTAAGTAAGAAAATCAAAATTATAATTTTCAGCTTGGTCATCTGCAGTTTTTCCACTAGACAGATATAAAATAACACATTCCAGAATTATCTTTTAAATTATACATGTGGTAGTTAAGGGTTTAATGTATTATAAAAACTGAAAGAAAATTATTTCCAATGAGAAAGCAGAAACAAAATTGTTTACCATGTTAAAAATATACCTTTTAGCCTTTCAGAAATGAAACATCAAGAACATCGAATAATAGAAAAATGCAAATCTTGGACAGACCCAAACCAACCATTTTTGGAACGCTACTTTCAAAAGACGTTTGCAACTGTTATCTTTTCTTTCCGATTCAGAATATTAAGGTTTCATTTACAATTTCAGAATTTTTCATGGTGCTGAAATTCTGGTTCCCAGCCAGCTCTAATGTTAAGTAGATTAGTGCACCACAGATAATGAGGGCATGGTATTTACTAGTTACTCCTGCAAGGATAATGTTGGAAAGGAGCACCCCATTCTTCCCACTGTTCTGGGAGGGGCAGGCAGGACCCCAAGTCAGGGAGAAGAAGCGGGAGGAGAGTGTGATTTTAGCCAGCACAGGTAGGGCTGGAAGAAGAAACCAAGAGATCTTAGTCTGGATCGTGTAGGAAAGAAGAGTGTAGGTGCAGAAGGAATAATATAGGTTGAAAAACGTACAGTCTAGTCTATCTAGCTATTTCATCCATTTCTGCATCCCAGAATTAAACATTCATTAAAGTCTCTTTCACTGTTGTCCTTGCTAATTTTATTCTGGTTTGGTTTGGTGGGGGTTTTTTTTGTTTAGTTCCTGCTATTCGCAAATATTACTATGATAATGAATGTGAATAAATCCAGAGGTCAAACAGACAAATCCAAACATCCAAATCTTAGCATATCTTTAAAGTACTAACCAGTGTGCTCTATATCACCTTAGCTCTGCAGAGGACTGAGTCACTTAACTTGTTTCCACACAGCGGAGAGCTGATTGCCTTCATGTTATGCTTGGACGGGTATGGGGACGTGTAAATTCTCCATGCAAGAGGATTTAAATCCCATACTGCCCATTAGTGAAGAGAAACGAACCTGAGCTGGGGCTCAAGCTGCAGAACATTTGTTAGTCGAGGGGAAGGTCATTTTCCGTTATCTAGCCATGGAGTGAGATTTTCAAAATCTCAAAGTGACTTAAAAGTACAAGGTATATCTACTCCTCTGTGACTGCTCTTACTGGAGCATAAACATAACTCACTGGCTTTTGACCAGGCTTTTAGCTCCCTAGTATTGAAGTCACTTTTAGAAATGGGATATTATCTCCAAAATTACAAAGGCACTTTTGCAAATGTATCCCGTGATGGTAGCACTGCCGGTCTCCTGCTTGGTCTACAGAAGTAACAGAACAAGATTGTAATGGATATTGTCTTTCTGACCACTTGCAGTGATGAGCAGTAACAGGCATTGGCTCAAAATCTAAATAGGCAATATGGTTATCCAGAGAAATCAAACTTGTTCTGTGTAACCTGTGTTTACTGCTCTTGAGCTCTGGGGATGTCACATGGCATGGCATCTGCTTGTGTGATGTTTCATCATGACAGTTATCATATTTTTTATTGTATCGCACTAGCCTCCAGAAGCCTTCATCACTGGCCAGCGGCTGGGTGTCTTAGATGCTGCACAACCACGGAGCAAAAGGCCGATGTCCTGTAGAGCCCATACGCTGAGTGTTCTGTCTGCTGTGTCTTTATGGCATCTTAAATTCACAGCTTCTAACTCCCAGTCAATCTAGCAATGAGGGCAAACATTGCCCCGTAGCAGCGTCTGCAGCAAAACATCGTACAGACGAAGAAGCCCTAGCCACGCTGGCAGTCACAGGAAGCTGTTTATCTCCTCTTGTCTCCTCCACAGTCTATGAGAGTGAGCACTCACCTCCTCACAGCGTCTCACATCATGAGGAGAAATGACCAGCACCAGCAGCAGGCACAGCCCAGATGCAACTGGTGCATGATACAGACACGCATCCTGTCCCGTCTGCCTCCCGTGGGAAGGCAGCTACAGCCCCCTCTCCCTCTTTCCCCAGACCTCCTTGCTACCTCCCAGTCTCAATACCCACTAGTTACTTTTCCATGCTGTCAATGCCAGGTGCGGAGCAGGGAAGCATAAGCCATCTGCAGCTGACAGCAGGCAGCCCCGTGGGATAAGCCAGTAATGAATATCACCAGCATGTCGAGGGTCTGGAGGCAGGAATCCGGCTCACTGCCGCTGAAGGGATTGAAACAAGTCGCAGAAATATCCCAGCTTCGTCAGGAAGGAAAGGCTGTATAATTTGCAGCTGGGAATGAATGTGATTATTTGCCATGCAAATGGATTTTGCTAGCTCAAAGTGGCCTTCATCAGCAGAGATTGTTGTATTTGACATTATCTGGTTACTTTTGCTTAATGCCTCTGTGCCTTTTCCGAGCGCTTCCTTCCCTGAGCACACATCACCCAAACTAATTAGAGACAGGTATTTTTTTCCTCTTCCCCATCAATCTGAAGACATGCGAGCTGAATCCATAGCTACCTTCCTCCCCAGTCCCTCTCCAAATATGAAACAAAAGGTAAAGATGTTTGTGCTGACAGTCCTACAGGCTGAATATTCTCCACAGATAAGAAGCACAATAGTCGCGTTTATCTCATCTAACTTGAGCTACTTAAAAATCAGCTGTTTAGTCCAACCTAGTCATCTCAGTTCCTTCAAAATTCAGTAGAGAGGGAGGTGTGTGGAGGGACCTCCTCCCAACCTGAGACAGATGGGGTGAATCATCCCTGGAGGTCCCTAGCCATCTCCAGAGGTTTTTTTGGTGAGCATGTCTCTCTTGGAGACTTAAAGATAGAGTAGAACAGTGCCCATCTGCCTGCCTTTCCCGCAGCATCCAGCACTCCCTCAACAAACCTCTGATCTCCCTCTCTGGCTGGCAGTGATGGGGAGGCATAAAAAATAATCTGGGATGAGGGACCATCAGCTGCTCAGCCACGTTGCTGCTGTTGCCAGTGAAGGAGGAGGTTTGAGTGACACTGCAGGATGGGGTAACCAGCATACAGCTTATGGCTGGAAACCATATCAGTGGGTTGTAGACCTGAAAAGAATCTTCTTTGTCATATCCTTCTTGGGGTTTAAGATCTGGATGATTAAGGAAAGCATTTGTGAACTCTCTATAGTACCACCTTGGAGATGGGTCCCGTAGACTTTCCTGAAAGACCTTGAAAGGTGGATCCTTCAAAGTCATTCACGGAGCTTGCATTTATGGTGAGATGGACTTTGTTGCACAGTTTCAGAAAATCCATGGAAGAAGAAACCAGAGGGGAGACCAGAGGCTGTGCTCCAAAATGAGTTCCCTGTGCAGAGAAAAACCCAACCCTTCTCTAACCGTAGAAGTTCTTTCAGTCACAGCTGTAAAATACACTGCTTGTCCCTTCTGTCACTGTGATTCCTTGCAGTCATGCTGCTGTGGTCATTCTCCAGGACCATGGGGCTGACCGCACGTATGGTGGGATGGGTCTTATTTCCACATATTAAAACACGTGCTTTCCGCTCTGCCCCACGTGCAGTGCACGTGTGAGCTCAGCTGCTGTGCCTGCTTTCTGCTGGGAAGTGATGTCAAAGAGTTTTGCCTAAAGAGATTTCAGGGTGGGTTGATCTAAATGGGGAGGTGACGTGATGTCTGCAGGAGCAGCTCCCTTCACATCAGCAGCGTTTAAAACCAGACTGGACAAACTGGGAGGGTGTAGCCTAGATAAGGCATGCAGCTGGTGGGCTATGTGGGTTGAGTCTCTTTCCAGTTCTAATTTCAGTGATCAGCAGGGTGTGTTCTTTCCCTCGATGGAGTGACAGAGCATGCAGGTTTGTTTGTCAAGTTGTGTTAAACCACAGCAAACCATAGCAGCTGGACCCAAGGCTTCACACAGACCCGGACACGGCATGGCTCACACTCT
>JAVJGI010000064.1:57796755-57836755 GCA_035590275.1 Ibycter americanus | reverse complement strand
GACTTTCAGAAGGATAAATGAATGCTAATGAAGAGGGGTGAGGGGGTAGCTAGATGTAAGGTTTGTATCCAAGGTTTCTAGCCAGAGCCAAGTAAAACCTCTGGTATTTCCCAGGCTTATGTTCATTGGTCCCAGCTGATGTTCCACACCTGTAGCTGACTTCTGTGCATCCTATTTTTTATCTGTGTATTTATCTATTGCCCACTAAGTTTTTTATCCAGAGAAATCCCTATAAAGAAACAGTAGATACATTAATGGATCTGAACTAAAACTCCAGA
Organism: Ibycter americanus; assembly: GCA_035590275.1. Classification (NCBI taxonomy): domain Eukaryota; kingdom Metazoa; phylum Chordata; class Aves; order Falconiformes; family Falconidae; genus Ibycter; species Ibycter americanus. The sequence goes on along the minus strand of JAVJGI010000064.1, from coordinate 57,836,477 downwards.
GCCTTTGCTGAATATTTGGCTATGTTATGCCATCCCAGGAGGTGCTGGGCAGTTGTGCTCAGGGGCTGTTGATCCAGGACCACCACAGCCCTAGATGTATTGCCAGACAGTGGGAAATGCCAGGCAGTGTCCTGCACCGGGCAGAAATGTCCCTGCTGCTCTTCTCCCTGCAGTAAATACGTGGCAGCCACCCCTTCCCACAGGCTCGAGTTTTCTCCATGCACACGCACTTCCAGCACTTCACATAGCTAGAAACCATCCATCAATTCCTGGTCCTGTCTCCCAGTCTTCCTGCACTCCCTCTCCACTTGCCACAGCCAAAATAAGCCCAGAAGAAGGACAGAGACTGTAACTAAGCGGTTCCCTAAAAGGACCCCATTTTACAAACGAGCACAGGATGGACAGCTTTTTTTGCAGACTATGAAATGTGCTGTGGGCTTGAAAGGGATTCCTTGGGTTGTTGGAGGGTAATAACAAGGTGGCCACTAAAGGTCAGGGCAGATGGATGTGATTCTCCTCTTCCCTGGGGTTTTGCAAGGCAGTGGGAGAAAGGAAGTTTTTTCCAAACCAAGATGGAGAGGTGTAACCTGCTTGTGAGGGCAGTCAGATCACTTCATGCAATTAAAGGACTTTCATCAAAGCCACAGGGATCTCCCAATCCTCTTCTCCAGTTGCAGGAATTGTGCTTTTGTTTAAAAAAAAAAAAAAAAAAAAAAAGGAACAAATCCTGCTACCACCTTGCCCTGCCTTTGCAAGGAATTGGCTGGTTCTCAAAACAAAGATGTCTTTTTATGCTGGGCAGCCTCATCCCCACAGTTGGCCACCCATGTGCTCCTACCCATCCCCTGGCAGATCCACAGCAGTGCTCCGAGTCGATGGCCAGTGCTGTGTCCCTCACCGCTGAGCTTCAGGCCTTGCCCCGGTAAAGTCAGCCTGGTGTTTGGTGTAAAATCTCAACTTCTGGAGCTATCACCTGCTTCAAGGGCAATTCACCTTCTATGGAGACCACAACAACTTGAGGTGCCATCACCCTGTGGTGTCACGGTCATGCAGGGTAAAAGGAAGGACCAGCCCTGCCAGGAAACCAGGCAAATTTGGCCTTAATGCCTTTCAGCCAAGGAGGATAAATAATGACAAAGAGGATGACGGACACAGTGCCACGTTTGAGAGGAACAGACGGGAAGGTGCCTGGTTGCTGCAGCAACAAAGCTGGGCTTTCGGAAAGATGGGTTTTTCTTTCTCTTTTCACCTGCCAATCTTCCCCCCACGTCAGCGCTCTGCCACTGCGGGAGACGAGCAGTGACATTTACACTCCCACTAACAAGCTGGTTCGATGATGGGCAGCTCTGCAGGAGAGCATCTGGTGTCACAGAGCCCAAGCAGAGAGGAGGGGAGGGTCCTCTCAAGCAGTTTGCATGATTTGGGACTTTTTATTATTATGAGCATTATTAGGGCAGGAGCGTGCATGGAAACAGCAAGCAAAGCCTCAGTGGAGCATGCAGCGTTTCCTACCATTCGTGTGCGTCTAGTCCTGCAATCAGTGGGAGCAACAAGATGCCACTCTTCCCCAAAGAACGTCTTGGCATGTCCTGCTGGGAGAGGGAAGGAAACAAAAAAGCAAAGAAAATGGAGAGGATGAGCAAGAAGTCAAGTGACATCACGGGAGCAATTTCACTTCTCAGCTTGGCAAAGTAAATGCAAGAAAAACACAACAGCTCTGAAATTAATTGCATGAAATAGTGGTGCAGGAACCTGCTTTGGGTCATCTCCTCTCTCTTACTGGTCGATTTGCTGCTGGCATCAGGAGGAAAGCAGAAAATCAGAATCAGCAACCTTTCCTGGATGCCAAACTGCTCTGCCATTGCAGCCGGCTGTGAAGGTGCCCTGCTGGACCATGACCCCCAAACTGGGGGTGGAAATACAAGAATATCATGGCCAATAAAACATGAAACTTGTGTATTCCCATGCCCAGCAGAGCCAAGGAAGCTGGGTTTCCTAAGGATCTGTGGCTGCAAGTCAAAGACCCATGTGGAGTCTCGGATGCCTCGTATGGATTGCACTGATACATTTATTTGAGTGAGAGCACTAACAGGCTTTCTCTTCTCTACAGTACAAAGCTTGGAGCTTCCTGGTATCTTGGAGATCTCCACCCTTCTGTCAAATCAAGGTGAAAGTATGGGCTGAAAATTATTAGTAAGACACAGACAAATAGGCTGCTCCACCTCCTTCACTGTCCCCAGCCGTCCCTCTGAGCACAGCGCAAGGGTTAATCAGCCACTTGTCATTAAGGAGCCACGCTGGAAGGTCAGGGTGTCACGGAGGGCAGCCCACCTCTAGTGTCTTTGTTCCTCCCCGAAGTTGGTGCAGCTCCTTCAGACTGAATTTGAAGCGGCAAAGTACCAGATGTGTTGTAACCCAGTTTTCTCAGAGTAATTGCTCTGCTTTTCTAAATCTTCACTAAAAAACTCCCTACATTTTTCAGCTGGTGCTTAAAAGTATACCCAGTAATCTGCAGGGAAGAAATGGCTGAACAAACGTACAGTCAAGCCTGGGGGAAAAATGCATGAAGGCAGATTATAAAAGACCAGATAAATAATTCTTCAAATATGGAAACTGCAGAAATTAAGAGGATATTTGCAGCAATCTCTCATTACAGAGAGCACACAGGAAGCATTGGCAGGATTGCAAATTAGCCAGCGTATGAAGGTTATACCTGGGAGAAACCAAACCTGCTCACCAGTGCCAACCATCACATCTACAGCGGTGCAACACACACGGTGACAGCGGCGAATCTCTTGGCAGAAATGTCAGTCAAAAGAAGCATGGAAAATGAAATCACTTGCGGAGTTTTTTCCAGTGACTAAAACTCTGCAGGGGTGATGCCTAACCAAACCTCAGCATATTTCAGCAGAGGATTCAGGATGGAAAGTTGCTCCTCGTGGCACTGGAGCATGCGGCAAGAGCTCCATGCTTGGCAGCTCACATGGCCAGCGGGGCCAGATGAAGGAGAAGCAGAAAAAAATCATTTTTTTAACATTCTTGACTGGAATCCTCTGTTCTTCTTATTAAAAAAAAAAAAAAAAGAATCAAAAAAAACCCCACCAACAAAAAAACCCCAGAATTTAAGTTCTGTCGTGGGAAGTTTTTTTTAATTTTGAAAATTGAAATGTTTTCATCCATTGTGGGTCCACTTTTTGCCATCAAACCCTAATACAGCAAAAGACCGAATCCTTTTGCAAAAGGTACTTACCTGAAAGACAGTGCCAGTGCCAGACAGGCTGCTCTTGAATCAAAACCTTCTGTGCTCATGTTGGTGTTCAGTTTTGGACCCGTTCGACATTGCTCCAATATGGTTTTCTGCTTCCTGAATCCTTGCCCTTCCCCAAAAGCGTGGGTTGCTTATTGTAAAATTTGCCAAGCAAAGCAAGTGAATCAACTGTCCTGCAAGGGCAAGGAACAAACTGTGCCACCCACTGGTCCACGTGTCCATGGAATAGCAGGGAACAACAAGAAGCTTGCAGAGGCTTCGTTACCAACTGCAGGCACTTCTAAAGGCATAAATACTGCTCTTTCACTATGTGGCTGCATCTCAGATGATCCATATGCAATTTTCCTCCCACATCCAGGGAGCAGGGCTGTCAACACTGGTCAAACCCTGGTTGCTCCAACAGATTTGCACTGACCTGTTGAGTTTGCCGTGGGGAATTGGTACCAGCAAAGAGGTATCGAGTTGATATTGCAGAGCAGCGCCAAGCCCGGAGCAGGGGGCTTCTATCTGGTTGCAATACAGAGAAAATATGTCCTAGAAACAGGAGCCTTGCACGCGGAGCTGAGCCAAGATTTTGGGTCCTGCTGCTGCCCAAATTATCCTAACACCCCAATTCCACCTGGTCAGCACAGAGGAGAAGGTTTTGCGAGCTGCGCTGAGTGACATCAGGGTTCGATGTGGGGACTCTGCTTCCCCAGCAGCAAAACTGGTCTTTCTGAGGCTCGCTTCTTCCCCAGAGAGCCGTGACAATTCATTAGGCAATTGTAAAATCAGAATGTAGCTGCTGACTGTGAGTTGTGGTCCATTAATAGCCCTATTTATTGCCAACCAAATAATTAGCTTAGACATGCATCAACGGGTCTTGATTGCATATGAAATAACTGCCTTATTACATAGAAATCAAATGAGTTTCTGAGGACAGCTCAGGTGGCACCTCAACCTCAGTATTGAAGAGGAAAAGAAAAAAAAAGAGAAGAAAACCCAGCCATTTCGATGTGTTGCTCAGCAACAGAATTTGCGGGGGAAACAATCTAGGAATGAAGGAATGAGCATTTCCAAGAGAACAGGTTATTTCAGGCAAGACATCAGGGACAAGTAAATGTCACAGAGGAGGAGAACTTTTTTTTTCTTCTCCTTTAATCAATAATTTAAACTAAGCATTTTGGGTAAAACAAGCATTTAAGTTAGCTGATTGAAAAATGGAGATCCCAAACCTTTACAAAGAGTCACGTTGCTGAAGAAATATTTATTTGTTTGTGTGAGGGAAATGTTAGATTTACTAGACACTGAATTAAAAATTGAAAATGCTCTTAGAAATGTCACCTGTTCATTTAAAGGGGAAGATGATATAATGCCTACATTGCTATATTGTGCAACATCCCTCCCAGAGCAATCTCATATTAATTTTGTTGTTCTCCTTCCCACATTCCCTCCCCTTCCTCCCTTCTCCTTTCTCTTATAGGACAAGACAAGCGCACTGAGTCTCAGCAATGTGGCGGGGGTTTTCTATATCCTCATCGGTGGGCTCGGACTAGCCATGCTGGTTGCCTTAATCGAGTTTTGTTACAAGTCCAGAAGTGAATCAAAGCGGATGAAGGTGGCAACCCATTCCCCGGCCTTTCACACCTTCTCTCTGATCCTACCCTGGCTCCAAAGCTGCCTTCAGAGACGGATGCAGCCCAGACCATGGGTGGAAAGCCAAGACATAGGGATAACGAAGTGACCGTGTCACTCGACTCGCTAGAAAGGAATAGGAGCATCAGAGGAAGCTAAAAGAGGGTCAAGTGGGCCGTAGTGGGGAGCTGATGAAAGATCAGACATGTGGCATAATGCTAGTTCAAAATCCAGATATAGAGCAAAATCATAGCACAAACGGTAACAGGAACACGTTGCCGTTCCTTAAAATTAACGAAAGCAGACTACGGCAGTGCGTGTGCAGCATCGATGAAGGGTGCTGGGGTTGGTGTGATACAGCCATTACTGCAATATGACAAAATCCCCAAAGCCAAGCAGTTAACAGCAAGATAAAACTGGGGTAGCGCGGCAATGAACCACATCCTATTGTTCCCTCTGCTGGCACCCTGCTGGCACCGTTTGCAGGTTGGCGACAGTGATGTGCGCTCAGAGTGCTGTTGCCCTGGAATGGGTGATGTGGGTCTCTAAATTCAGAATTATGGGTCCTTTTAGAGAGAAGTTGGCCCCTAATATCTCTTGTGATGTGGTGGGGTTTTTTCTCCACCCTGTCATGGTCATGCAGAAGCATCCTTCCTGTGACCCAGGAGATTTGTTTCAGCCCTAAATTGTGGTGTGTCTAAATTTCAGTGTCATGTCAAAAGTGGATTAGATTTGAGAGCCTTGGGGATACACATTTAATGCAGCATCTGTGGAACAAGTACATCTTGACTCAAATGACTAGCAGAGGTGGTCCCTTATACAGATACCATAGTGTGCAAGGGTACAGAGGGAGCTGTGCTGCGAGTGTAACTCATCCCTTTTCTTCCTCATCTTGACCTCTCCCATGAGCGTGGAAGTAGTCCATACAAGTATATGAAGTATGCAGTGAGTTTCATAAAATAGAGAGTTTTTCAATTCCCTGAGCACTGAAACTTACCCAGAATCAAATGGAAAATAAGCAATCATTTCTTTGGGGTTTATGTCACCATTTCACAACACGCTTAATGTTTTGTCAGCAATAATAGCGTTTCTAATTCACTGAAAATGTGCAACAGCTCTTTTCCCATTGAGGTTCAGAAAATTCTGCAGGCAGTAAGAGGTACATTGAGCACAGGGGTAAGATAATGTGAACGATTAATGTCCCTAAATATACAAAAACTAAATTCTAATTGCTGTCTACACTGTAAAGCTAGATATGCCACACATGCATTGTGAAAGAGTGTCAGAATGCAATAGCTCCATAGTTTTAAGGAGATTCTGCCCTGCTGTTGGCTTCCCTGTGTTACTGGAAATGACCCGCTGATTCACACACCTCAGTGTCAGCTTGCAGTGCTTTTGCCCTGTTAAAAGCAGCCACTATGGGAAGGAATCGTTGCTCCCAATGTTAACATCTGGTCGAAGCTTGTCCCTCTGGCTGGCTCCCACCACCAGCAGCTGCCCCACAAAGCCATTCAGCAGAGCCCAGGCAAGCACCCAGATGGGGCTCCAGCTCCACGCCTGGCAAGGCACTAAGTTGATTGTTTCTGAATAGCTGCTCCAGATTTATCTGTTCTGGATAATTCTTTACCTGGATATCCCCATCCAGAAAGGACGATGGTGCCCTTAGAGACAGCTTGAACACAAAGGAACCAGATGGACTTCATCTCTTAGTTTAATTGTTCTACACAGATGCTTCCCTTAGATCTCTGAAAGCAAACATTTTGGGTGGTGTCTGGAGCAGGAAGATGAGATTTGGTTTCCTGAATTAGGTTTGCATTTCCAGGTTACCTCAGTCGTCACTGTAGACAAAAACATAGGCACGTGCTCAACTTCTCACATGAGGAAAGTTAAACATATGCTTGCAGTGAGTCAGAGTCCACAATACAGAACAGCACTGGAGTAGTAATAGCATATCTATGGGGGAAGTGTGTATAATACCTCTGCTCAGATCCAGGATGACTGTTCTTATGTTGTAGAGTTTGAGTAGTTTTTGCATATGACACGTATGCTTTATACCCCAAAATACTGCTGAAACATTTGATTTTTGAATGTAAAGGAGGTGCGAATTAACAGAGCAGATGCAGTAGGGACATGCAGAAAGTGAGAGTCTGAATGGAGACAAGGAGGGAGAGAACAGTGACAGAAAGACAATGCTGGTTTATATTGTAAGATCTCCAACACTGCTAAGGACAGGGGGAGACCCCCCCGTCCTTCCTAAAAAGGGTTTTTGTTTAATCCCACAGCAATCAATCAACGAAGCCATACGGACATCAACCCTTCCCAGGCCGGCTGCAGCAGGAGGCAGTGGAGAAAACGGACGTGTGGTCAGCCACGATTTCCCCAAGTCCATGCAGACGATCCCATGCATGAGCCACAGCACTGGCATGTCCCTGGGAGCTACGGGATTATAATTGGCCTTTTGACCCATTGCCTGGGTGAGAGCAGGGGCAGCCCAACTCCACCCCCTCCAGAGCCAAAAACAAACCCAACACCAACAAGACAAACGATGATGACAGAAGGGACAAATTGGATGGATCATCTCGAGGAAATCAAATCTATTTCCCTTTTTATTTGCAAACAGATCCACCGGCAGGAGAACAGAAACAGGTCTGTACTGCAATAAGGAGAGTGTAATGGGATTTAACAGACTCATGAACCGTCCCTGATCAAAGAACCACTGGAACACTAATGAGGACTATATGCCATTTTGTTTTAACTTGGTTGTTAATAAGTCTTAGTGTGTGCAATATATATATTTTTTCTTACTAATTCCTGTGGTGTCAGGGTAACATCAGCCCTTTCCCCCTTCCCTGCTCACTCCTTCAATCTGGTTTAGTTTGGGATGCAAACCATAATGTCTGAGCTACTAACAGCAAAAAAGAAAATCCAATAAATGGCAAGTGGAACTCCCTGCAGGGCGTCAGCATTGACCCCTTTTGTTCATCGTGATTCTGCCTTCCGTTGTTCTGTTGTGAACTCGGGCTGGGGAGTTATTGCAACAAGGCAGACGGAGCTGCACACAGCTCTCCGTGCAACAGGAAAGACTTGGTGCAAGAAAGAGCCTGAACAAACACACGAGGCTGTTTCACAGAGGTAAAGTCACGAGTGAGTTTGGAAACCCCAGGTAACCTGAGGACAAAGTGATAATCCTTCCAGAGATGATGAGTGGCGGTTCAAGAGAAGAATCATGTGCCTGGAGTGGAGAGCGTCATGCGTGGCAGATAGAGCAGATGGTTGGTCTAAGATCATGGTTGGCTGCTGTTCATGGAAGAGAGAAAGTAAATGCCGCATTCCCCTCACGTGCAACTCTCCTGCCTAGGTTATTGGGGGCTAATAAGCAATTGTGAACCATTTCTTCATTGCTTAGCTTCTGTGTGTGCTCCCTTTTTGGTGGTCACATAAGGGAACCACCCTGAGCCGGGAATAGACCATCTCAAGACATCCAGTTCTAGATGGCTGCCTATTAACCAGTAAAACATGCTAGAAGTCATGGGGCTGCAATGGGAATATCCCTGCCTTTTTCTCTGAAATCCCTTTATGGCCATTTTAACTATTAAGAAGGACATTTTGTAGATAGTTGGCCAGAATGGCTTCCTGGAAGGACCTGCTGAAGCAAACCAAGGAGGAGACCCTAGAAGAGCTTCATTCAAGCATCCATGACAGTTGACAGCATCAGGGCTGGTCAAACTCAGCCTTCCCGTCAAGTTGTGGCCTGTCTGGGTACAAAACCAAAAGTAGCAGATTCCCACTCACGTATCCATGGAGAGGGGGAAGCATCCACAAGCCAGGAGAGCAGGTTGCTGACCCCAAACTCGATATTGCAGAAACCCACACTGCCAGGCGGGCAGCTGGGAGTCCAGCCACAGGCGTGGAGATCAGCGGGGCAAGGATGGTGATCCAGAACTGCACAAAAGGTTCATTCCGTGAAACACTGGCATGGACAGAAAAATGCTTCCCACCCTGGTGGGCTGGAGACACCTCCCCAGAAGTGAAGGATTCCCAGGGGAGCATCTGGAGATAGAGAAGATCTGTGGGGCAGGGACCAGCGAACCCACTTAGCTTTGTCCCATCTCACTGATGGCAAATGAATTTCAAAGCTTTTCATAGGACACAGCAAATATCTGTCCGGGGACTGAGCTGCTATTGGAGTGTTCTGAGTTGCTTTTCCTTTTTTTTTCCTCCTTTTTTCTTTTTTTTTTTTTTTCTTTCTTTATTTTTTCTGCAACGTAGCAAGACAGAAGCAGGAAAAGAAGGAAGGCAGGTGAGCAGAAGGTGCTGCAGGCAAATGACTGGCACAGGTCTATGAGAAGGATCTGTCCATGCAGCTGTCCATAAGTACAGCTGGAAGCTGCCCGAATACCAGTTTCCATCGGTGTACCAACGTGCAGAGCAATACGTTTACCGCCTTTAACACCAGCCTGGTCTGAAGTATCTGTTCCGCTTACCCACCTGTCACGCAACACCTTGGAGACCAGTAAGTCAGAGTCAAGGTCCTAAGCTTGGGTCCAGCATGTCTTGTGCCAATATGTTTTCCTCTCTCCACCACTGGAAACGGTTGTGATCTTCATCTCTCATCACTGAACATGAACTCTGTTATCAGCCACTCCGAACACCTCTTCAGGTCACTTTGTGTTGGTTATTATTATTTTTAATCCCCTTTTCTTAATTTTAGCTTCAGTTCTGTGTAAGTGCTAGCACAGTGGAGGCATCCCACAAGCTAGCTTGTTTCCATGCCCAAGAGCCCTCGGATGCATCTCCTGACCCAGCTCTTGCCACGTCCCGGACCTTGCCAGGGCAGTGCACCACCGGGTGCTGCGGCGGGGGCAGGCTGCCGAGACCCCTCGGTGCCCCGTCCTCCTCCAAAGACAGGACCACGTGGCAGCAGGTCGCGGGGAGCCCGATTGGGCAGTCAGATGGTCTCGTGAGAAGCAGCGCATCAGTGCTAGGACTGGCAGCCTGTGATGTGAAGATGTGAGATGCTGTTTTCAAAGGCTTTTGATCAGTGGAGGGGTTAAAAAAAAAAAAAAAAAAAAAAAAGATGAATAGGACAAAAGCGTGGGAAATGTTAACTTGTAATATGTATTTTTACTACACTTTTCTTAAAAATAGAGTAATGGTAAAACTCTTAAAGACATTGACATTTTTTCTCAACAGGAATCCATATTTAACAGTTTTGGCTTTCATTAAATTTTGCTCTTTGGTACCTGGATCTTTTATTTAACAGCTATATTTGTTTTAACCCTTTTGTTTTTTCTTTCTTTTTTTTTTTTATTTTGGCAGTGCTGCAAAGGATTTTGCTTTATCAAATGCAACGGTGTTTTTCTTTTCACATTCTCTTTTTTTCAAGCAACATTTTTATTGGTAATTATTATTTACACAAAAAATGAAACTATCAGCTGGAATTTTAGCACCAAGGATCCACGATCCATTTTTCATACCTGTCCATGCCGTTTTGTGCCAGTGCTGGATGTGTGGAAATGAAAATGATGTTATCCCTCAGGCAGTATTACCCAACCTGAATCAAACGAGACTTCCTTGATTATTGCTGTGTCTGAGTTGTGAACAGCAGCCGAATAAACTGCTTCAGGTTGAAATTGGGAATCTATCTAATATTTACCCAAAGGTCAGGAAACTAAGCATTCATTGGGTTCAAAGTTAATGATTTTGCTTCGTTTGGAGTTTTGTGGGGTTAATTTCTGAGAAGGGCTGTTAGAGGCTTTTAGCGGTTTTTTTACAGAAAGAAAAGACATGGTCAGCTCAGGGAGAATTCAGAACCAGCACTGGTCCAAAAATCCTCACCAGGATCAGCTTTCCTAGGAACTCCCATGCTGTTTCAGAGGCTTAGACACTTAAGCAGTTTCTCACTCAGTTTTCACAGCATTAACCTGCTAAATTCCTCATCCAAAAGTCTGTTCCAGGGGAAAGAGCGTAGGATTTAAAGGGCCTTGGACATCCGTGCAGATGCTGACAGATTCAAGGTCTCCAGCATTCAAAAGGGAATTTTTTACCCGCTGGTAAGTTTTAAAGATAGAGTCAGCAAGGGGTAGAATTAATACGTTTTGAAAGGGGCTGTGAACCCTCAGGTCTCAAAAGACAAGAGACTCCCGGTCAATGGGGCCTGAAGGAGAGGTTTCCCAGGGCAGGCTGTGCTGGTTCAGCCCAGTTCGGTCTCCCACAGTTGCTCAGCCACTCAGTACCGTGCTGTGGGCTTGGATCCTGTCGCAGATGCTCTTCTTGCTCAGTGGTTCACTCTTGGCTCCCAGTGAGGTTGCAGAAATACACAAGAAATATTCCTTTATATCTTGGCATAAACAAGACAAAATTCCCTCCAAATATTCCTTGTAAGAAAGTCTCCAGCAAGAATATAAAACCACCTTCAGCAATTGTTGAAGCAAAAAAACACTGAACCTTGAAGTGGAGGAGGTGAGAAACAGATGCATCCCCCAGTCCATCCCTTTGCTATGGGATGATACCCCTGGTGTCAGGACACAAAACTGGGGAGTCTCCAAAAAGATTTGGCTGGACTTGTTTGTCCATGTGCCCACTTGCCATCACATGCGAGGAGAACTTACTCATCTAAGCTCAGTGAAGGGACGGGGCAGGGGTGCACCAATGTTTGCTGTATCCCACTGGGTACCACTGACCTGTTCAGTTCCAGCAGCTCAGCCACATATCTCCATCACAATTTTTGGGAGACATGGGGAAGTTTGCACTGTGAGCACAGGCTTGTGCTCAGTTTTCAGTGACATGGTCAGTCACTCAGGTCTCACACATGGCTCTGAGTGCCTAGGAGAACATTTTTCTAACACGTCAGTCCACCATGGAGGCACATGTCAGAGCTTAGATGACCCATCAAAGTGGTGTGTTGTATCCATAGGACATTGTGGGTACTCTTCACTGCTATGGTATGAGACATAACAGCACAGACTGGGGCTCGGCTAGCAGAGGTTGCTCTGAAGCAGCACCTTGGAAACTGGAAGAGGTGGGTTCAGGTCCTTCTCACCAGCAAAGGTACCAGATTAACCCCAAATATCTTTTAGAGATTTGTGTGGTCTGTTCTCCGACAGCTTTTGTAGCTGTTGACTTCTCTTAAACACAGATTCCTCAGTTGCTTTCATGTTTCCTATGGGCACAAGTCAATTTGTCATCCACCAGTGCTGGTTTTGTGTCTTGGCAGCCCACTGCTGGCTGAAATGCCCATGCTTGCATCTCTGCTACCCACTTAATTAACTAAATAACAGAAATACAGGGATGTCACTGTGCCATGCACAGCTGCCACCAGCCTGCAGGAGGGCAGCGCTTCTGGGGCAAAATCCACATGCAGACCCCAGCTCAAAAGATGCAAGACAGTGCCAGACAGACCTGCTTGGGCTCCATATTGCTCCAGCTTCATTACGAAGATGACACCCTGCCCAGCTTCATTCTTACACAGAGCTGCTCTGTTCTTTTCCAGGCATTTGGTCCTGATGGTTTGAGAGTATGAGAGGGATAAATTTAGTGTGCCAAGACCTGGAAAAAGTTCCCCTAGGCATGGAAGAGTAGCTTGAGACTGATTTCTTCATCAAAATCCTGACCATTCCCACTCTGGGATTCTCCACTCAGCCCTGACCTGCAGCATCTCCTCCCAATTCCCTTCTGTCCATCCCCACCTCTCCTTCACCTGTACATCAATCCCACCCTCAGCACTACCAGCTACTCCTCTTCAGGACCTGGAATAGGCTCTGGGTATGTACGTGGTGGTTGTCTTATTGCAGAGAAGTCTATATCATCGTAAAGCTTTAGAAAGCAAATGAACTCACCTTCCTTTGGGATGAGGGCAGAGATGTGAACCCAGCTCCACACTGGGCAGAAGTGATCCTGTAACCCATCACACTATACTAAGGCAGCACTGAGCCTTTCTGCAAGTGGGGTGTTATACAGAGCCACAATCTTGCAAAGTGCTAAGTTATCTGGCTGTTCCCAGAGCACTTAGATTAATCTCCCTTTGGCTAGTGTGCACTTATCCCGAGGAGGCATCACTGTCTGGCTGCCAGGAGGTACACCTGGCTCGGGGATGGGGAGAGGCAGGGTGCTGGGCGTCATCTCCACCGAGCTGGTGCCTGAGTGAACTCACCTGCTGAATGTGTGCAAGGGGAGAGCTGCCTCTAGAGCAATGAAGCACAGTAATCCTCACTCACAGAAGGGATACTGAGAAATGTAATTAGCCAATGTTTGCAAATCCCTTTCTCATGCACTAATTATATAGTACACACACACACACACATACATGCATACACAGGTATTAAGAGAGCCTTTGAGGGTCCAAATTAGCTGTCAAGGCACCTTTTCATTCCTAAGGATCAATACAGTATAATGTAACAGCCACAAAGTGCGTTCATTACTCTGCAAGGCTGGTTTAACATGCTCTCTGGATCCCTTTGGCAGTAATTCCTCCTCTGTTCGAGCTGGCATCAAAATTAATGACATGTCGTGTTCTATAAGTCCTGACTTTTTAGATGAAAGGTACATGGTGTTGTTTGCATCAGTATTACAGTGTAATAAATCAATGCTTCCCCACTGGAAGGATTTCAGACGATTTCACAACTTGCTCTCAGGAACTCAAAAGACAACATGTCTACCAGGCCATGGGCCAATAAAAAAAGAATATTAATCATACAAACCAGGAAAAGGAGGAGAAAAAACCCCAAACATTTCATTGCAGTGTTGTTACCTGGTTCATGTAGGATGCTGGAGCCAGGAGAGCAATGCCAGTCTCATCGGGCCCCATCACACTAGGTGATGCACAGTTCAAGGGAGCACACTCCCTGCACCAAGGAGGTTACAGGCAGAGGCTGGGAGGGGGAACACAGCCTGATTGCACTTGACCAGATAGGAGCAGAGACAAAAGTAGAGTTTGCCTTCTGATTGCTGGACCCTAGAACAAACTGCTCCCAATTTTCAGAACAGAAGCTGGAAAGGGGAAGAGGAGCAAAGACTGAGCATGCCAGGCCAGAGCACCCAGCAAGTCCCCAAAAGGTGCCCACAGAGTTATTGTCCCAGCTCCTGTGGTAGCTGCTGCCCAGAGTGCAATTCACCTACTTAACATCTTTATCAAGTAAAACTTAAATTCCCCTGCTCCCAGGAGCACATGTGCAAAGCAGGAAGAGGCTGAACTTGAAAGGGGAACCGTTTTGTTGCTTCAGATTAGCTCAAACTGTGTGACAAGCTTTCCTAACTTCAAAACCAATGTTGTTAACCTTGAAATCTGCATTATTAATATTCCAACATGAGTCCCATCAGGAGCTGCCAAAAGAGCTCTCCTGGACTTGTGACAGCTCGTCCTGTTTGATTCTAATCATATATGAATGCATGAGTTAAGAAGACATCATTAAAAGTACATTAAGTTTAATTATGCTAGCAGCCGCAGACAGTGGGAGCATCAGCTTAATGCAGAATGCATAATTAGATCAGACCTAACCCATTAGATTCATATTTGTTAAAGAAAATGCTCCCCGTCTATAAGTGTCACTACAAAGTGATCCATAGGGTTCGGAGAAACAGCACCGTTATCTGGGGACTACCATCCTCCCACCCCCCTCCCCGCCCATCACCCCCGTGCACGCTGCTGAGCCCTCACTCAGCTCATTGCACATCCAGTTTTACAAAAGCACACGAAAAACAGAGCAAGGAGATTCTCTGCCCTGGCAGCCAAGCCCTGGGGAGGTGCTGTAGTGGACCCAGATGCCCTTTGCAAGGACCTGGCACTGCCGGAGCAGACTGTAGTCCTCACAGCCCCGGGCGGGTGGCCTCACAACCCAGTTAGACCAGTGCAGATGTGCCTGGGGATGGAAACGGGTGGTTCCAGTGTGGCTGATGCCCTTTCACAGACTCCAGCCGCTGTTGGCTGCAGAGTGGGTTAGGACAGCTTTCCAAACTAGATGGAGTAAGGCAAAAATAAACCAAAATAATTAAAGCAAAAGCATTTCATCTCCTTCTAGGGCTGGTCCAGCTCTCTCCACTAACACCAGGAGGGCAGTGGCTGGGGCCCACGGCTGCAGCAGCAGGAAAGGTGGCATGTCCCTTTTCCCATCAGCACAATGTGACAAACAACCCACTGCATTGCTCTGCAAAGCCACTACATTCGAGGGAAACGACCATCACCGGTGGGCTTAAGCTAAGCCTCGAGATGAGCAGCCATGGGTTGCCACCCCCATCTTCACCCCACAGCAGGGTGGCAGGGATAACTGGTACCAGCAACCCTTCACACCCCCAAGCAACACGACTGCAGTAGGGACAACATCTCCGATGCCTGAGCCTCCAGGTAACCATGTTGCTGTGGCTTGGTGCTTCTTGGCTGGGATACATGGGATCGTGTAGCCATGTGCTTGTCCCATGGAGCAATTCCAGCATATCTCCCAGCTCAGCCCCCGTGGCAGTGGTCCCTGCCTCGGCAGGGCATTTCCAGCTCCTGGGGCCAGTCCCAGAAGCGATGCACCTCACTGGCACGCTGCCAAACCACAGCGCCCATGGGTCTGCATGCTCACTGCCATCCTCCTTGCTGCAGAGAAGGGTGAAGTTACTGCGAGCCTTTACCTGCTGCAGGCTATGCACACCCATCGTCCCATAGACTAACTCAGCTCCGCTCTGGACTTGGAGAGGTTCTGTGCAAAGCTGAGGTCTCATTCCTGCTTGGGGATGGTTTCAGCTGATGTCTCTTCCAGCCTAGAGACAGAGCGGGCTGGAAAGGGGAAGAGGTCAAGGCCACCATACAACACATGCCTGGCAGCTGTGAGGGAGCACAGGAGCAACTGAGGTTCAGGAGGGAACCTGAGGACCCCATGCTCACTGGCACTCATCACCGGCAGGAGACGCTTACGCTTAACAGCCCAGCCGAGCCCTCTAACACCTGCCTAAGTGCTGAAAATTATTGCCGCCTCTCCTCTGTGGAGCTGGGTAAGGGCTCTGATTAGGAAGCCACAGCACAGAGGCACAGCCCCACGGGCAGGGCAGGCGGGCAGGGTTCAAACCTTTCTGATGGTACCTGTTGCAGCCAAGGGCTGGTTCCAAATGGACCACAATTACTGGTTAGGCAATAGTTGAGATTTCCTGGAAGTTTTCTGAATAAAGCTTCTGCTAACTTGGGTTTGGGGAGGGCTTTCTGGTTTGGTTTGGTCTGGTTTCTTTCTTTTTTTTTGAGAGAGAGAGGATCCCTACCAGTTAGCCCATTTTATCCATATTTCATTTTCATCCTTGCCACTTTCATCCCATCTCCGCCCCAGTCATGCAGGCAAGGGTGACACAGACTGGTTAGCCTGTGCCATGGGGTCCAGGACTGGACGAGCTGGGGGTCAGCAGCCCAGGGGGCTCCTTCTGCCCCCCATTTTGCTATGCTGTGGGACACCAGCGCCATCCTGCCCACAGGGTCTCGCAAAGGGAGTTGGAGGAACCCATGGCTGGCTGCTGGCCACAGAGGTCGTTTCCATGTTCTCTGTTTTTCAGGGTTTTTAACTGACAATGGTCATCAACATTTCTAATTTCAATCTAATAAACATAGGGAAAGACCGGCTAAAGGCTGTTGTGATTTTCTTTCCCATTTGTGTGCTGAAGCGTATGTTTGCCAATAGCCATCAGAAGCCGGAGTCCTGATTCAGCTGAGAAGCAGGAAGAGGCATGGCAAAGACATGGGAAAACTTTCTTCCTCTAAGCTGTTGATTTATAGTGAATTGTAGGTACTCTTAGCTGCTGATGTACTTTTTGGCTGGGGGATGTTTGGGGAGCTATTTGGAAACAATCTAACCTCCCAGGGCCTTTTAGAGAACTCATTGATCTTTCTAAATGGGCAGCAACTGATGTGTTCAAAGCGTGCACCCTGTGCATAAGTGTTTGCACACGTGTGCATCTGTGTGTCATTGAAAAATAAAGCAGCAACCCCTCAAAAAATCAAAGATGAGCACAAAGAGCAGCTCTTTGGAAGAAAGAAATGTGAGGACCTTTATATCGTCACTATCAATTCCCTGAATGTGATAATCCATATGGCAAGATGAAAGGGCAATCCACGATGCTCTTAATTGTTCTTTCCAAAGAAAAACAACTAAACTATTACATTCATTGAGCAATCAAAGGTAAATCTAAGTTAACCCCTCTGTGGCCAGTTTGCCCCAGCTGGCCACTGACATTCCTGATGGGGGACAGGTTATAGCTGCAACCCTGGCAGCCACAAGCCATATATTCCCACGGACTCATAAGCAAATTTTAGGTTCTAACAACCCTGTCTGTGACCCCACCAGACATCTGGCAGAATCCAGCAAATGTCAGATATCTCTATCTACGCTGCAATATTTGACAGGATCCTGACACAGTGACTTGACTGCAGGGTGATCAGCTCTCAGGTTTCCTTTGAAGAAGCGTTTTCACTCTGGTGTAAAAGAAATCTTCCCACCCTTCACAGACTATATGTCATCGTTTTAGTATGTTTGCTGATTATCCAAAGAGCACTAAGAGAGCCTGAACACTGCTGCAGTGACTGCCTGATCTTCTTTCGCACTAATAGGCACAGAAAGGGCTGCAAAGTCCCTTTCTGAAAATTTGGAGGCACAGAAATATTCCCACAGGATCAATGCTACACAAGAAGCCCAGGCAAAGGGACAAGGGACAGGTCACTGCCCAGTCTCCCGGCCTTCAGAGGGGTCTCCTCTTCTACAGTCAGCAGGTCACCCCACTGAGACCAGCCTGACCACTTCCATGGAGCCCAGTACTCAATATTTCCAGAAACACAGGGGCATGCCCACGCTGCAAACCCTCATCCTTTTTTAAAAGGATTTTGTGATGCCATGAGTTTGTGCCAGGTCAGAGAGGAAGGGAATAGCCTGTGGTTTGATGCAGTAAGGCAAGCAAAACTCCACTTCAGCCTCCCTTCCTTCCTGTTATGTTTCCTGAAGGTACCAAAGTGTTAATTTAGAAAGATATTTTCAGGCTTAAGAGAAGCAAAGCCCAGATGTGTAGCTTTGCACTAAATGATCTGAGTCCAGCCTGCTAGGTCCTATAATTAGTTAGGACTTCACAACAGCAGCACTACCTCCTTCCATGGAGATGGCTTTCCAGGGCAGGGTTTTCATCCCTGGTGTTCCCAGCATCGCCTGATGCCACAGAGTACCACACGTGCTACACAGTGAGGTGTAAAGGTCTGTGCCTGGATGCTGGTGAAGAAAGGGTTAATGCCACACCCAGCTATTAGCTGCAAAGCTGGGCCAGACTGGGAGGGAACTGGGAGATTGCCAGGAGCTATAAAGGTGTGCTGGGAGGGCAGGGAGGGCTGTGCTGGGAGAGCTGGGCTAGGGCAGGAGCAAGAGGCATGGCTAGGATTTGAGGAGGGATGAGGCAGGCAGTTTGCTGCCCTAATGCAGGGAGCCTTCTGCCGTCAGCCACTGCCCCCTCTCTTGGACCTGTGGAGGAGATGGGAGAAAAGGCACTTTCTTGCTTTTAATACCACAGGTAGGAGGGGAAATTCTGTCCGTGCTGCCTCCTGTCTGAGCTGGTCTCCAAGCAGATGTGCAGGAAAGCAAGCTCCCTGATCCTGGGATGTGGCTGATTCCTTTGAAGCTCTTCAGCTGCTGGCAGTCAAGAGGCTGCTGCTCAGTAAGAATGGGAGGGGGCTAAAAAGGGGTCAAGAGAGCCTCAAAGCTGCTGAATCGTGTGCCTGTGGCTTCACAGGAGACTGGTGCAAAGTGATGGGGGGTGACATTAATGTTAAAGGGGATCAGGGCACAGCAAGGGAGAATTTCTCTACACTGAGCAAAGGCAAAGCTCCAAAATGCATGCCCTCAGGTGATCTAACCCAACTACTCTGCAGGCCAGGAAATACTTCTTGGCAACTATAGTGCATCAGGTAGTGCTATAGGCCAGGAAGAGCAAATACAATCTCCAGGCCAGGGAGGAATAACCAAACTCATGCGAACAGCCCTGGATGCTTTCCCAAAGATGGAGCATGACAGACTGTTGTGATTTGCTTTGTTTGTCTGTTTTTCTCCTGAAGATGCTTGTCTTTCTAAGTGAGGGAGGTGTGGTAGGTTTAATGTAAATGAGCTTCACAAAAACATTTGATTTTGTGGGGGAGCTCATTAGCTAAAATGATGACTGTAAAAGAAGAGTTGTCAAAGTGAGACTTCTAAGGAGAAGGTAATGAGTTGTACTGCAAACCATAACTGGGTAGAAGGAAAGGTACATATATAGTTTCGCTGAAGGTTTTATCTTTCAACTAATGTTAATTCGCATGAACTGAAAAACTTCAGATTTGTGGGATAAAAAGACAGGATGAAAAGCAGTGGCTCAACATCATGATCGAGGTGCTGACTGCAAGGCTATCTACTGTTGGAAAAAGCAGAGGAAGATCTGGGTATGCCTGCTGGTTACTGCATGGATGTTTGCCACCAGTGGGACAGCATGCTACAGTCACAAAAAAAAAAAAAAGCAAGGAAAAAAAAAGACAAACAGATTAAAAGGTCACAGCAAGAGAATTCCAGCTGGGAGAACACTTTGGTGACACCAGAAATGTTATGCTTAATCCTGGCCAGCCACCATTGAGAAAGCTGACCTAAAACTAGAATGACTGGGAATTCAGTGGTGCAGGAAATCCTTTCCAGCCTCATTTATGTTCCTGTCTGCCACCAGTATGGGGACACTGTTATCTAAAGGGCCTCTATCTATGAAATGTCTTCTCTGTGGTGTCCCAGGGGGTTGTAATCCTGCTTGTGAAGTTACTGGGCCATGAACTTGCCAAGAGCAAGGGGACATCCCCTCCCTGGGCTAGCTAGCCCCGAACTGTCTCCAAAAAGTTTTTTAACCTGCCTGAGAAATGTGTCCTGAAATTCAAGCAAGGAGGAAAGCAAGATGGAGAAGAGGCCAAGGACACAGCAAGCTGGTAGACAGGAGAAACTGAGAGGGGAGGATTATAAAGCAGATGCTGGTGCATAGCGAGTATGTTGTAATGAGCTGTGACGGAGCTTGTCCCCAGCCAGCCGGTGTACAAGGTGCAGCAAGGCTGCGAGCACAGCGCCGAGGGAGCGGAAAGCGCGGGGCGCTCCGTAGGTGTTACTTTTCTGATTTAATAAGCTTCAGCTGCTCCCTGTGAACGTGCCGGCTCCCTTCGGAGGTGCCAGCTATGTAACTGGGGCATCGCTCCGGCCCCCGTTGTCAGCATCTCTTGAAGGTGAGAGAAAATTCGTGTGAGCACCAGGTTTGCTGGCTTTGAGAGGCGCTGGGCTGAGAACAGCCCGCCTCGGAAATACTACCGAGCTGACACGTGGGGCTCCTCCTACGCTTGGCAGGGAGGCAGAGAGGGAAGGCTTAAAAGCATAATTTGTACAGGAATAAAAAAGCAGCGTTTTTGTGCCAGTTGGCTTGGAGGCAGTGAGGTGCAGCAGGGAAAACACGGTTTTGTTTGGTGGGTTTGTCATCTGTCCGGTAGGGACTGGCTCATAGTTACTGCTTTTTGCCACTTCTAGGTAGATTGCATGTGAAAGAGTGGGTTGTTTCCTACGGTGCCCTGATACGTAAATTGTGGAGCAGTAGGTTTTCAGGGAGGTGGTTCTGAAGAGCTGCAGGATGCCAGCAGTGAGGCTGGGGATGACCCCGTGGAGCGAGGCAGTGTCTCCTGGTTGCTCGGATCCAGCTTACCTGAGTCCAGGTGCTGCACATCCCAAATGCACCCTTTGTCATGGCCACAAAGCCCCGAGCAGTCTTTTGCCACCAGCAATGAAGGAGAAGAGATGCCCAAAATGCAAGTTACCCTGGAATTATCTGGAGACCTGAGCATTCCTCCATGGCTCAGGTCAGTGCTTGGACAACTTCTGAGGTTTTACCTTTTCCACCCACTTTAGCAGAGAAAACATCCCGAGGTTTTTCCCTGACACTATAAGAATGCGGAGACTTGTCACCCTGGGTGATGGAAGGGGGCAAGCCCAGCTCACGAGGGACCTGGTGGTGCAGAAGCCACAGTGGTTCCCTCGGCAATCAACACCTGCTGGGCAGCAGAAGGGCCAAAAATATTTGGGCCTTAAAAGCCACGGAAGATCTGTCTTATCATGGGGTTTTTCTTTCACTAGCTGATGGCTTTGCCCTCCTCCCCTCTGCTCCTTGTCATGTGTAAACATATATCAAGGAAAAATGAATTCCCAAGGTCCCAGATCCCGCCATGTATCCATAAACAGTTGTTCTGGTAAGCACTGCAAAGGGCAGGGGATCCAGATGGCTGGTGAATATTGCACTAATTCTGTTTTCACATGCAGCAAGAGCGCTCCCAAAGGAACAGAGGAGGAGGAAGATCTCATCGTGTCTCACCGCTTGTTTAGAAACCAACTTTGGACCCCATCAGTGCCAAAGTCCCAGGACACATCCCCTCACTCTAATTTACAGCTACAGCCATGGAGAGCTTTCTCTTGCAAGCTAAACATGGGCTAAAAGCAGCTGAGAGAGGAACTTCAGAAGAGACGACAGGAAGGTGAGCTTCTCCAGCTCGCGCAGCCCAGCCGCAGTGCCGCGGACGCTGCCTGCTGCCGCCTTGCATGGCGAGGGCCAAATGATGGGGATAATTGCTCTCCCAGCAATTCACTGACTATGTACATTTAGGTTTCAATTAATTTGCTGGCTCTAAATGAACTACCTCCTATTGCTTTCAGCAATCAAGCCTTGTTAATTGAAAATAGCGTTTATCTTATCTCTAGGAGAAGGCTGGACAAAAGTAGGGCAACAAAATCCAGTATGAAGGTAGCACCAAGTGAAAGGAGAGGGAAAATGAAGCTAAGGGAGGAGAGCAGCCAAGGGAAAAAGTTCAGGCTTTTTTTCTTTTTTTTCCTCAGTGGCTTCAGTGCTTTCAGGCTCTCCTGATTTGGAAGGGTTTGGTTTTTTTTTCACCTGGACTTGTGTGATCCCACTTCCAGCTGGGTGTGCACTGTCAGTGGGGTTATGTGTGCTTGGGGGAGCACCTGCTGGTGTTGCAAGGGCTTGTGAACAAGGGCTTTATCCCCACTGCTCCCTCCAATGTCTCAGTGCTGGCAGGAGCCACTGGAGCACAGGATGAGTAGCTTGCGCCTGTGTAAAACAGAGCACAAGCAGTTGCATTCAATGCATTTCCTCGGGTGCTGAGTGAACCCCCAGTAGTTGTTCATCCCAGCTTTCTTTTCACAGAGGTAGCCATGCTCCTGGAGAAACAGAGGCTGGAAAACCAAACAGCCCCAGAAGTTCACCTCCTACTCCATTTCCCAAGGAAAGTCCTTTAAAAAGATTGCCAGCCATGCTGTGTTGTTTGAAGAATGATCCCAGTTCATTACCTTTAAACTGAGTTGCAAAGTAAGTCCTTAAGATGTGAGATCTAGCACAGGTTTGGGTTTCATTTTTTCTCTTTCTTGGTCTGATTACTTAAACCCCCTTTGTGAGTTTCCCACCAACTGAACCTAATGTTATCTTGTACACACAGTCGTCATCTCATTAAAGGGAAATCAGAGAAATTGACTTTAATAAATTTTAACACCCTGTGTGAAAAATCTGACAATTAAAGCTTCCTGCCCCAGACCTTTGAAAGCGACATGTGGCAAATCCCCTTCAGTCTTTAAAGTGCGGCTCATCCTTTGATGGTGGCATGTGGTGGTAGCAAAGGAGGCAGGGGGAGGAAAGAAATAGGAGCATCAAGATTTAGAGACTGAAAGACAAAAGATGACCCTCCGTTTTTCATCCTCTTTCCAGAAACTGAGGAGAGAAGGAGCATCATTAGAAGGAGATTGATAAACCCAGCTCGCTCTGGAGGGAAGGGTTGGGGGAGGGAGGCAGGATGGAGGTAGGTCCAACCAGGCAGCACCAACCATACATCATTACACAGAGGGGCTCAGAGATCAGTATTTACCCTCCAAATACAGCTCTGTGATGATTTTTGTTGTTGATGCTGATTTCAAAAGTTCTGGAGAACTGCAAGCAGGTGGATACCAAGCAAGGCCATGGACCAGGTTGGCTGGTCCTCTGTAAACCTTCTGGGAAAGCATCCTAGAGATAAATTCATCATCAGGATAAATTCATCCTGGTCACCACTCATCAATGACAACCACTCCTAGTATTGTCTTTCTGGATAAATGCTTTGGGATTTTTTTTATGGATAGGGAGAAACAGGTTGATTTTATCCCTGCTGAAGCTAGGGCAGTGGGAAGGAGTTGTACTAACCAGGTGTTCAACTTTCCTGTAATCAGATGGGAACCTCTCAAGGTATCTTGGTCCTCCTACTACCTTCTGAAACCTTGAGCAGGTTGTCTGAGCTCTCAGTCACCTGCTATTTGTGATCAGTGCAACAGAGATGATGATCTTCATTTCCATTCCCTCATCTCAGAAGTGCATAAAGGAGCACAAACCTCTTGGAAGAAAGGCACAAAGTATCTGTATTGTTTTTATGATTTAGACTCTCATATCTCTTAATCAGGGACTAAAATCTTTCTCTTTTCTTTTCATTTCACTTCTTTTTTTATCTGGTCCTTCCAGATGGCAAGAGATGGTGAATGAAGGAGATCTTACAAGAAAAATCACTGATTTTGTGCACAGACAGGTGAAATACAAGCTGTGAGGAACCGATGATGGACTGGAACTCATTAGTGTGAAAATCCTCAGGTGCCTCACAAGGTTTCTCCTCTGAATCTGCCGAAGTGATAACACCACTGGAGGTGGCTTTTCCAGAAAAGGAATATCCAACCAGGGACTATCGGTTTGATTGGATTGCAATGAAGCTTCACATCACGCCTGAAACACAATCTGTGGAGCCAACGAAAGTTTGTTAGAAGGCAAGAACGGGACAGGAGACTGTGGTGCAGCTTGGCTTTTGCCTAGTATGAAAGCCAGGGGAGGTGAGTTGCAACCAGAAACCAGACAGTACAGTAGGTGGAAGGACACGAGGAACTTGCTGTGGGCAGGCTGAGGAACCCAAAATGTTGCAGAGCAATTGGGAAAAAAAAAGAGCTTAAAGTAGGTGCTGGGTAGGTAACTGGGAGAGCATTGCCTCTTCCCCTCCAGAGGGAAGGAAAGCTGGTCAGCCTCCACCGACACTGCTTGGCAGCCATGTGAAGAGGCATTTCTGCCTCTGCTTGCCTCCATGGAGCACAGAAATGCTACAGGAAGACTTTTGCCTTGGGGGCTGTTGATCCAGCCTTCTTGGAGTACCCAGACTTCTCCTCCTGTCTTTATGTATTTCCTGTGACCATTTCTTCTATCCCTGTCTTTCTTATTACATGTTTCCCTGCCTGGAGACCTGATGTAGGGATGATGTAGCAGATGATGTAGTCACTGGGGCAGGCTGTGCTTCTATGTCAAAAGAGATCTCCTGGCTGGTCCCTGGAGTGATGGGCACACAGCCAGCAGGCAGCTCACCCGCTCTCCCCATGGTGTTCCCTGCCAGACCTCTAGTTCTCTCCTTGCCACCTAGTGTCCACTCGTGTTTAGGATTCCGGTTTATCCCTAAGATTCAAGCAATATTTGTGCCTCTTGGTGTTTAGGGCAGATATTCCTTTTATTCAGTTGCCTTTGTTGATGCTGAGGTCAAAGAGGACAGGCTATTTTTGCTGACACCAGCCCTGCTCCATGCGCTTGCAGAGGCAAAGCGCTGTGCATGTGTGTTTGTGAAGTGGATGAGAGGGCACATTTCTCCAGTGGGACCTTTGAGCCCTTGCAAAAATAGAGGAGAACACGGCTGCCCTGCAGCCCAGACTCACCCAAAGCTTGTGCAAACCAGTCAGCCACCATGTCTCAACCACCACCTCTGCACTGGGGACAAAGCCCAGGAGAAGAGCCCACACAGGGCAGCACAGTGCACTCTCCATCTAACCCCAGCCCCTTGCAGCCCATTTGTGACCCCCATTCCCAGCGCTCCCCAGCAAATGCTGCCCTGTGGCAGCAGCTCACCCAAGGAGGACGAAGCCAGGAGGGTCCCTGCCTGCTTGGTGGCTGTCGCTGGGTGGCCTGGGCCTTTCCTATGCCAAAAAAGACCAGTTTAGGGGAGAGCTTTTGTCCTGGCTTTGTGATTTCAGCAGTTATTTGTCAATCCGTGTTAGCAGACAGGAGAGGATGCTCAGCACCGGCAGCACAATGTCCTGTGCTGTCATTGCCTTTGGCGTCAGACCCAGATGAGTGGTCCAAGCACCTCGGGTCTCCTGTCCTCCCTCTCTTGGCACAAGCCTTTCCTTATCAGGGAAAAAGAGTCTGTGGGTCTTTTATCACAACGACAGGCCCTGCTCTGGCCCCCAGGACTCCAGTTCTTCTGTGACTACCGCAGTGTTTGATTTCCAAGGCAATTTAGTTATGGGCGAAAAGCAATCTCGGCACCCCTGGCCGCTGCCTGCTGCCACCCACCTGCAGCACCCCAGCCGCTCTGCTAATCAGGGGCTGGGGGCAAACACGGCTGGGAGCCCCAGGCAGGCACACCGGCCAGGGGCTGCGGGAAGCCGAGGTGTTTGATGTTTGCCTTATTTATTTATTTAGCAGCCAGTGTCTCTGCAAGAGTCCCTTTCTGCAGAGGAGCGATAAGCTGCTCTTGGCTCCTGCTTGCCCACCCCTGCTGGCTCCATTTCTGCCAGGCGCCATCTCGTTAGCATGCACCGAAAAGCCCCTGCTTACATCCCTGCCAGGCTGCCCTCCCTGCCCTGCCTCCGAAACTGCCGGCGTGCCATGGAAACAGCCAGCCGGGCTGCCAGGCTCAGCAGCGTATGCAAGGGAGAAGGGAGAGGGACAAGGGATGGCTCCAGAGATGCCCCAGGAAACCACAAGACAGAGATGCAGCTCCAGAACTAGATCCCCACTGCCCTTCTCACAGCTGGGCTGGGTATGGTGTGGTATACAAGGCAATTTAAATATGTGTAATGGAGTCAATCTTCTTGCGCAGTGTTGATTTGCAGCTAAAGGTCAATAATACATGTCTGAGGCTGCACTGGAGTGACTGAGGGCTGAGCCCAACAAGCCCCGTGCTTGGACTCCTTCTCCCACATCACAGGTGGGAGCAAATCTCTTGGCATGGACTCTGTGCAGGCGCTTGTACCTCTCCATGTTGGTGCAGCTCGTCCCCAGGTGTGCCCAGCTCTTGTCCTGCTATGCAGTCCTGCCCACTGCTGCTCACAGTGCCCCTGGTCCCCACACTGCTCCACTCCACGCTAAAACCCTATCACTCTGCTGGGGTTTGGGTAGTGGTCCTGTCAGGGCAGAGCTCTGCCAGGTGATGCTCCCGCATCCCACACATCCAGTTGCTCCAAGCTGCGATGCCCCCAGCCATCCCACTCCTCCTCCCAGCCCACCGCGGCTGAGCAGCCAGGAAGGAGAGACATGCTGCTGGGGAAGATCAGATCATTTCTAAAAGGGGTTGGTAAGTGCTTCCCACTACAGCAGCAGGCTCAGTGCTCCACAAGCTGAGGAGAAGGAGAAAGCTGTTTATCCAGCGGTACCTAGCAGGGCAGGAGGATGCTATTTCCCAGGCAACAGTTTTGGTTTTCTCACCAAATACAAGCCAGGCAAGTTACGGCAGAGCCTTTCCCATGGGTCAGGCCAACACCGAGAGGACATTTGTTAACATGCACGGGCTAGTTGCTTGCAAGTGCTGAGCGTGGGGACGCTGGAGGTACAAAAACATCACTCCAGCCGCTGAATTAACAGACACCCTCTCATGTAATCAGGAGCTCGTGGCTGCGTGCACAAGCCCTGTGCTGGCAGCAGCTGGGCTCCCATCCCAGCTTGGCCGTGGATCTGCTGGTCAATGCTGGGCAAATGGTCCCACTTTCACACAGCCTGGGAGCAGTGCGTTGGAAAGGGCTGGAGAGGACACAGCTCCTCCTCAGAGAGCTATAATTAATATTTGGAAGCTGCTAGCTGCTCTGGCAATGCCAAGCTATCCACATTGTGCCTGTGCCATTCACATCTCTCTCCTGCTTTGTGGGGGGATATTTATTATTATCTTTATTAATTACATACTGCAGTGGACTTAAAATAGGGAGGAGGGGGAAGGAATGACCAGTGCTTTCCCACCATAGAAAAGCAAAGCATTACATTTTGTACTTGTTGAAAGTAAAAAAATCTTTCATTTCACAAAGTGTGAGATGCATTACTAATTGCACAATTATTTTGTTCCATGGCACTTGCAAAACAGAACTTGGAGTGCTTTCAGCAAATTCTGGTGTTGAGGAAATAATGACTTGGTTTTTTAAAAAAAGTACTAAATTAAGTGCTCTTCTTTTATAAGAAATATTTCTTGGGCTTCTAGGATATTTCTTCTCTAACCCTTCTTAAGATAGAAGAAGCAAAGCTTTGCTGCATTAGTAATATGCTGGAGTCAGCGTGGACCCTGAGAAAAGGAAGGGGATGAGCAGGGACTGCTCCCTGCCCACCTCCCACCCCAACCCCATGTGGCATTTGAGCCCCTTTCTGGCAGGGGGTTGGGCTGCAGCAAGTCATTTGCGTCCTCTTGAAGGATGGTCCCCTGAAGGCCAGCTGACACCTTACATGCAAAATTCATCCCGTGCCCTACACAGGTGCCAACACACATCACAAATGCATAGAGCTGGAGCAGCTCCTGCTCCCGGAGGACAGAGTGGGTGATAGAAGTGCTCCAGCAGTGCGGTACAAAGCTTGAGCAGTGGGAAGGAGAGGGGCAATGTGTGTTTGCACTCAGTGAGAGGGGCAGTGGTGGAGCTGGAACACAGCAGATGAGTTCCTTTCACAAGGTGTGCACAGACTGCAATATGCCAACACTCCCAGGGAGGTGGATTTTGCAGGTCTTTAAATTTGGAGATGCCAAAAGTTCTTCTGAGGCAAGAGATGGGATAACCCCACCTCTGCAGTGCTGGGCTGCCATGTGTCCTTCCACGGCTGCTCTGTGCAAGCCCACCCTGCTTCCTTCTCCCACCACAACCTGGCCAGCCAAACCCAATTTAATACAACTATAAAATTAATGACATTGAAAATAGCTCTATGGACTTTTTTCTGTGTGCTTCTCCCTCGCCACTCTCCCACCAGTACCACCACACATAAAAATCCAATTACTGGGCCAGACTCCAGTCTCTCTTCCAGCTCTGCCCTCGGCTGAGGGTGTGCCTGGCAGCACACGAGAGCAGCATGGACAAGCAAGAGCAATCTTGCTCAGCTCAGCACGTAAGCACAGATGTTTGGAACACTAACCTCTTCAAGACCAGAAGAAAAATAAGTCTGTTTCTGTGAGATTGATCTGCTGGCACCAACAGAGCGATCAGCTGGACTTCTAGGAGTGCAGCAACAAACAGCAAATTAGAAGGTGTCAGCCCGCTGAGATTTCAGACAAATTAGAAAACGAAATGGCAATGTCACTATGCTGTGCCTTTCAGCAGCTGCTGGCTAGGCTAAGCCAGCTCCTTGCTTTCCTGCAGGCCAGCCCCTGACTCCGCTGCAGTGGCTGGTGCCTGTGTGCTAAGGCAAGGGAGCTGGTGGCCGGGTGGGTGCTGCCGTCAGAGCACCCCATGGGGATGCTGCACCCACTCCCTGCAGCACCGGGCTTCAGCAGCCACCGGGCACCTTCAAGCTGAGCTGTTCCTCCTACCAGCCAAAACTTCACCTTCCTGTCAATTACCTGTATTCTTAAAGAAAGCTCGAAGCTCTTTCTGCTTGTCTTAGAAAGCTTTGAAATATAGCTACCCAAAATCCAAAATGCCAGTGCCCTGTGTGTGGCAGAAGTGCTGGGCAGGCTCTGCGAGGCGCTTTGGCCAGCGTGAGCACAGGCGGTGAATCACCTTTCTGCTACAGCC
The DNA here is from genome assembly GCA_035590275.1 of Ibycter americanus. NCBI lineage: Eukaryota > Metazoa > Chordata > Aves > Falconiformes > Falconidae > Ibycter > Ibycter americanus. The sequence goes on along the minus strand of JAVJGI010000064.1, from coordinate 57,807,797 downwards.
CGCCTTGGACATGAAATTTCTGCATCCGCTATGCAGCATCCCTGAGCATCACCCCTGCTAACTTGTGCAGCCCAAAGGTAGATCTGGATTTTCCTTAGTGCTCCGCAATTCCACCTAATTGTGATGCTTTAAAATCTCCCTCCTCTTCTGACAGTAAGATATTCCTCGCTGTGCAGCTGAAGAAGAAAGTGAAGTCGTGTTCAGAAACAACCATTCCCATGGGAGGTCAGTGGGTCAAACAACTTGATTTGCCTTCACAGACTGTGCCAGTCTGATGACAGATGTTTCCACCAACGCACAGTATTAGGTGCGTAATGTTAGGTGCACTAAGGAGGAGCTGAGCACCCCACAGAAACTCTGTCTTCATCCCCAGATGCTGACCTATCATATACTTCAAACTCTGATCCCAAGGGAATGATGCTCCCAATGCTTTCATCCACCAAAACCAATATTGCTCCAAATGAGATGGATAATTAAACACCTCTGCTGATCCTGAAATCCCTTTGAATAAAAAATGCCAAATTACAACATAGCATAGAAACACATCACCAAGGAGTACAGGTTGACAGCCAAATTCCGTTCAGGTAAAAGCACTTACGCGTGTGGTTTCATCTTTTTCTGAAGTCACAGAATTTTTAAGACAGTTTTGCCCTTGGTTCTAAGGAGACAAAACTTCACCTGACATCTTTGAATTTAGATTAATGAAGTCTACTTTCATTCCTTCTCCCATTCCTGTTGAATAAAGGCAAACGCTTGCCATTTTCTCCTGCCACTTTTATCATAGAAATTCATTCTCCTTTTTGGCTAAAAATGTCTGGAGCAAGTTAAACTACCCCCAAGAAACGATTGCAATAGCTGGATGTGCAAGACAGGCAGAATGAAGAGCCTGCAAACAAAATGGGGGATGGAGAATGCTTTCAAGTGCTTTATAATTACTAAGTCTTTTTTTTTTTAATCCTGTTTACATTTAACTTTGCACATTAAATTCATAACCGTGGTGTGCAACCAGGTGCAGTAGCAATATACAAAATCTTATTAAGACGAGCAAATGAAGAAGATGGGAGGATTTGGGATGGCAAAGGAGGGGCGTTGTGATGGAATTAGCGCCTGCTGATTTTCAACCTTTCTAACAATAAATTGCTTGTCAAGAAGCTCAATGGGGACCAACTGCCGTCAGTTAACTATGCACTTGAGAAAAATAATTGGAATGCAAAATGCAATGGCTCACAGCAATCTCCAAAACATCCTGGCTCCTTGGGTTTCCATCCAGTGGGCTCTGCTTTGCTGCAGCTTGGCGTCGTTCAAGGCCCTTTCTGCTCCTCTCTTTCACTCGCTGATGCTAATTGCGATGTTTTTTTACAAATCCTTGTTCAAACTTAAATAAAAAGGAATCTTGGGCAGTCTGACTGGATTGAACTGTTATGTCTGCATCTTTTCAGCCCTGCCAGTGATGATCAAAATAAAAGAGTTACATTTTAACCAGGTTTTCTATTAGAACAAAACAAGGATCAACTAATTACTGATCTCACTTAGGGAAGTCTCTCAGCTAACACTGGTGCTTAAGCATTATTGGCCACTTCATATCAATAGCTGTAGAAATGAAAGTTAAGTGTCATCATTCTTCTTACACAGAGGCAGAAGTCACAGACCCAGCGAGAAGTGACTTGTTAAGATTGCTCAGAAAAACAAGTGCCAAACCAGAAATTTAATCTCCACCTGGGGTTTATTTCAAATTCTCCTTGCTGCCACAGAAATAGAAGGACCCGTACAGTGAAAAACAAGGGAGATGTGGGTATACTTCAGAATTTATATTTCTATTATTTTTCTATGGTTGACAGGTACACCTGCTCCCATGGGCTGGGCTGCATCCTGCACACTCCCCTGAACAGCGAGTCACAAGAGCCCTCCTGGGATCCCAGCATCACTCACCTTTGGAAAGGGAGGTAAGACGCCAAATCAAGACCTGAATCCAAGGCTGAATCTGGGTTAAAAAATCCTGTCAGGGATCCAGTGAAACCCCCAGCCTCAGGCAGCTGGAGGTAGCAGCTGTTGGGCAGATGAGTTATACTCAGTCGATTGAAGGATCCTGAAATCTTAGTGGCAAGTTCTGCCGAACATCCCTGGGTCAACCTGAATGCATCACCCCATTCCCAGCAAAACTCTGGAAACCCTCAAAGTGCAAAGGCACTGGAGCTGGAAAGCACCGCAGCAGGACCCTGTGCCCCCCCAAACCCACACCTGCAAACCCAAGGCTGAGACAGTCCAGGATGCTCACCAGCCCCAGGAAATCTAAGCTCAGTCTAGCACACACCCAGAATCCCGGCCAGCCTGAGCCTGCTCAGCAGCGGGACCTTTTCCATCCCATAACAAAACACCTTCTGCAGAAAAGAGAGGAATGAGAGCTTATCTCTGAGCTATGTCATCTCCCTGTGCTGCCTTCATCTCACTGTTACCGTGGAGCTGCTGAGGGACTCTGACCTTTGTGGGAAATGTTAAATCATTGCGGCTTTCATATTGTTTAATATTCCTCATTGATTAGTTTCCATCTCCCTGAAGGCAAGAGGATTTGACTGAGAGCCAGAGCTCAGCAGTACCCAGTGCTGTGGGTGGTATTGAGCTTTTGAGAGAGAAAAAGCTGACAAAATAAAATGCAGCAAATGACTTTGAAAAATAAAGACAAGAAAACTAATAACTTTCAGAACGGATGTTTTTCCTGACCTGGGCTAAAATCCCACTACCGTTTCCATAAAGCTTTAACTCCCAGAGACAGACAAACATTGACAGCTTATTTCAGCTCCCAGCCACGGGTTTCATTTGTTGCAGCTATAGAAATGTCATGTGGGCCTGGGTTTTGGTTGTTTTTTCTTGCCAAGAATTGTCTGTATGTGCTGTGCCCACCCAAGAGTAGGCTTGTGGGTGCAGCAGCCGTGTGTCCTCGCCAATGACCTGGGATGCCTGCGGCAGGGTGCTGGGTGCTGGCCCCCCACCTCGCCATCCTCTGGTGGACAGGACTTCCAAGTCCAGCCTCAAGCAGGCGGGAGGAGGAAGAGCTGCCTGTTCAGCTGGCACAGGTGGAGCTGCTGCCAGGGAAAAAGCCAGCAGAAGCAAGGCACAGAGATCAGGGGAGGCAGTTTTTCACTGGATGGGGGCCAAGTGCGGCTCCCAGCAGGATATCCCGCTTCTCCAGGCCCAGAGCACCCATCCCCACATAAATCCCCCCTGTGCCAGACATGCTGAATGAAGCAAAGCCACTGAGTAAGGAGGAGACCTGTCATTACAGCCCGTTTAATTGCCTCAAAGCTCGTTTTGAGGAACCATAAGCAGTAATCTCCCTCCTAATAGAATAGCCAAGAATAGCCATGTCTAGGCAGATCTTGCTACTTGATTAATCTCATCTCAGCCCCAGTCTCCCTCTCCCAAAGCTTCTTCCACAAAGCCCTGACTCGTCTCTTTCCACTGAGTCACACACGGCACAGATCCCTCCACTTCCAGGCTCTTCCTTCAGTCTCGTGATATTTTTAAAGCCTGGGCTGGTTCTTTTACTCCCTGTGTCCAGCCAAGTATATGTTGGGATCTGGTTTACAAAGTCAGGTTTTATGTCTCCTGCCAGTAATCCCAGTAACAGCCTCCGAAGGGGATCTGGTGCTCAGCACAGCCCATGCCATAGCCTTTGGCATCGGCAGAGCTGGAGCCCCTTTGCAGCAGCCGGTGCAGGGGAACACCCTGCTCTCTTCTGCCCAGCCATTCCCTCCCTGGTCTCAAGCTTCCAGGGTCTCCAGCATTTTCAAATAGTTGTTACACCTTCCCAAACAGCCTCCCTCCCGCTCCCCTCACCCACCCTCACCCCTGCTGCAGTGTTCGTTAATGGGGACTGCCTGCCCATGAGCCTGCAAAACCACTGCCCTTGCTTCTGCCAACAAATACCAGAGACATGGAGAGAAAAAAGAAGAAAACCAAGAGGAAAACATAGACCCGAAGAGCGGTCATTGCTTGTGTTGTTTTAAGGGTTTTGTGCTATCCCATGTCAGCTTAGGCTAGGTCAATATAATAATAGCAGTAGATAATGGAGAAATACCGAGTATTAAGAAGTAGCTTAGAATTCATCTCAGCTTTATTTATTTATTTCTAAGTACAGCAGCGCACCTCCTAGCTCCCTTATCTTTTTGGGTGCACCTGGAACTGTGAAAGCTTTAAACTTGCAAATCCAAAGCTTAAACAGGGTAAATAGTTTTGCTTCAAACACTCCAGAATGGGGAGGGGGGAGAAAAATCATGCTCTGTATTTTGCCTTTGGATTCGTTGGGTGTGCAGAAGAGGAAGGTTTGGAGGAGCTTATGGTTTTGTATTTGTACAGGAGCTGAAAAGCTTGTGCCTGCTTAGCAGCCTTCATTGCAATGCACGCAGTAAGGAGAGAGCTGCCCTTTTTGCACGCCAGTGTGAGCCCCAGCACTGCCAGGCCATCCATGCTGCTGCAACATGGGCACTAGGGATGAATTTTCCCCAACTCTATCCAATGTCTTTAAAAACTGCTTTTTAAGCATCTTTTCCCATCTTAGAATAAACCTTTCTTTCCTCCTACTGCAGTTATTTGTGGAAGTTTTATAAAAGTGTCCAGAAAGGAGAATAATTTTCTCTTTTCACTCCTGGGCCCTTCAAAATCCTAAAATAAAATTTAATCATCTTCCTAGAAAAACAATAGTGATGTCAGTGTATCTGAGTGATGTCAGGAGTGGTCACGGAGACAACCCGGTAACTAAACCTGAAGGATCCCCAAGGGTCTCTGTCCCAAAGGAGCCTGCAAGCGGCAGAGCGGGAGCTGTGCCCTGCCAGCGGCGCCGGAGGTGACTGTCAGCGAAGGATGCTCCGCCAGCACAGATTTTCATCCCCCCACTAAGGAGCTCTGACAGCACACACCAGCTGAAACCAGGTGTTTGCATCAGCCTGACAACACTGCCTGCATCCCTCACTGCGGAAATACACCCCAGCTGCACCATCTCTCTGATATAAACACATTTTCCAACCCATTAGGAGCACGACAGACGGATTCTGTTGGCAGTGGGGCATTTCCCACTGCTTAGGGTTGTCCACCACGGGATGTTATAACTCCCCAGTCTGAGCTGTGACCTAGGAACCAAGAATGGGAATTTCCCAGCATTTGGTGTACATCATGCCTGACTCCTCAAGGTTTAACTTTTGACCAGGATCTTGCAAAGTCTCTAGAGTTGTAAAGAGGATTTGTGCTACACAGTCCATCTTTTAGCTATTTGCAGCAAAACAGGCCACTGCATATAAGAAAAAAAAAAAGAGCTGCAGCAGCAATTCACTAACCCATGAATAAAATTTGATGAGGAGATGCCTCCATTCAGTCCTGGCTACTTTTTCTACTTACACCACACTCCCCAAAGTACCTGGTGGCTGGTCATGAACAGGGAGCAAATCTGCCCAGAGGACAGAGCTCAGGTGGGCTTGAGTTTGATGTGAGTGAGAAACCCTAATGTAGGGGGATTTAAGGTTAAACCCCCTGTTTTCAACGTATCTTTTGGACTTCAAGAGCATATTAATGTGCCAGTGGAGTCAGATCCATTTCTCTTTTTTTCAGGAAGAAAGGACAGGGGTTCACATACTTTCTGCAAGCTCAAAAAGCAAGGAGCCAGAGAGGGCTTGCAATCTATTCATATTAATTGTATTTCTTTCCAGACTTGACTTTTACAGTAGTCCTCAGTTTGAGCTCCTCATTCTTCAGTGTTTGGGGCTAGCTGGCAGGTTTTCAGTTTCCATCAGTGGTGTAAAGAGGATGGTTATCCCCAAGTGCCTGAGAGCACCCAGAAGAGCCAGGGGAATTCTGGAGGAGGGAGCAGGACATCGCTGTCCTTGCAGCCGAGAGAATGAAGAGGGACAGCCACACTACAATGCAGCCCTACCTGCTGCTTTTCAGTAATCACCCAACATAATTTTCTTTTCCCCCCTCTCTCTCCTTTTTCACTATGAAGATTTATGGGGAGGAAGGTGCCCAGCTGCATCTGAGCGCAATAAACCTCTCGTGGCTGGTAAAAGCCGACGAGCTATTCTTCCAGCTTGTTAGCAGTCAGGAAGATGGAAGGAAGTGGGAGGAATCCAGAGGGTTAGGTTTTCTAATGCCTCACTCGTCACTGCCGAACCTAGCGCTATTTATGGTGCAATTATCACCGTGGACAGACTCTTTTATCATCCAGCCAATATTCTGGGTAGAAATCCTATTGCAGCCCAGCCACTCCATATATCATCCGGGCGCAGACAACGGCCAGGTGAAGAGGTTCGCTTGTGGAGAACTCATCTGCCAGACACTGCTTGTCCCTGGCATCCCTGCCCACCCTGTATTTACGACCAGGGAGGAGGCTGCCGTCCTTCTGCCCTCGCAGCTGTGCCCAGCGCAGTGGGAGGACGTGAGGACAGTGCAGGGCTGCTCTGCACAGCAATGCCAACAGGGGTTTCCTGCTGGAATCTTTTCCTGTTGGGGCACGAGGGATGGTTTTTTTACCAATAACACATATACAAAGCCAGCACCAAGCCTGCTGGACTGGGGATGGCTCAGGGCAGCAGGGAAGGGAGAGGAATCTGCTGGGAAGTGGCAGGAGGTGAGTTTTGAATCCCTTGTGGGTTTATAAATGAGCCACAAGGCAGGAGACAGGGAATCAAGCTCGTTATGCTCTGGTCACATCTCTGAAGAGCAGGTTCCCTGGGTCTCTGCGTACCCCACAGCTCTGGTCCACCCTCCTCACCCCCTGCCTGGCCCTGTTGTCTGAACCAGTGCTGCAAGCACCACCCTCAAGGAGTCACCTTTGGTGGGCAATCCAGCTCCGCAGACCAAAATTTGGATTTTTTTTTAATTTTATTTTTTCTCATCCTAAAATTCCTTTTTCTCTAAGGGAGGAAACTACACCTTTCCTCTTACTTTGTGCTGAAATCACTCCCAAACTTTGGCTGCGCTTCTCCATGGAACTAGAGGGTCTTGGAGCAAACTCCTGCACAGCCCACTCCTCTGCCTGGGTTGGGACAAGACCGGAACGGATTGACTCATGGACAACACCAGTGAAGCCAGGTTTCCTTTTAAATACCTATCTGGAAAAAGAGTGTGATGTAGATTTTCTGGTGTCTAATAAGGATTGAGCATCCCCTTCCCCTCCTCATTGGCAGATGTATTTCCTTTCTCTACTTCATTGCCTGTTTTCAGAGACCTTGTCAGGACCTCAGTATATCTGGAAGCCTCTTCCCCTGTGTCAAACGTGGGTGGTACTGGGCAGCTGCTATTGGGAACAAGCAAGAACGCACGCAAGGCTGCTGAGTCACATAGCCTAATTTTCCTGGAGAATCGGACTAAACTCCCACCCACATCACTGTTTCCACTGCCAGGGCAGAGCTGAGATGCGCCCTGGTCTTCACTCAGCCATCTCCCCTTTATCTTTCATCGCACAGAGCTGGGCTGCATTTATTAAGAGATGAGCCTTAACACTTGCAAGGAGTGAAATTCTTGAGGCACAGGAGCTAAAATAACCATTGCTCGCACTGCCTGTTTACCTTCTAATTGTAACTGACTCCTGCCTTCTCATGTTCCTGGTGCTTGAAAAGGGAAGAACAGATCTAGGCAATGTAATTTAATACACCAAACATACTGGCTTAATTGCAATCCCCATAAGCCAGCCACACAAAACTCTAAACAAATTCGATTAATTTATTTCAATTTGCACAAGTCTCCCTCTCAGACTGTAATTAATGGAGGGAAACAATTAAGGTAAACACAGCACAGCTGAGAGAGCTGTCCTTGCTAAAAGTCACATTTTATTTTAATAATGCTGTATTTATATAAGTTCCACACTTTTAACAAGTTTCCCATTTCCTCAATGTTTAATCACTCCTGTAAATATTTTGCCTGGGCTGAAACAGTTTTGTGAAATCAGAAATCAACAGGGAGGGCACGAGGCAGGGAGAGGCCGGTGGGCGCTCGGGATGGACATGGCTGTGGGCAAAGGCTCAGGCAAGAGGCTCGTATAGGACCCTATATAACCTCCCTCTCTCCGCATGCTGGCACAGCCTGCTTTGCTGGGGCTTGCTTCCACTGGGTTGTGGTGCCTTACACCGAGGGGGACCTCACCAAGCTGGTGCCAGTGGTTCCCATTAGCTGCAGCAAACACCTCTCCCTTCCAATACTACACATCTGGAATGAAGCTAATTGGTGTTCATTAAAGCTTTGATAGCCTCCAAGAGAGCCATTAGCATCACTGATGGCTCTCTGCCATACTGTGCCTTCCAGGGACACGGTTCCACCTGGGCGCTGTCACAGCAGGGGCTGGACAGAGCGGTGCTGGGGGTAATCCTGCACCCCCTGCCCCATGCTCAGCCTCAGCCGTGTTGCTGTCGTGGGACTGGGGACAGTCACACACTGCAGGGATATAATTCCCCCTCCAGGTTCTCCCCAGGGAGCTGTAAGGTGGCCCTGCACCAGGCAGTGTGGGAGGGCTGGGAGGCAGCCCCGTGCAGCTGCCCCAAATCCAAGGCTCCCTAGCTGCTGGTCGGCAGCATCACTAGTGTGATGATCCCAGAGCCCAGATGGGTTTGGAAAAGCCTGTCCCAGTAAATCTGCTTACCAATGGTGTAAATTATCCATGGTCACGCTGAGGCAGCTCCACCTGATGCATCATCCCAGATCAGGGCTTGGCTTTGCATGGCTCCAGTGTGCAGTGCAGCCAGGGACATGCCAGCGAGGTTCCTCTAAAATGCCACCAGACAGGAGGCAAAGGCATTTGTCCAGCTGCCACTTGATCTCTGCTCCCGGTTGCCTTCAGCACATGCCCACAGACACTCCGCTCTGCTCTGTACGGGACAGAGACTGATTTAATGACTTCATGCTGCATGCAGCCTGGCCAGAGGCAGGGACAGGGACATTCCTCCAGGGGGACAGGGAGATCCCACTCCAACTGCTCCAGCAGTGGCTTTGAGTCACTTTTTTCATCACTTGTCATTTTCCAGCTTTGAATACATCCTGTGAGTGATTTTTCTTGCAAGAGATAGCACATCTGTCTTCACTGCTTTCCTTTGGGGTTTTTTTTGAAAAAGCAGGAACAATACAATCTGTCTTTCATTACACCAACTGGTATTGCTAAAGGATGGAAAAAATTAGGTGCTGCTTTTCTCCTTTTTCTTCCCACCTTCATTAACCTTAACATGTACCGTGTTCCTCTTCCAGCACAAGCATGGCCTTGCTAGAGAAGAAGATCTTAGTTCGAGCAATCTCATGTTGATTTTCTGCTATTTCAAGTACTGGCTGGCCTAATTAGTTTGGAAATGCACCATTTGTTAAAGAAAAACGAGGCACAGCCTGACATCTGTTGTATTAATTACTTGCCTCTTTAGCTAATTGCTTGCCCACACTATTAAGTGAGGGAAGTTGTCATCAACACGATGTTTCGAGTTGAAGGTGCCGAATGGGAAGGGAGGAAACGGTGCTGTTGGAGAGGAGGCCAGGTTTTGGGATGATGGAAGCGGGTCCAGTGTTAGCGCTGGTTTACACCTCCCCAGGAATATAAAAAACAGGTGCAGGATACGTCCCAGCATCCACAGAGGTGGGGGCTAGATGGGATGCGAAGAGGGACCCATTGGGAGAGCGGTCCCCTGACTACCAGGGACCTTGTCGGGTCACCCTCTTAGGTGATGCATTGTCACTTCCCACCCACAGTTCCTGCCTGTAAAATGCAGAGAAGGATCCAGATATTTGTTTGAAAAGCTCCAATGAGGACTACTGTATAAAGGCCAGAAATCATTACTAGGTGGTGTTGATGCGCAGGTGAGGAGTGCATGTGGAGAGGGCAAAATACAGGGAGGAAACAAATCTGAGCAGCAGAAAGCAAAGCGTGGTGGCACAGGTGGTCATGACCTCCTGTGCTGCAGGGCTCGGTGGCTTGTCTCCTGTCGGGTCCTGAGTGCCACCAAGGAGACTTATGCAGAGGTGGATTCATCTCCCCTTGGCGCTGGCTGCTGATTTGGGGGTGAAGCTGCCGCTGCACTGCCACCAGTCTGGGGCAGAGAGGCTGGAGGTGCCCATAGCTGCCAGCCCCAGCCGTGCCAGGCAGGACCAGATCCAGCTCTCCTGAGGCTCCTGGCAGAGGATGAGGTGAAGCAAGAGCCCCTGGAGATGAGGAAGGAGCCACTCCTGGCTCCACCAGCTCCTCTGTGTCCCCACAGACAGTCAGGCTGTAGCAGTCTGGGACCAAAAGCTGCCCAAAATGGACCTTGAAGAGTAGAGCATCTCAGGAGGTGACGGTTTACTGGGAGCTGGTGATGAGCCCAACAAACACCTCACAGTCCCACCTGCTGGTGAGGACACTGCGGTCCCCTCACCCTGGCAGATACTTGGAGCAGGGTTGGGAGGGTAGCAGCGTGGAAGTTACCAGGTCTTTCCCAGCTGCCTCCAACAAGATGCCAACTGCTCAGTGAAACAACCAGTCCTCCCAGTGGGGCTGAGAGATGCCTGGTCTGCCTTCACAGGGGGGTGTGGGACGCTGCCCCAGCTATGTGCTGGGACAAGGGGTTGCTTCATCTCTCACCTCTGAGCTGAGGCCATGCCCGGCAGGATGGCTGCAGGGGGGTGGTGAGGACACCCGGCAGGATGGCTGCAGGAGGGTGGTGAGGACACTCGGCAGGATGGCTGCAGGAGGGTGGTGAGGACATCCCCCTACTGCCCTGCTCCCAGGAGAGCTAACAAAACCTTGCTGGCTGGAGCGGAGAGGGGCTCCCCCGGCACAGACCCTGTGCGCTTGGGGAGCTGGGGGTGGCCCCAGGTGCCGCCCTGCACCAGCGCCCAGCATCACTGCTGTGCTGGTGGGGAGCTGGGGACAGCCCGGCCGGGGGCCAGGGCTGAAAGCGGGGCCGCTTTTGGGGCTGGGGTTGAGAGAAGCACGGCCAAGGCTCCGGCTGCTGCTGCTGCTGCTGCTGCTGCTGCTGCTGCTGCTGCGCATCCCCTCGGCTGCGCCTTCCTGCCGCCGCACTCGGCCCCCTCCTGACACCTAGCGG
>JAVJGI010000064.1:57780493-57796655 GCA_035590275.1 Ibycter americanus | reverse complement strand
CTCCTCCTGACACCTAGCGGGAGCGGGGCGGCGCGACACGGGGCTGCCGCAGCCACCGGCGGGGCTGGCACCGGCCACCGGGCTCCGCCAGGGCACGGCTGCCCCTGCACGGCGCTGCCGGGGGGGAAACGCGGGTGTATGTAACTCCTCGGGGGGGGCAGTTATTAATGGCCCGGCAGAGACCCCGCTCGGAAGCACGGGACCTTTTCAGCGTTACCCACCGCCTCAGACCTCTGAGCCCTCTCCCTCTCTTCTACGGCTGATCCCGGTTCCCAGGCGGGGGGCAACGCAGAGCTGAGCAGGGAAAGCGCCTTTCTCGCCCTTGGCACATTTTGGAGGTAGAGGGAAGAGGTGAGGTGGGAGCCAGAGACAGGTGAGAGCTCTGCCGGCAGGACATCCCATGGAGAGCGGACTGTCCACTCTCCATCCACGGCCACCCTCTGATTTTAGAGCATGTCTCCCGGGCTTGCCCCTCATCCCTAATGCCAGCTGCCGAAAGCAAACCTGCTCCTGGCTTGCAGCCTTCCACCCACAGTTGCAAAGGCAGGACAGGGACAGATGCTCTCCACAGCATTCAAGGGACAGACACCCTCCCACACTGGTCAGCATTTCTACCAGACCGGTCTCCCAGTTCCCACCCTTCCCCAAAGCCTTTAGCTGCAAGGATGGGCAAGAGCTAGTCCGTCCTGCCTTGTTTCACACGCTCACTTTCTGTGAGCAAAACCACCCTATTTTTTTCCCTTGTTGCCATCCACCTTTGCTGGACTGTGTTCACCATGTCTATCCAACTTACTGTCTGAAGGCCAAGGCGACACCTCTCCACGCACCCCCAGATCTCCCTGGTGATGGCCAAGCACGTTCATCAGTGAGCGGCTAAAAGTTAAACACCAGCAACAAAACAACAACAACAGCAGTCTTTATTTCAATGACCACGAAGAAAATTTAATTCAGAGAGCAAAGACACCAATACAAACTCCAAAGGTGCTCCAAGCAAACCGGAGTGATTTGCACGAGTCCCTTCCCAAAGCAGCCAGGCAGATGTGGCTCTGGTTCCAGGCTGTCCCCCAGCATGGACATGGGGCTGACCCACACTTCTCCCCTACATCCCCCCATGCCACCCCCTTGCTGAGGGACCCGCAGTGGCCCAGGGAGCTCCCACACCTGGGGAACGGGCAACTCTGGGGGCAAGTGAGGGGCTTGGGGGGTAGGGTTGTCACTGGGTGAGCTCACCTTGATCCTGCAGAAAAAGGCACTTCCCAAACTTCAGTGACATCCTGCCACCTGCATGCATGTGCCCTGGGACTGCCAGGCATCCCTCCATCACTTGCCCCTGCCCACGTCTATCTGACATGCCAGGGATATAGCCCCTCAGGGGAGTCATGGTGTCCCAGAGACAGTAGCAAACTGGGGGAGGTCATGGCTCAAAGGTAGAGGAGCAAATCCACTTTGAGTTGCCCTCAGCCATCCTACGCTCACTGTGATGCTCCCTGCAACTGTCACTCCAGGGAGGCACTTTGCTGGAGAGGAGAGACCCAGATCTCTCGCTCCTGGAGAAAGCAGGACAGGGAAAGGTGGAGGCCTTGGGCAGGGACCTCTCCAGAGCTGTGTCCAGAGCCTCCGGCCCTGGGCTCTGCCCAGCAACACATGCAGTAAAGAGCACCATAGCCCCAGCCTGATTTTGTCTCCCTCACACACATCCAACAGCCCACCGAGCCCCCAGATGGGATGTGGAGCCTTTGAGAAAAGCAGGGATAAAGTTCAGGAAGCAATGTTAACCCAATGACTAAGTGGATGTCGCTCCTAAAATTCAACCCAAAGCCACTGAAATTATGGATGGGAGACAAAAATCCCAAACCTTCAGGATTTCCATGGATGAAAGCCTGGTCTGTCCAGGGGGATAGCCTTTTCCCCGTGTTTAGAGACAAGCAGCAGACAGGCACTTGCAGACAGGCACTTGCTCCCCTGACATGGGGCTCACTGCCCCGGTCACTGGTCCTACCCCATCCCTGCAGATCCAGAGGTCCGGCTGCCTTTGACATTACTCTGTGCTCTTTTGGGGGATCCTCAACTGCTCTGGGTCCCATGTGCAAGGATCCAGCCTCAGCTCAGATCCTGATTTTCTCCTGAGGTGGCAGAAAGTTCACATGAAACACTGAACATGGGAAAATTGCACTTGCCAAGGAGCAGAAAGTCTCACAAAACCACTCCCAGGCTTAACTCCCTTGTGCCATCGGGTCCTCCCAGCTCCCAGGTCTACCCTGCAACCTGAACCCAGCCAGGCTCAGGAAGAGCAGCCTTTGGGTGGGGGAAAAAGCACCAATACTGCCAAATCCCCCCCTTCCCATGGGACTTCACGACAGTGGAGCCAGCAGTCAGAAAAGCAGCCAGCAGCCTCCAGCACAGCTCCAGCCCAGGGAAGCGGCTGGCAATCTCGGCACAGCAACCACAGCAGAGCACTGAGGAGAGCGGTGGGAAAGGGATGTCTGGACCTGCACGCATCTCCCTGCTGTGTGGCTATGGAGGTGGTTAGGAGCAGGATCATGAGTTTCAGATTGCTTACCTTAACCTTTCTTCTCATTTAAATAGAAATGAAGTTAAAGTTGTAAGCAGAGGCAGAGCCGTCAGCTCCCGATGCTGGGGCAAGTCATCGGGACCTCTCTGCCTCCCGGTGCCACCTCTCCCAAGCTTCTAAATCTGCTGCACAGAGCAGGACCATCTACCAAAGACCCCTATGTTCCCCTTCAAAGCAGAAGGGCCAAAACAGAGGTGATCCTGGCACTTGGTCCTCTGCCCTAAGGAGAATCTTCCTTAGTGCCAAAGCAGCTCAGCAAGGGATTTTGGTTCCCAAGACACAACCCAGATTTCCATCCCAGTCCCCCCTTCAGGGGCATGGCACAGCCCTGCCACCGAGCAGCTCCCAGAGGTGGCACGGACGGCGTAGTGTCGCTGCCGGTGCAGCACCGGCCCCACAAGCTGGGCAGAGGGTGCCCAACTCATCGCTGAGGTCACTTTGGGGGGGCTTAAGCCAAACGCAAACCCATGAATCAACACACAGAGAAACCCAAGGGGGTGGACGTCTCCCCTGCAGAGGGAGTGGGGGGCTCAGACTTGGCCCTGGGGGCTGTGCTCAGGCAGCGGGTGCCTGCCCGGGGGCTGCTGCAGCAGGGTGGTGAGGATGCGCTGCAGCTGGGTGAGGCGGGCATGCAGGGAGGTGGTGGAGAAGAGGTTCAGCTGGTAGGACGGGTCAAGGGGCAGGATGGAGATGAGCCACCAGCACCACGTTGGGCCATCTGCCAAAGCCTGGAGGGGAGAGAGGGAGAGACCCCCACGTCAGGAACTGCAAGGTGAATGCATGGCCTTTGGGCAGCATCGCTGAGGGGAAATAGTTGCTCTTGTCAGGACAGCAATGGCAGCTTTGGCTAAGGTATTCCTCTGAACGGCCCTTTTGTCTGTCCAGGCTTGATAACTAATTTAACTTCCAGATAAGCATTCCCCAGGGAGTCTCCAGACACAGGTGTAACTGAGAAAAAGTCTGTACTAAAGAGACAAAGAAATATCTTGTGCATTTCCTTGTTTAAGGCAATGCTTTTTGTAAATGTGGGCCAAATCCTGCGTGGTCAGTGTCTTTTGGGGCACTTGCCTTATCATCACTGAATAGGGTGAGGTGCAGGCCAAGCAGGCACAACCGCTGGGCAGTGTTTTGTAAACCGGCTCTTTCAAAACCTGAGATAAACTAAGAGGGAAATGTTCAATTCAGCTGAAGGAAGATGAGTTGTTCTGTTATTTTGAGCCCAGCATTGATGCAACTGCTGGCCAGGACAGCCTTAGCCTGGGACAAGCAGCAAGAGCATGTTTGTAACCATCCAGGCAGGAAACACTTTCTTACAGGAGTGAAAACTAAATTTAGGAATTATTTTTTTCTCCAGAATCTGCATGTGTCAATGCAATTTAATAACCAAACTGCATCGTGCCCTCGCAGCTCCCCTCCTCTGGCCAGCTATGGCTGTCCCAAAGGAACACAACGAGAAAGGAGCCTGCAGACTCACTGAGATGTGGGGTTCATTTCTTTGCCCATTTGTTTGTTTTGGTTTGGTTTTTTTTCTTCCCTCAAGTGTTTTCAAACGCAGACAGTTCGATTTCTCAGTTCTCATTCAGGAAAAGACTCCAGGAAAGCTTTTAAAACTCAGTGCTCAGTTTCCATGAACAGTTTAAAACAATAAACATTAAACACTTTAAACAAACAAGCCCTACCATCTCTCTGAGAAATGCCATAACTGGTAACCTGAGCGAAAAACAGGGTTTGTTTTGCTCATCTTGGGGGGAAGCTGAGTAGGGGAGCAGGGTGGTTAGCGCAGGAACCATGCTGCTTCAGAGGCTCTCTTGGTACCCTCCCTGTTTAGGGCATCCCTTCCCTCGGGGCATTACCTGGATGTCCTCTTCCTTCTCCGGCAGCTGTCCATGCTGCATCAAAACGTGCCTGGAGACAAGGTCTCTGTGCTCACAGAACTGCTGAGCCAAGCGGTAGGTGCTTTCGTGCAGGCGCTGCAGCTCCTGCAGCTCCTCCCCAGCCACCTGCACAGGGGTGAAGAGGAATGCAGGAGGTCTCCATGGGGAGGATCCATCCCACCGCAGCGGGGGCTTTTTGTCCCAGCCCTGCTCTCACCTTCTTGTCCTCCAGGTACTCGATGTCGGCAGTGTTGTAGCCATCCCTGTGTCCGCGGCTCAGCACCCGGAACCGCCGCCTGCCGATGGTGTCCACCAAGGACCTCCCATCCGCCAGCAGCTCGATCTGGCGGATCTCCAGCATGCAGCCGTAGTCAGCGAAACTGGAGGGAGCCAGGGAGAGAAAAGAGGGGCTGAGCTGGGATACTGATGGTGAGAGACCTGCCTCTCCTGAAGGTACCACCTCCAGAGGAGGAAAAGGCCCAGGAACAAACTGCCTGGGAGGGGGCAAATTTGGAGATTCACTCAACTCTGTTGAGTTACCACTTGCTGCTAAGAGGGCAGGGAACAGCATGCACACTGCTTACACTCCCTTGGGTTTGCTATACACCACATTGACTTAGGTCCTCATACTGCCCTGATGTCCAGGGTTTCTGAAGACCCCATACCTTGCAGAGACATCCTCCCAAAGCCCAGAAAATGTTATTTATTTCACTTCACTTGAACACGACTGGAGCACAGGGAGGATATGTAAATACAGGTATCTAACTTGGGTTAGGATCCTGGAGACTGAACTCATCCAAGATCTGGAGGTGCCACCAGGAACATAAGGATGGCCATGCTGCACCAAACAAAAGGCCATTTAACCCAATGTCCTCTCACAGCTTGTTAAGGACAAAGTATGAGAAATGCAGTAATTTTCAAGTGCTCACTAAGAGGAGCTGGAGGTCACAGCCAGGGAACCATGCAGCTCTGAGACATCCTGAGCCAGAAGCTGTTCCCAGACCATCGTATTTAACAGCCACCACTAGCTCTGCTCAGCTGCAGAGCTGATGCATGGCCCATTCCATGATGCCAGGAGGCTGCAAGATCCTGTTTCACTCTGCTATGCGGGGAATGCACCACCTCCCTGCCGATTTTATTTGCAGGGTGTAGTGGAATAGGAAATTGCACCTGGTTCCTTCCCTCCAAACCACTCAGGATTTTAGACGTTCGGGGCTGGGGCAGAAAGGGGCAAATCAGCTTGGGCAGAGGGAAGGCGCCTCGCCCAGAAGCTCACCTTTTCCCATTCTCATATATACACATGCCGAACCTCCTCGTGCCAGTCTCCTGGCACCGCCGGATCATGAGGCGGTAGCGAGGCTCGAAGACATGCAGAGGGCAGGCAATGCCTGGGAAGGCCATCGTGCATACGAAGATGGGGATGTTCTTGGTCAGGCTGAGGGACAGGAGGAGAGATCACTATGAAATCTCCCAGAGCAAATCCCATCCCAAGGGCTCTGCATCAGCTAGTCCCCCAAACCAGATGCGCCCTTTACCCTAAGAAATGATGCTCTGGCACAGAGCAACACCGAAGCTTCCACTTGGCTCACCAAGAGCCCAAGGACAGACTCTTCCCACAAAAAAGCTTCTTGCAGAGATGCTCCCTCATCCCCAAATGCCCCATGGGGCACGTCCACACCCACGTGGCATTGCTGTGACATGGTCCTAGAAGTGGGACAGACATCACTTTGAGCAGAACCATGCCAGAGCAATGGTATGTGGTATGGCCAGCCCCCTCAGAGCCCAGCCTGGCCCCCACGAACACACACACAAACATGCCAGAGCAAGTGCCTGCTTACTTGGAGAGCTCTGCCATCTCAGCCCGGTGCAGCTCCTGGCGCTCGGCCAGCTGTGCGGGGAAGGTGGCCAGCATGATGTCCTGCAGCAGCACAGTGGGGCTGTAGCTTCCAGCCTTCAGGTACTAAAAGAAATTAGACCCAGAAATAGGTTGGAGAAGAGCAGGGGGGAAGCCCTGAGGCCCTGTTGGGCTCTGAATCACGCTCACTTTTATTGGAGCTGAGGGTAATTTTAGATCAGAGATAAAGTCAGGGATAAAACCTATTGGGGGATGTTGAGCCATCTAGCAGGATGGGATGTCAGCTCCACTGAGACCTCCAGACGCAGCTCAGACCCAGGGCCCGTCCCATGCAGCGTCCTGTCTCTGACAGTGATGCAGTCCTTGTATGACAACCTAATTTCCCTGATGGTCTCATCTGAATCCCTTTTCATTAAAGATTAAATCAAATCTCCAGGCTAGCAGGTTTTCCATCCATTTCCATTTTTAAAAGTAATTAGCATTTGCTTCTTTCTTTCTGTCTTTCTCTCTCTCCGCCTCTCAGTCCTGTTTACAATCTCACTAAATCACTGTGGCATCTTGTGGAAATGAATCTCTTGGTCTTAATTATCAACTGTCTGGTCATTCCCACATGAGTGGAGGTGACACCAACCATCCCAGGATGCTGCTAATGCAAAAGCATTGCACCTTCCCCCCCAGCCCTGGGCACGCTGCTGGCAGCCGGAGCCAGTGCCCAGCTCTCCCTCAGGCTCCATCCTGTGGGATACACACCCTCACCTCTCTCAGGCTCTGTTTGCAGAGGGGGCAGCTGGGTCGGTGGTCCAGGCAGCGTTCAAGGCACTCCTTGCAGAAGGTGTGCCCACACGGTGTTGTCACTGGCTCAAAGAACAACCTGCAAAGGGACTGAAGTCAATGGATTGCAGAGAGCAGCATGGGGAAAGGAGCTCAGGTAAGCCCAGCAGAGAAAGACTTCACAGAGCCGCTGTTCACAGGGCTGGGTGCCCTCAAAGCTGCTGTTCCCCAGGTCTGGCTCAGCACCCTGCTTTGGAAACCCCGGCTGGTCTCAGCCCCACAGTGCAGGGGTCCCACAAAGCACTCAGGGACTTGCAAGAGGCCCAGGCTGCTGCTGCAAGGGTAGAGCCGGTCAGGGTGCGCAAAGCCATGGGCACAGCTCCTGCCTACCCCCAGCCTTGTACCTGCATCTTCCTTGAATCACCTTACTGGGAGCAAGAGATTTTGCTTCCAGCAGGAACAAGACATTTTCCATGTCCCCTCTTGCCATCTCAAGGGAAATCTGCTGCCTTCACCAGCCTTCTGCACTGAAGACAACGATGCTGCAGGGATGCGATGCCATGGAAAGCCATCTCACACCGTGTCTTCCAAGCCCTGACAGCCCACGGCTATGAAACTCACCTTCCCTACAGCTGCATTGGCTAAGATTTGCTCCTAACTCCTGTTAATTAAATGTAAAGGTTCCTAACTGGCTTATTTATTTAATTAGAAGTCTGGGCTCAGACTGTTGGACTTGCACAGCGCTGTAAGATGAGAACTGTCCCAGCTCTGAACACTGCTCCCCATCCCTGTGGGGTGGTATCTCCCCGCGGACCCCATCAGCACGCACATGGCACCCCTTGGTCCTGGCAGCACGGCAGTGGGAAAGTGCTTCCTTCTCCCCTGTTCCCAGAGCTGAGCCAGCAGCAAGCACTCAGGATGCTCACAGGTAGCTCCGGGATCAGAAATTAACTGAAGGTCTCGGGAAAGTCCTGCTCAGCACTGAGCCCTGACTCCTCCTGAACGCTGTTTCCCTGCTCTCAGAAGAGACCTAAATTCACCTAATTAAGATTACATACAGCCTTGATCTCTCTCTTCACTGTGTCATTCCCCCATGCCATGCCCAGACCTGGAAAAATCTGCCATACAGGAGACCTTGACCGTCTTGCACATCCAGCAGCGCAACACCCAGCTCTCTGCCAGCAGCCGCTTGCACAACTGCTCAAGGTCCTGGGACACACCAGAAATAACACCCTGGTTTCAGCATGCCCTGTAGCAGCACCCAGCCCTTCCCTGGCCCTGAGTCAGCAGGCAGACACCAGCTCTACCCTCTCCCCTTTTCTACCTTCAGCAGGCACAGTGCTGGGAAATGCTCCCCTCTGGGTCTGCAACATCCCCACCACGGATGGTATTTCCCTAGGGCAACACCTTCGTGCTCCAGCCCGCAGTTACAAAGGGCAACGACTGCTTTTAGTCTTTGACCTCACAGAACATCCCCACCTCCACACCGATGTTCCAAGCGATATAGAGCTAAGGATGCTGCACTCTGAGACAGGGCAACCTGAGCTCTTACAGCCTGGCAGGGCAAAGCGTGCCCCTGTCTGCCTCTCTTATCTCCTCCCTCTACTGAAACCTGCATTTCAGCAGTACTGGGGACTGAGTTTGCAGTTGAGATGTGAAGAAAGATCCATACCCGGAAAGAAAACCCAGCAGGTGCTAATTCTTCATCCTAAAAGCTCTGCCACCAGAGAACTCACCGTATGCAGAGGGAGCACTCAAAGTCAGATATGCTCAGCAGCTCCCCGAGGCACGGCTGGGTACACTTTGCTGCTGCTGTTTCTTCTTCATTATCTAGTAGCAAAAGAGAAGGAAAGAGAAGGTGGCCCCCAATTTCAATACTGAAAATCAATCTTTGCTTTCTGACCTTTTTCTGAGGTGTATGTAGTTAATTGCTACAGAAAACACTTAGAAAGTTAAAAACAAAACCACTAGGAAATGCAACATAAACCCCTCTATTAACCCATCTGTGTTCATCCATAGCTTTTACATCACTGGGGTCTCATGGTACTTGGTAGGGGAAGGTGGTATCTCCCTACCTGCTTTTGCAGGCAGGGAAACTGAGGCACTGGGAAGTGAAGTGGCCTAAGAAGCTCCCAGATGGAGGTCTCTGGAGATGGAGATCTCACCTGCCACGAGTCATCATCACCGCTTTATGCAAACCCAGGTATGTGGCAGTCATCTGCCTAGATGCTAACGGCAAGTTAACACCAATGGATGTGCTGCTTCCCCCAACACACAGCACACCATGTCCTTCGCAAGGGATTTTAATCTAAATATAAACCCATCTAAACCCATGGGAACCAAAGGAAGCCTCTCCTTGATTCCACACAGGGAACAGGTGATGCCTGGCTTTAGCAAGAACTTTTCACCAAGCTAGACCCAAAAGTTTGGTATAAATTCACCAGCTCAACACAGGAAGATCAGATCCTCCTCTCATGCATGAGAAGCAGTGAATGTGCTGGCCAGAGCTGCCCCACTGTGTGCTCCTGGGACGTCTGCTCACTGGGCTGGCACACAGCGCAAGCACTAAGTTTTCAGTGCCAAAATGGATTTCAAACAAGTATTCTGCATGAGACAAAATTTTGGTACCTTTGACAACACTTACCTACCAACCACCAGCTCTGCCTCTCCGCTGAAGTCTCCGCTTCTTGCCCTGGCTGGGAAGGGGTGGCTGTACCCTGGTTGTGCTCAGACCCGGCGTCCCCTCTGCCATCCGTTGACTCTTTTTCCTGACCCTAGGCACAGCAAGGATGAAATCAAGCCCAAAACCTCTTCTCCCTTTGAATGCACAGCCCCATCTGTCCCACCGAGCCCGATGGCACCAGGAGGCTTCCTGGTGTGTTGCTGTATATTAACATCTTGCATCTGTGGGACAGCAGGAGAGCATGGCCCTCAGACATTCCTGCTCATCTCATGGTTAAAACATGGGTTTACCCTGTCCAGATGTACCACCTGGTACGTGGGTGTATCTGAGCCCATTTTCTCTGATTTCCCTCTCTCTCTCCAAACTTGCCAAATTCATCTATAGAAGGCAAAGAGCAAAAGATGAACTTTCCTTAATAGCTGCTAATGGTCTGAACTGCTCTTAAATGTGGGGTTTGGATCAAAAAAAACATTAAAACCAAAAATTATTTTTTTTTCTGAATGTAGTGTGACTTGGGGATTTTAAACACAATGACAGTCTAAAATCTTACCAGAAGTATTGCAGAACAAAAACTGGGAGAGGAACGGAGACAGAAAGAGCCTCCTCTGTTTCCCCAGTCCCCCCGGCATCAGCTCTGATGGCATCTTTGCTCTCCCACCTTGCACTCCCTGCAGCTTCTCATCCCAGCATGCAACCACACGCACGTGGCTATGGTCTTGCACAGCCTCCCCTTATCACACCTCCTTTCCCATCACTGGAAACCCCCATTTGGGATGTCCCAGAGGGACATTACACCCCATCACAGACCCAGATCATTGCAGGCTCTCTTACCTGAGCTTGTGTGGAAGACAATGGGAGTGCAGGGCTCCCTTCATCGACCTGGGGACCAGCTGAGCCCTGGTGAGCATCACCCAGGTGTGCAGCAGCCATGCGTGGCTGTGGAGCATCCTCTCGCATGAGGATCTGCAAGGAGAAAGCAGGGCTCAGGGGGTGCTGGGAGAAGGAAGCAGGGAGGTGGGTGGGCTGCCAGGCTCCCTCTTTCCCCAAAGCAGCCTCCTGCTCACCACAGGACACGTCAGGGTTACTTGTTTCAGTGCTGGCCGAGCTCTCTGTCAAACAAATGCCTTAGCAGCACGTAAGGAAGACAGCAGCATGAGGCAGCAAACAAAATGGTGTATTTTAAGGGCTGGGAGCCATGTTCTCCATCACCCACAAAGAGCAGGGAGTGAGCTGTGGGCAGTAAAATGTCATTCCCCATTCCCTTGTCCTTTCCCCCCTGGAGGGCAAGTGTCCCCTCATGGCATGAAGTCCCTATGCTGGGGACACTGCTGGCAGCCCACTAGTGACGGTGATTTTGGTACACAGGTGGGTGCTGGCCTGCAATCATCTGCAGAAAAGACACTGCCTCTCCAGCAGCAGCTTTTGGCTGTCTGCTTTGCCTTGGGTGACTACTGATGCTGCCTCAAAGCCCACCTCGTGCCATGTCAGCACCTGAACCCTGCAAAACCTGAGACTTGGAGATACAGACTGAGGAAGAGGAGTTTTCTTCGTGAATAAACCTGTATCAGTGATGGGAAGGCTCTTAGACCAGGATCCAGATTCTCTTGATCCCACTGCTGGCCAGAGCAGCACGACTGTGATGAATGTGAGCCCTTCAGAGGACAAGAGCATCTCCCTGTGTGATGCAAGGGCACAGGACCCTGCCACAGTACGGCCCACGCACCTTCTCCATCTCTTTCCAAGCAGGTTGGAAATGGGGACTGAGTGTCAGGCAGTGCTCCCACGCCAGCAGGGCTTCGGCTCTCTGTCCCATCTCCAGAAGCACCTTTCCTTTCCAGAAGAAGGCCTGCAGAGCAGAAAAACCTGCAGTGACTATAAGACAGAGACCAGCTGAGCATGTGCCCCTTCAGCTCCTATGCAAGTCCCGAGGGAATGTCCCTCCAGCCTCCTGCCTGCTCCCACCCCAGGCCAAAGCACCCAGACACGTCGCTGCTTCCAAGCTCAGACTTGTCTAAAAAAGACAGGTCCACCCACAGCCAAGTACCCATAAAACAGGACTCTCCCCAAACGCAGCTGTTGCAAAAGCCAAGCAAACAAACCCTACAGAGACCTAGGGAAGGAGTCAAGGGCTTCTGCCTTTGAAGCTGCGAAACTATTGCCAACGAATGCTTCACAAATCAGCAAGCAAGCTACCAGGGCTGATACCTTCAAGGGCAGCTCAGCCTCTGGCCAACGCTTCCCCAAGCCCGCAGCTGCGATCCTGAGCACCAGCGTGGCTACGTGCCCTCACTGTCTGCACATGAGCAAGGACGGTGGTGCCGGAACTCTCCCGTTAGTGCAACGCAGCGCTTGCAGCTGGATTTGCATTAATGGGTCTGGCAAGTCTATTTCTGAGCAGGATGAATTCAATAGCTAGAAGAATTCTGGAAAGGGGGAAACTGCTCCCACACAGTAAGATGTGGTTCCAAGTACAGTCAGCTGATGGGTTTTCTCCTCCACTCACCTTGTGGTCTCCAGGCTCAGCCCTACACACAGCATCCAGGTCCTCCAGCGCCTGTGGGTACTGCCCCAGCGCTGTGAACACCTCTGCCCGGCACAGCTGCAGCGACCTGGCATCTGGGGCTGGAAAGAGAAATGTCATCACTCATGTAATGAGTCCATGGTGAGGCAGAGGGGCCGGATGAGGCCACGAAGATGCCACCACAGTGGGACAGCCCCTGCCGCGCTGCCTTGCACTGAGCACAGCCAGCTTCTGCACTCCTCTTTGGCAGGAGTCACTGGCCTCATCAGCCTCTGCAGGGAAGTTATTTCCCCTAAATATCTCATTTTAAGCTCTTTGAGGCTCTTTCCTTTGTTTTTCTCCAGCTCTCCCAAATGCCCTCAGCCAAGGGGCCCCACCACTGCCTTGGGGCTCAGCCATGTTGGGGTCTGGGTTCTCATCCATCCTTTTGGGATGCAGCAAAAAGGCTGTACCATAGACATAGTCCCAATGGGTCTGCTGCCACAGGAGGCTCTGCAATAGGATTCACACAGCAGAGCCACAATAACACATTACCAAACAAGCCTGCAGCTATGGAGACCTGAATTCCCAAAACACCAGGGAGCCTCCTGGACCCACCTGGCTGCCACCGCCCTCCCAGGGCAGAGGAAAAACCACAGGGGGTGCAAGGATCTGCTCCCACACATGGCTGAGGGTTTCCAAGTATGAGCAAAGGCTGAGATTTTCCAAAACGGAGGAACTGAGCATCCACTTCCTCATCAGCAAGATGCCACTGATGGGATCTTGGAGAGGGGGAGCACAGCACAGCTCTCACTGGTGCTGCTGGCCATGACAGCCCAAAGGTCACAGCGCTGGGTGCCCCACACACTCCTGCCTGCTCCTAAACAAGTAGTGAGACCCTCTGCTCTCTTGCCTCAGGGAAACTCCAATAACGACCTTCCCTCCTACCAGCACTGCCAGCAGGGGAACTGGGGTGAGGGATGTCAGGGAGTACAAGCAAGCAGCACCCCGAAAGCATGCACTCACGGAGTAAGCAGGTGCGGTAATGTTTGCGGGTTTGAACTGCAACGTTTCCCCAAACCCACCCAGTTACACCTCAGCTTGCCGTGGAGGTGACCCACACAGACCCAGTGCTGTGCTTAGCTGTGAACGTGATAGCATTCCAGCTAACAGAACGGGTCTGTGCACCCAGCCCTGTGCCCCCCCAGCGCGGAGCATCACCCAACAGCTGCTGAGGGCTGGGGTCAGGGACCTGTGGGTCCCCAGCCCCTCTGGGGAGGCCTCCAGTGCCACGCAGGTCCCCGCTGGCTCCCAGCTGCCCGTGGGACAATGGTGGGTCCAGCACAGGTAGCGTGTGTGGTGGCCCTGCAGGATGCTGGCTCTGGTGCGGGCAACATCATCTTGCTGGAGGGCCAGCAGCTCCCTCCAAGGCGAGCCAGGACCAGAGGCCTGGCTGGCAGCCGATCGGGGATCATCAGCAGATGCTGATGGTGATGTCTCCCGCGCTCCCAACCCCAGCAGCATTTCCTCTTGCCCCATTTCAAACACGGCACTGATGCAGCTCTGCCAGCAAATGGCAGGTCAGGACTAGCAGCCCAGGAAGAGCAGGGTGCAGGGAGCCACCATCTGCCCGCACCTCTGCCTCCGCTGTCACCATGCCCAGGCGCCCACCGATCTGCCTGGGCACCTGCCACATCTTATCATGGAGGAGAAAACTCTGCCATGGCTATTGCCTCCTTGACCCCCATGCCCAGCACGGAGCACAGGGAGACCTTGCTCTCTACTTAGTGCCACCAGAACCCAGAGAGCAGCAGACAGCCAGCTGATCCTGCACCAAGGCTGCACTGGCCACACTGAGCTGTGCAGCAGAGCAACACCTGATCCCTCAGAGCCTGTTTTCATTTATAATGCTAGCCCAGACCTTAGGGCTCAAGTCAGGAAACGAGGGAACTTGCTACTGGGTACCCCATCGCACAAGCACGCATCCAAAGGTGAAATACGCCAGTTCCTAACAGCAGGTAGGGATGAACAAATGAGTACAAAGTCTAGAGGCTTATTTTGCATGTGGGCAAACCCATTCAAACATTTGCACAGCCCAGCAATAAAGTGACCGATTTGGCAAAAAAAAGATATGCAAAACGCGGCTATGAATTCTGCATTTCCCTTCTGCTGCAGCTATTTTTGATCTATGATATCATTAGACATTAGGGACGTAAGCCAGCTGGCAGCTCCGTCAGCTGATGAGTGACTGATAGTGCTCCCCAGCCTCCTGGCTCCAGGCATGTCAGGAGGCCTCCTGTATTACACGTTACAGTGCATTTCTTTCGCTCACTTGGAAAAACAGAAGATAAAAAGTTGACTCTTTTCTCCCAAGAATAAGACAGCTGTTCTGCAGGCTGGGCTGAGCAGGGCACTGCAAACTGGCCCATCGTGCAACACTGAACCCTACAAAATCCATTCTCATGGATCAAATATTTATCAGTGGTTACGTTTGAAAGCAAAGGGGAGCCCAAAAAAGTTGTGCAGCCTGAAAGTGGGCTGCAGGCTGCAGGAGCTGGAAAACACATCCTGAAAGCACCACCCACGTGGCTGAGCCTGAGCAGCACCAGCAAGCGCAGGTTTACCGGAGCTGCGGCTGTGGCTGCGAATTCCTCGTCACCCAAAGCCAGACCTCCCCTGTCCTTCGGGACCGGAGCGTGCAGGGAAGACCGAGCACAGAGCTTGCAATGTTGACATTTTTCTACTCTTTGTGCTCACAGAGGCTTGTTAAAAAGAGACGTACAACCGTACACCACAAACAGATGAGCCTGGCGATGAGGAGCACAGTCCTAGAGAACCGTCCACGTGCGCTGGCGCTGAGGGACGGGTGTGCGGGGTGTGAGACGGATGCCTCGGGAGGTTGCATAAAGAGACCTGCTTTCAGTTGCCAACACCAGGATCGGCTGGCCCGCTCAGCCCTGCGGTTCCAGGCGTACCCTGAACCCCTGGCACTTGTCTCGCAGCGGGCGATGAATAAGTGTCTGCGCCGCAGGAGGAGAGCTGACTGCTGTCATAGAAACGCCGGTGGAGAGAGGACCTTCTGCCTCCATCGCCCCAACCCCCTGCTCCAGACACATTGTATAACCCCTTTTATTTAATCGTGACTCTCCAAGAAATCCACTTACAGCCACCCATTAAAGCAGATCAGCTCCCCCCCGGGCCTGATGCTGACCCTGCAGGCAAATGTCTGGCCAGGGCGGGTTGCAGAAGGGGGCTGAGGTGGGGGGCTGCCCTACACCATGGGGCTGGCACAGGAGCTCAGCCAAGGCCATGTCCTCGCCGAGCTCGGGGGGTGAGGACACGTGTGTCCTGGACTGGAAAAGTCCCAACCACTTTACATAACGGCCACCCCCCCAGGCAGAGCTCTTCCTCTGACCCCAAAATACTGCCAGGCAGCAAGATGCAAGAAACTGTTTGCTGCTCTTTCCTCTTCGATAACGCCGCAAGCGTGTGGCTGATGGGACACGGGCTGTGCCCTGCCCTGCCCGCGGCCCTGAGGGATGAGCAGCGGGGCTTGCCTGGCCACCCACCCTCTCCCATCACCCCGGGACACGAGCGGACATGGGAGAAATGCCCAGCAGCTGGATCCCCCCTCCCCATCCCCACCAGTCCTGCCTCTCCAACTCTTCCAGCTTCCCAGCTCTCCCAGCTCGGGGGCCACCGCGGTGCTGGGATGCGGTGACCCACACCGGTACCCAGCGCATCCTCCTCTCAGCTTCGGGCTGGCCCCTGGCCCCCAGCACCCGCAACCCCCCGGCTCGCCCCGCCAGCCCCTCCGGCCC
Source organism: Ibycter americanus (assembly GCA_035590275.1). Classification (NCBI taxonomy): domain Eukaryota; kingdom Metazoa; phylum Chordata; class Aves; order Falconiformes; family Falconidae; genus Ibycter; species Ibycter americanus. The sequence goes on along the minus strand of JAVJGI010000064.1, from coordinate 57,780,579 downwards.
GGTGGTGCTTACCCAGCTCGACCCCTCTCTGCGCCATCCTCAGCGCTTCCCGCGCGTCCCCGCGGGCCAGCCGGTGGCGGACGCGG